>OZ002744.1:42258646-42773031 GCA_963924295.1 Dioctria rufipes | reverse complement strand
GAGCGGGCAGTTCCAGCATGGACCGTGTTTCAATGCCGTTGTCGACTGATGAGTCTATTTTTCTCTTCAGCCCGGAGTCAATTGGAGATTTTGTAGAAGTATAAGTAGTAGGCGGTGAATAAATATATATATTTAAAAATATTTGAATTTTAATTACCATTATAAATTCCTTCAAAACTAAATAAACTGTATCGCGCACGTGTGGCAAAAATTTTGATATATGTAGTTGATTTTGACACTCTGTATCTCCAGTGGCAAGATATCTCAAAGTGATCTCAAGTTTAATCGAAAAGGACAATGCTTCTCTCAATATTGGTACACTGAGAAAAATAACACTGGTAAATTTAACACAACTGGCTTGATTATTTTTTTTTAACCAAAAAACTAGTTCCATTCAACCAGAATTAAGTTAGATCAACCGAAATAACAAGCTCTTTTAACCAAGCCCGATTTCGAGCTAGTTTGCTTGAACAAAACTGCATTTATTTCTTTTTAACTTAACTTTTGGTCAATAACACTTAACTAACAGGAATATAACAAAATTATTGGTTAAACGGGAGTGTATTCCTCCAAACAAATGGTAATGTTATTTACAACCATAAAACTTAATTAAATATTACCAAATAACTTGTTTGCATTTAGCTAAATTCTTGGTTCTTAATATTAATAACTTAGGCTTGGTTAAATACGATTTTGTTACTTAGTACTTGGTTGGACTAAACAATTAAATAACGCAAATTTGTTAATTTAACCAATCGAAGTTCGCAGAAACAAAAAACTAATCCGCGGAGAACTGAAAAGTTTAAAATTGATTTTATGTTCCAAAAAATTTTATATTGTAATTATTTAATGGAAAAATGCCTGGGTAAGTAAAATTTATTGTAATGCTCTTTTAAAAATAACTTAAAATTTTGTGGCTATTGGAAATAAGACATTTTACAATGCATTGCGATATTTTCATATATATTATTATTATTCAATGCACTGCAATATTTATGAAATGAGTTGCATTCATAAAATAAGTGCTTGGATGGTCTCTCAATTTTCAAAAATTAACAGTTGTGTTTTATAATAAATTATTTTAAATAAATATATAAAATATATAATAAAATTGATAGCTATTACGATATTTTAAAAATCATGTCGCACTAACTAAAATAATTATTAATAATTTTTAGAAAACAACATTAATTTGGAAAAATTAAAATCAATTACAAAAGAAGAAATAATTTTCCGTATTTTGAAAATTGAACACATTTAAATATCTATTTTAAAAATTTTCAATTTAGTGTCGGAGAAATTATTAAGGAAATTTTACTTAGATATCAAAAGTTAGTCTTTTTCAAATTATTCAGATATTTCATGTACCTACATACATATTATATTATATTATAATTCTAGAGCACTTAATTTATTGGGCGAGGCAAACTACCACCTAAGGGCAAATTGTATGACCGTTACCAAAATAGGAAAAAGCTCATGAAAAAAAATTAGTGTTTCTATAAATGAAACCCAATCCCAAGTATCAGAAAAAGCAACAGATTCGCCCGAAAATTCTGAGCAATCAGCTAATTAATATATATAATAATATATGTACTAACTTCTTTAGTCTTAATGTATTTTAACTAACTGTTTTTTGAGATTCTAAAATGCATGATATATGTATTTAAACATATCAGAGAACGTTGGGAATTAATAAAAGAAAATTGGTTTTTAACAAGGTCTTATAGAATTCAGCAGATCCTTACAAGAAGTGATATGACAATTGCTGATATGCTTAAAAGCTGGCCATTATGTACACATTCTAAAGCCCCACAGTTGGTAAAAAATGTTGGTTGCTTCTAATTATCATTGTTTCTAACTGATGCTTGAATTAACAGATCGAAATAGATTTTCACTACATGTATCCCGAAGAGTCTTTGTTCAAAAATTGGGATTTATTTACTAAATACATCCCTACCATTTTCAAGAAAAATATTAAAGATAAACGGATCAAGCCACATTAAGATGTCACAAAATATTGGTAAGACAGTTTACCCCAACATTATTATTATTATTTAAAAAAACAAAAAATAATGATTATTCCAGACTTTAAAAATGTAACTTACGTCCAATTGCTGCACGCTTTACTTTAGTGATTTTAAAAACGCCATAATAATTAAGGCAGCGTAATATATAGTTAGTATAACATGTAAGTATTGTATATCACATGGAAATATGTAATATTTAGCATTAAATTTAAAGCTATAATCAAAATTTCATATGTAATCTTTAAGAAATTATAATTATTCTGCCTGAATTTAGTAATATTATAACTTTGAAAAATTTTAAATATTTAAAATAATGTTTTCCTGGCTATTTTTATGAATTTACGATTTTTATTAGTAGGTAGTAAATATTTTTTTTATGAAAAACATTAAATTTTTATATTACAGTTACGTAATATAGAATACCCAGTTCGAAAACGAGTATTTTATTATTTTGTACTTATTTCTTTGATAGGTTTATTTCTTATAAAACTACGGATTGACCCCAGACTTGATGGAATACTTGACCAAACTTTGTGCCATTAATTGAAGGCTCAGTTAACAGTTTACTTAGAACTAGATTAAATTAACCATGCTTAGGTTAGAAATTATGTTAAATTAACCATAATTTAGGTTGGAAAGTTACTTAATTTTGGTTGAATTAACTAACCTCTTAGTTCATACATATATTAACTAAAGCTCTGTTGAATCAACTAAATTCTAGGTTGAAAAAAAAATTGGTTAAAACTTAATAAACTTAACCAATGATTTTGGTTATAATAAAACTCAAACGAAACTTGATTGATTTCACTAGTCCAATTTTTTGAGTAAAAAATAATAAAGTAAATTTGTTTGTTGTAACCAAAAGTTCGATAGGCTGAAAACAAGCCAAGCACTTGGTTAATGTAATCTTGGTTTTTGGTTGTATTTACCAGTGCTTTTTTTTTTTTTGTATCTCCTTTTTTTATGAGCGGGTATACTTTTCGCAATAGAAACTCAAACTGGCACCGATCGACCCTTAAATGATTCCTGTATGTTTCTGCATCCTCAATAGCAACTTCCCTCAAAACCCTATTAGAAGCTCTCAGGTCAAAGCGACGTAAAATCTAATTGCGCGCCCATGGCCTTCTGTTTATGTTCCTATGTTTTCTTTAGTATCGCTCAATTTCCTTTATAAATATTTCGATAACAACATCGAAATACAAGACCAAATTTTATTTGCATTCATTGTGCTGAGCACTACTTACGTAACAAACGGTAGCAAACGTGTAAGCAGAAATTTCATGAAAGTACTTGTCATGAAATTTACTTACGAATGCTACTTTCGACGTGTAAATGTATGTAGCTTAACGCAGCTAACGGTTTACATAAATGTTATGTAGTACTTTCAGGCTTAAGCAACGATTTTCTGTAATTTATTTATTTTGTCTTCCTCTACTTGAATTTTCAAATAAATTTCAAGATCCTCGGGTTACATCAATATCGAAAATCCAAGAATTTTTCTCTTATATATTTCCCAGAAACTTTGAAAGTAGCTTACTCGCTGATATTGAAAAATCTCTATGACACTGGCGTATTCACATGATTCCATTTAAAACATTGTTAACAAAACGAAAACTATGTAAATATATGTATGTATATATGCGTATGTATGTAAATTAGCTATGGCGCTAAAAATAAAATGCAAAACTATGCAAACTCCCTGTTGAGTGTTCAGTACAAAATGGGAATAAAACTAAAAGGATTTTTCCCTCTTTTAATGTGGCCAGCCACACTTACCATTGTATGCTAATTTACATCAGGCAAACGTCGTCCATTGTTTTAAAGCTTTTTCGTAAATGATACTCGGAAAATTTTCTTTCAAATACTTACAGGCTCGTAGCTTGTATACTTCAGATAGAATTACTTCCGCCTGCCATTTTGTACACAGGTCCCAAATGGAAATTTTCCTAGTGACAAACGTGCCAAAAAACCAGTAACACCTCGGGGAATTTTCAGTCTATAGGGTAAGCTTGTGTAAGTTTGCAAATTGCTGGTAGTTGATATGGAAATTTTCGCTGAGATGATGAGAAACTATGACAAATGAAGCTCTCATTCATTTTCGGGGTAGACACATTTTTGGTATCTTCATAATATATTCTTCTGTAAAGAGACACGACCTGGGGCTTTAGGCTCGTTAAGCAGAAAATTTTCTATCAGATTTTCTGTAGTCAATATGCGCTGGCTTTTTCATGGAATTAGACTTCAGGGTAAAATTAATAACTAATTAAGGAAAATTAAATGAAATATTCATGACATCATTTTCGCCTCTATATTACCGTATCTAATTTTAATGAAATTTATCTCATCAACACTTATTAGATCTGATGCTGTGTGGCTAAACTCATTCCAAAAGGAGTAGGTATATCATGATGGATAAGGAAACTGAGGTGAGAACTATATTAATACTTACAAGAGAACTTTATAAGAAAATTTGGAGTTTTATTTTGTTTTGTGAATCTTTTTTTATTTATTTATTTATTTATTTATTCTTGGTCAGATTACAGATTATAAATCAGCAGACCTATACTAAAACTAAAATAATAAAAATAAATCAACATGAACACGAAAACATCAACTAAAACAAACATACTATGTAATATAAAATTATACCTATATGTATATCTAATATAATAGTCATAGTAAGCCTTCAAGAAAATCCGAAACAGAGGCTTTAAAAGAAACTCTATCTTGATTAAAGTCAATTACACTGCTAAACGAATTAAACTGCCGAATACAACAATTTAATGGACTAGTCAGGCCATAATTAGTTCTATGAAAAGCTTCAAAAAGAATAGGGCGCAGTCTTATCTGTTTACACGGCACATATAAATGGATAAGCTTTAAGATATCAGGAGAAATAATCCTATATTCAAACATAGTATTATAAATATACATTTTTCGTCTGAAAGACAGTTTCTGTAAGCCAATCAACTGGCATCTGTCATCATAAAAAGCAATTCTATTAGTTGTGGTAGTATCACTTTTTTTTTTGCAGTATTTCTGTCGGTGCAAGGAAAGCAGAAGAAACTGGTCTTACTGGAGTGCTACTGTAACACTCGATGACACGTTTTGAATTTAAAATTGCAACAATCAATAATGGACCGAATGAATACTTGACGAACCCGCCATCGCGCCCCAGCACCAAGATCCAGCCTCAGGCTTGAGGTCAGTCACTTCACTATTCAAACTGGTGATCAATTCACCTTTTCTGTTACTTATACTTGAACTTTTTATTTAGGGGATTACCCCTTCTACGTTACCAAAAAAATTACTCTGACGCCTGAAATTGTTCTTGGTCGCGATGACGGGCTGTCGCTCATTCTGTTCATGAGAAATGTGTAACAGTATTTGGGTTAGTGGGCGGGTACATGGGGCTTTTCATGTACAGGGTGATTCAGATGCTTACACTACTTTTATGCAGAGATGGGCGTAGTGCATTAAATTTTCAGTGCATTATTTATTTCATTAGCACTAGAGGCCTCTGTGATAGTTAAAAGCCAGGTTGCACTATCACTAAATGGTTAGTGGTAGTGCAAATTTTTTATCACTATCACTAAATGAATAGTGGTAATGCATAGTCTATTGCATTATCACTAAACGATTAGTGGTAGTGCAGAGTCTATTGCATTATCACTAAACGATTAGTGGTAGTGCAAATACTTTTCACTATCAATGAGTGATAATGAATTCGTGCATTGGTAGTGCAAACATCTTATACTAGCACTGAACGACAATTTAATGGTACGCATATGCAGCACTACGCGTAGCTCGTTCGATCAAAATTAGTGTTAATTGTTAATGAATCATCTCCATCTCCGCAAAATAGAAAACTGAACGGAAGGTTTATTATTCTGTATGTCCGCTCGTTGCTAGTTCAGTGCTAGTGAAAGATGTTTGCACTACCAATGCACGAATTCATTATCACTCATTGATAGTGAAAAGTATTTGCACTACCACTAATCGTTTAGTTATAATGCAATATACTCTGCACTACCACTAATCGTTTAGTGATAATGCAATAGACTATGCAATACCACTATTCGTTTAGTGATAGTGATAAAAAATTTGCACTACCACTAATCATTTAGTGATAGTGCAACCTATATTTTAACTATCATTAAAATTTAGTGTTGCTGCCATTTTAGTGGTAATGCAAAAACGCCCATCTCTGCGTTTTATGTAACTTGAGTAAGCCGTACAATATCAAGATTAATGGATTACTAACCTTAAGTTGATATCTATCTGTTTCATTTAAAATTAATTTACTTTTATTAATTACTGAAGTTGCAAGTCTATTATATTTTTTTGTTGGATCTTCTTTAATTTCAATCAGATTCATTTTTAATAAATTTGTAACGTCGGGAGTATTGTGAATGCAATGGGTAGTCAGGAGTCGTCCAGGGCAAGGTTCTACGATGTTGAAATAATATACTTAGAACACTATCAACTCACTTCAATAGTAATTTATTTGCTTAACTACTATGATACAAAGTTTCACATCTACCTCTATACGAGTCCACTTTTGTATTCCTGTTATCCTTTGCTTTCTTATTACTATTATTAATATTACACTGGTATTCTTAATTCTACAAGTCCAGAACTGGTGTTTTGTTAGGTCACTGATCTTATGAATGTTATCATGTTATTAAAATGTATTTCTTTTCCACTTAGTTCTATCGCCTAGATTACTAACACTATTACACTTGTTTCAATTCTTGTAGTTTGTTTATTCGTATGGTAACTAACACTCAGATGTTTAAACATGTAGAGATGTATACTATACGGTTGAGTGATGCGTGCGAATATTATCACTACGGCCAATACTGATAACGTACGGATGCTATAGTTCCAAACAGCAAGAAATGACGTGGTGGAGTGATTCGTGCGACTATTATCATTTCGGCCTGTACGGATGACGTACGGCTGCTGTAGTTCTAATCAGCACGGAGAGAAGCGGTTGACTGGTTCGTGCAAATATTATCACTACGGTCTATACGGATAACGTACGGCTGCTGTAGTTCTAATCAGTACGGGAAGAAGCGCTTGACTGGTTCATGCGAATATTATCACTACGGTCTATACGGATAACGTACGGATGCTGTAGTTCTAATCAGCACGGGAAGACTAGGGAACGATGTGTCCAGTATCAATGCTGGGAGGCAACTGACTGATGGTCTGGTGCGGCTCTGAAGCGTGAAATGCAATTACGGCTGATTTGTCGACTGCGACTTGATTTTAAGTCGAAGTCGACGCTGAGGTGCAATTTGTAATTAAATTAAAGCTTCAACTCCTTGAACAAACCAGAGGTCCCTACTTCTGCGATTGAACTGAAGTTGGTCGCAGCGAACACCAACTTTGAACTTTGAGCAATGTTTAATTTCAGTCGGAGTCGCAATCGAAGTCGAAGTTGCGTTTGAGTTACCATTTGAGTTACTATTTGAGCAAAGTCGAAGTCAAAGTCGTAATTGTAATTCGCGCCTTTTTCTTGTATTTTCCTCTGACAGACTGGGCTGGTCGGCGGCCTACTGGACTTCGATCAGCTCGTTATCAGACTGGCGACTTTGACTCGTCTACTGGTCTGTACTTTACTGGCGGAAAATAAGCTGGTCTCTGGTGATCTGTACTGGATGACTCTCGGTTGATAACTAAAAATTCTGCTCTAGCGACTCCCTTTATATAGGCGTAGATCACTCACTATGGTGTCGGGTGATCTGCCCACCGAGAAGCGCAGTCATCTACTAATTTTCTGTGAAGAGCTTGTCAGTAGGTGTTCACGTAGACATTTGTGTTTGAATTAACGGGTGGTCATGTGACTTTGTTACAAATTATCTTCCATTTTTTCTAGATACATTTCCTTTTCTAATATGCAAATTGAATTACCCTTATCAGCTTTCGTTACAATTTTCAATTAAATTATTGTCACTGATCTTCTTAGTTAAAATTCGCAAAACTATTTTTTAATTAGATCTACTCTGTTTCTTTTATTAAGCTAGAACAATCTACTTTACCTTCTAAATCATCGTTTGGGAGAGCAGCATCAGCGAAATCTACCAAATTTTTATTATTAACACCTAAATGTGTGGCAACACCCTAGACCTTTGTGAAGTAATTTATTTTCTCGTAATGAAAAATATATTGAAGAACAATTAATTACCCAAGGATGAAATTGAGTGTCTTTTGGTCAAATGATAAAGTACGTCGCTTAGTTTAGGCACCTTAGTACTGTAGTGAGGTTACTCGGAAGCGACGTGGCTGATGTGTAATTTTTTAATATAATTTTTTACAAAAAATCATTTTTTAATATAGACTAGTTTAGGGTGCAAACTGCAGGAGTCATTCAAACTAAACTTTTCTCAGTTGTACACACTGACATATATAATATGGACTGCTCGATATGCTATTTTATGTGGATGTAATTCCTCTGTCAAAAATAGTTCTTACGTTAGTGCCAACATTAAAAAAAACATTGGCGGGAAGTTAAAATATGATTTTAATAAAACTTTTCGAATTTCTGTTGAGTATCTATAATGACATTACCTTTGGTAAAACACTTTTTATCATTGAATCATGTGTGGATGATTAGCATACACCTTTCCTTTCAAATAACCTCACAAAAAATAATCAAGTGGTGTTAAATCCAGGCTTCTTGGTGTCCAAGGAACTTCAGAATTTCTTGAAATTACCGATCGGGAAATTTTTTTGATAATAAATGGAGCATTGCACGACTTGTGTGGCATGTCGCTCCGTGTTGTTGAAACCAAACGTCGTTGACACCCAAATCATTCAATTTGGGTCAGAAAGCACAAGTTGACATGTTGCGATAATGTTCCCTATTCACAGTAAGGGCATTTTCCTGTTCGTTTTCAAAGAAAATCTGCCCAATGATGCCACCAGCCCATAGACCACAGCAAACAGTGACTTTTGTAGGATGAACTTCCGCTTCGTGAATAACATGAGGATGCTCCGCTCCCCAAATTCGATAATTTTGTTTATTGACGTACCCATCCAGTTGAAAATGTGCTTCATCGCTTAAGATAATTTTTGATGAAAAACCTTCATTTTGTTCAAGCATCCAATCAATAAAACGACCACGTTTTAAATGGTCTGGTGGCTTTAATTGTTGAGTTATTTGAATTTTGCATGGATGCAAATAAGATCAACGTGCAAAATGCGTCGTAATGTCATTCGTGAAATATTTAGTGACTGTGAATGATGCCTGGTTGATGTGCTTGGTTCATTACGAACACTTTCACTAACAGCTGGAACTGCATCAGGAGTACGAATTGGATGAACATATTGATATGGTCTACGATCTTCCACTGAACCAGTTTCTTCAATAATTTTTCCAATTTCATGCTCAGTAGGACGACCACGTCGACCAAAACTCTCACATAATTTACAAGATATTGTTCTTTTTGAACTACAATTTTCATAATACACTTGGGCAATCAAAATACGCTGTTGTGTTGTTATCGACTCTATGACTACAAATGGCATATTTTTGACTTTTGATGCGTCAGAGAATTTTTTAGTACAGTAACATTAACCCAGATATACCTGAAACTATTTTTTCTCCAAATGTTGGTAAAATTTATATTTTCTAGTTGTATAGGTTCTAGACAACACATAAAAAATGCTGAAAAAATCCTGCATGTAAGGCTTTCAGGGAAATGACCGTCCTATATATAGGACAGTAGGACAATACATGGTAAATTATTGTATGAATACTCAAACCATAAATGTTCTGTAATCAGCTTTATTTAGAATAATATAATTGAAAAGGTTTACAAAAATGAAATATAAATATGCTTCAGTCTAACAAGTAGTTAACTAAATAAAAAAATTATGAATGGTAGGTCTCAAAACATTTGACACATACTCCAACATCGCACTTCTTGCAGTGGGTCAAACATTTTTTATGGCATTGGCGACAACGGGTTTGTTTTGATTGTGGTACAACCAAGTGATTTATTTTGTCTTTTCGACAATCGGCATGTTCGTGGTGCGAAGGTCGGCTTGGTCCTCTCTTTCCCTCCTTCCTATTCGACTCAATCAAAGCTGTAGCGACCGTCCTTTGAAAACCTAGATGATCCAGCCTACCATTACTGGTTTTATATAATTGCCTGGCATTGTGTTCCGCAAGATCGATCATATGCCTAAGCAGAGGCATGTATCGTTTCTTTCCCCTTATTCCAACGCTGTAATGAGAGATGTTCTCGTCTGTTCTATCCACTCCCCCCAAATGTTTATTATATATATCGACAATATGAGGCTCCTCAATCATAATGTTTCTCTTTTCACTCTGCGAGAACCGTTTTGCTGGATGTTTAGGATTCACGCCAACAGCATTTGCAGCAATACTATATATATTGTTATCATGCCATTTGGCAACTATAAATTTATTGTCATGAGTTGACCTGTAATCCGAAGAACGTCGTTCCTTTTTCTTCAATTCTTTAAAAGAAGTAGGAGGACAGTTGGAAGTCCTATTTTATCAAACAGTTCCAGTGCAAGGAAGACCTTTATTAGTTACTTCTTCTATCAACGGTGTTCCGGTAAAGAGGTTGTCAAATACAATGTGATACGGGACATTATAGCCTCTAGAAATCAAGACGTCACAAAAGGTTAGCACGACGCTAGCCCCTAAGGCCCAAATCTTTACATATTGGAATGCACATATTTCTAGCGCCTTGATAAGGTTCCATCTATAATACGTATCCAACTCGAGTAGCGCAAACCCATGACTTGATGCCATATCTAATCGGCTTTCTTTTGATATGCTGCTTGCAACCAGGCCGGCCATAATAAGGGATAATAGCTTCTCAACGCTATAGTGTTCATTGAGTGTAGCAAATTCGAGAAACTTTTTATTTAGTAGTGTCACAAGTGGACGAATTTTTGTGTACTTGTCTTGAGGATCTAAATCATCGTTCATATGCAGATGACGAAAAATATAATCGAACCTGTCTCTGGGCATAGCAGAGCTTAATAACTCACTTTTTGAGTCAGGAGAATTTTCCCAATACATTCGCCTTCGAGGCAGCCACGCATACCCGCTTACAAGTAAAACGCCCTATGAAACATTTCATTTCTTCAAGGATTATGTCGCCAGCAAGGTTGTTTTTTATGGTGTACTTGTTACTCTCTACTACCAACAATGACATAACTTCATCATCGAAAGAAACCTGAAACTATTCACTAGGAGTATTTTCCTGAATCCCACCTGAAACCTTCGGTCATTCCAGAAGCAGTTTTTCTAAGTCACACTTTCTCCATGAATAAGTACGCCTTCGCTTAGGACAACGAGCAGTGGGTTGTTCTTGGGTAAGTTATTGACTGTCACATTGTCCTCGTCTCAAGAATCTTCGTCAGTAGGGCAATCTGGATTTACTGGAGGAGGTAAAATACATATAACCTTTTCCCGGTTATCTTCATCATCAAAAATAATCTCCAAGATGTCTAATATCTCAGGAGCAGGTAATGGTCTGAAAACAAGAAATGACTACTTATTATCCTACTGGACTATATGTAGGACACCACTATTTCAAATCAATTGTATACATGGTAAAGAGTCAAAAGCTAAAAAAACATAGGTTATGTGTAAGAACGTCATTATTCGAAACTAAAAAAAGCAACACAATGTAAAAAATAAACAAATAACAACTTTTATTCTTACCTTTTATCAGCAATGTCTGCTGAACACGTTTATTATGCAATTTGTGTCTAAATATTTTCACTGAATACTTAAAATAACTATGGGTTTATATTTTTTTTTGTAGCAGCTAACAATATCTTTCTTGCATACAACTTGAAATAATTTATGTGTCTTATGTGGGTAGGCAGATAATTTTTGTTGTTTTCACTGACCTATATACCTATATCTGGGTTAAGTACTAAAAATCATCGACTGAAAAAAGGACCAGCAGATGGCCCACCCTGTACACGTCAGTGATTTTACATAAGAACACTGCAATTATTTTATAATGTTAAGAATTAGGTCTAAGTTAGGACTCTGATGTGGTAGGGAGGGAGTCTGTTTCATTGCTTGGGAAGTGTTTCTCGAAGGATTTGGATCACCCAAAATTGGGGCCCCAAACTGATATTCTGAGAAAAACCTATACACATACATCACATGCATTCAATAATATTCATTGAAATAAATTTTTATTTTTTTAAGTTTTCGAATAAAAATATTTTGTATAATTTTTTGAAATTGAATTATATACCTAAATAAAATAAACATACAACAATTAATTAAATATTTTTTACTTTAATTTTTTAGGGGTGAGGGGGTCATAACCTTCTGGACCCCTCCCCGTCCTGGATCCGTCACTGCAGAGAAGATTAGTTGCAAATTTAACATATTGCGAAAAATATCAAAGTAAACATTGCTTTTGGAATTTTTCTATTGAAGTTATAAGAATACTTATGTTTTTCTGTAGCTTTATGCATGTTCCGGATTTCAGTGACGGTAGAAAAATTAATTCTGCAGTTATTTTACCTCACCCAAAATTCCATCAAAATTTCTAAGCTTTTAGAATTAATGTTAAATTTTCGAATTTAAATGTCTCTATTGACTGGCCTACAACTTAGATACTATCATAAAAAGATAGACAAACTTGATAATAAGTTCAGCAGCTTTGAAGAATGACTAAACACACAAACATATTTTTTGCGACTATTAATCTCTTGATCGCATAAGGCTAAAACATCTAAAAATGGTATTCCCAACACAAAAAACAAAGTTACAGATTATATTAAAGACCCTTAAATTCGAAAATGTCATAAAAAATGCTAGTGATCCGAGTGCTTAGATGATAGGCGAAATCTCAAGAACTAATCATAACACTAACTCTTTACACATACGTACACATATGTACCTACACGTGACAGTATACTATAAGTACCAGCTTACTGAAAACATTATACTTAACCGAAATAATAATTATTTGTAGGCGTGAAAATATACATAGGACCTATGAGATATTCTCTTTGTACATTCCAAATAGATCTGATTTATCCTTTATTTACATAATTTGGATTAGCATTAGGAGGATACGAGAATAGCAAATACTAGACGACCAGAAATATACAAATATCCTGGCTAAAGTATCATCACCAACGTATCTATGAAAATTTCAACAGGTAAATAAATCACCTACGTGTGTTGATACGTTCACTATCATCCTGTTCATAATTAAATCCAGCAAAATGTAAAATATATATCCTGCACCTGGCGACCGGTAATTATGATGCAATGCAAATTTTGTATACATAGATATGACATAAATTTTCAGGACATGCATTCATATACCTAACAACCATGGACGTCAGCTGTATTCGCTCCACCACGTCTCTAGAATAATAATTTTCGAACTAAATCATCTCTGCAATCATGACATTATTAATACGAGAAATAATGCTGCTGCTGTTTAATGAGGTCTGCGTTGTGCAAATTTACTATATAAAATACAAGAAAACTGTAGCTTTGCTTTTGGTGTGCTTTAAATGAAGGCAGGAGGAAAATTGCATCCGCCGGATACTAAGTTTTCATCACACAAATAAACATGGAATAAAGCGTTTGTTTGAACGGATGGAACTATATAGTAACAAATGAAGTTGGTTCTTCTAGCAATAATCGTAAACGGATGAGTCTTTCTTATACTTGTGGAATGCTTGTGGAAAACATTGCATACATTGTAGGTACTATATATACTAATAGCAGTAGCTGCACATACTAAAGTTTGTTATTGATAGTCAGTGCTCTTAGAGATTCCATTTAGATGGCCTCAATATCAACGAATGTAAGAACCTCTTATGGCGTTACGACTTAGGTACTTACTATACAAACTTGTAAAGATTGAATTGCGAAAATTTAAGATTTATTTAGTTCACAAACGTTTCACGGAAAGAGTTTGTTCAGAGAACGCAAGAAGAGGAATTATCAGCTTCATTTATTTACTGACATCCTCGCTATCGAAATTAAATTGAATTTACGGAGCAGTAAAACTTTTTCTCTCGATGAGAAGTGATGCCTCAAAGGGATTTAATTATCTTCGTGGGAAAACATGAAGGAGCAGTCAGTGATAACGAGGAAGTTGAAGGAATCATTTTATAGTATAAAAGTGTAGAATAAATAATGGTGGGCGTTTCTAATTGCTCTTGATTTTAGATAAATCTCTAACCAGGTTCATATGAAATTCCGAATTGTAAATTAAAACTGACAAGATCTGCAGTGAGAGAGTGCTGGAAAAATAAAATATAGGACTTAAATGCTGTTCAATCGCAAATGTAAACTTCTATAAGAAAAAATTGCTAAACATAAAAACAATTATTAAAACTATCACAAAATTAAGAAACTTAAAGATTCCGAGGTGTTAGCAAATTCAGAATTTAGATAGAAAGGAATTATACAAAAAATCGAAATTATGCAATCTATAAAAGTTCCGAAAAAGATCTCCTTTATTTTTTATTTTATTTTTTAAAGGACGCGAAGTACAGAATGGCAGTAAGGAGATAGGGAAATGATTAGGGGACATGAGGAGAATGGCGGAGGTCCTGATGTATATCACTCTTGAACCATTGCAAGCCCGAGGAAAAACAGAAGATGGTTGTTTGTTCCATATTCACACAGTGCGGAATAAGAAAGTATCACGGAATTTTACTGTACGGCCCGAAAGTATTTTGAAGGGTGAAATCATGAGCGTAACTTGCAGTGCGAGTATTGCGTGTGCAGAAATCAATCTACAATGGATCAAACTAGATATTTCATCGCAGCATTGATTGCATGCATGTAGCGATAAAGATCTACAAATATTTCTCTGAAAATACAAATTCGACGGAGAGCCTGGCAACTAAATTCCAAATAACATTTCAGTGCCTAGAATTTCCTAGGTCTGTATTGCACTGAAGCGTTTATTTATGGTAAATTCTTTTCACCTAAACTGAACCGTAACTCGTTCGGTTCCTAAATCTAAAGTGTTTTCTTCACCACTCTGACACAGAACTTGTTCCGAACGTATGTTTTTTTGCACGGTCTATATTCAGTTTCTGCACCGGTTTTGAACTTTCTAGTTCCATGAAAATTTGTGGTTACGATTCGTAGCTAAACGTCAAATCGGAAGTATTTGTAATTAAAGTGGGGATGTGTGGACATTTTGTGAAAATACAATTATTTTATTGAAGTGGTTTATTTTTTTTTTATTAAAATCATAAAGGACGAGTATTTTCGGTTATTCTACTTTCTTGCATTCTTTTCAGCTTGTCCCCGTTCGGGACAGGGCTAAGTTCAATGTAGATCTGACAGATTCTGTTTCAGTTCAGTGCCTGTTCTCCATTAGATGAACTAACTACGAATCAAGGCGTTATAAAGTATATTTCTTCAGGTTTTACGAAGCTTTGGTACTTAAGTTTCACGATTAGCCTATTTCCTGTAAGATGTCTCTTTATGAAATTTTCTGATTTAATTATGTTTTCTGATTATTTTTTTTTCTTTACAGCTTTGATTGAAAAAAAAAATTGTTGACTTTCTACGATGTATAAAAAAACGTCATTTTATTAAATTCATGTGGTAGGTACTAATCTGTGCATGAAAATTCACGAGCCTTAATATTTGATTATTTTAAAGGCGTATTGGATTGCATTCATGGAGAGGACATGCTATGGTGACACTTTCGTTCCAGACTGTACATCCAATTGCGGCGTAAAATAAGACTGTGAAGCGCAAGGCTGCCAAGGCGAAAAGCATATAAGAAGAAAGCATAACTTTATGGATGAAATTTGTTAGACGGAGTAATGGAATTTTGTTGTGTGGAATATGGCGTTTAAAGATGTGCGGGTAGTAATCATTCGGTACAAAAGTATTCGTTACTTCTCTAAAAACTGGGTACCGAATACATACCTAAATAATTATTCGTTGCTTGTACTCATATTCAGTTGATTAAAAATTTTCATTTCATGATAAATTCGGTATTCTATTTTTAATTTAATTTTAACTCTTCATTCAATAATAAAAAGAAAATAAACTGAGAATTGCCATAAAAATAGGAAATGCCAACATTTTACCAGTCACTTAATGCCTTGAGTCTAGTATCGAATTCGAGTAAAATGTGACATTTCCATACAAATTCTAGAGGTGGTAAAATCGGAAGCCGAAATTTTACTGAAGATTTTACTAGTGCAATACGGAGTTGTAAAAACTGAAGGTTTTCCTTTTATAAAATAGATGGCATTATATATACTCCACTCATTTTACTAGGCTTTTTAATGCGCGAAGCAATAAATGACTGGTAAAATTTTGACATTTTCTATTTCTGAAAGTTAAAATTGTTTTATCAAAATGTAAAAATGACTTATTTTGTTTTCTATAAATTAACATTTACTCGCGATTTTAGTGTGAAATATTTTAAGAACCCGTTAAATTTTATTATGCCCAAACTCGATATGGTTTTGTGCATTGAAATGCTTAGTAAAATGTCTGGAGAATTTATAGTGCCGTCTATTTTATTTTACATAGAGGGAACCTATAGTTTTTACCTGAAAACTCTGTACTACACTAGTAAAATCATCAGTAAAACTTTCGCTTGTGATTTTACTGTCACTAAAATTGCTATGGAAATCTCACATTCTACTCAAACTCTATACTAGACTTTATGAAACAGCCGCACAAAAATGGAAAAATTCCTCGTTTGGAACAAACAAAGAAATATATGCAGGCGATTTTCTGATGAATGAAAGAACTTATCTATGCATTGCCCTAATGCGACTGAGAAAACGAGTTAAAAACAAAAATTAACAGAGCAAATCATTACCGGAATAGTAAAATCTTCTTGAGTAGCTTCAAGATCCTTTCAAATTATTCATAGTATTGAATTTTTCGTACAACCGGTCACCCTACCTCAATTTTTTAAGAAAAACAAAAATTTCGCTTTGGGCAACATGCTGAAATTTCTATAATTTCTATAAAATAAAATTCTCACTTTTCCCAAAAATATCAGAGAATCCAGCATGAGTTACAACCACTTAATTTCTTTAGAGCAAAGGGCAACTGCAACAAAATATTTGGGATCAGTTGCAACTTCTCTTCCTTCGTAAAGAACATTTTCGACTACGGCAGAACTACTTATAAGAGATAGAAGGAATCAATTTTTTCCTGAAAATGTTGAGAAATTAATCTTCCTCCATGCTAATTAAAATATTTCTTTAAAACTATTAATTTACTTCTGAAAAATGGTATTTTTTTTTCTCCTGAAATATTTTGTTTTTTATTTTTCAATTCTTGAACTCTAATTGGGTACTTGTTTTCATATTTAATTAAATAGTCCTATTCACATTGTTTAATTAATAAGTACGAGTATGCTGCTTGAAGAGTATTTTACCTAAAATACCGAATTAGAAAGTAATGAATTAAAAGTAACGAATATTTTTCGTGGAATAACGAATATTTTTCGTGGAGTAACGAATATTTTTCGTGGAGTAACGAATGAGTACCGGGTAACAAAAGTAACGATATTGCACATACCTAATGGCGTTGGATCTCCCAACGCAGGTACTGTAGTAGGGTACTATGGCACTCGGAGTTAGGCCTATGTTACGTACACACACGTGCGATCCGATTGTTAAATAAAATATGAGATTCTTGACTATGTGGGTACTGTACTAGGGTATAAATAGTGACAGTGCGTTTACAGTCATTATACAAAGAATTTAAGTGCTCATGCAAGTCAGAATATTAAGTAAGTTGGTCATGTAGAAGTAGTTGAAGGTTAAGTAGAGGTTGATGAATATTGGAAATCGAGTATGTATGCTAGTAGCACTTAGATACCTCATGGTATGCTATAAGATTATTAATGTCAATCCTTTAGGTTCTCCAGTATTAAATCGGGCATATCTTAACCTTCGGGTATCACTGACCACGGACAGTGCCTATTAAGTTTTGTGTTTGCCTGTATAGGATAAATATAAATCTGATTGGACATTGCTAATAAGATCTCAGGCCCGAATGGAGTAACCAGTCCCATTACTACTAGGATATCGAAATGTAAAGATACTACTGGGAGTACTAATGACCTTATGGTCAAGTTATACGAAGCCATACCAGTTGGGTAGCCGACATTGCTAACTTGGTACTACGGGGTTCAGGAACCCCGGATAGTGCTGCAATAAGTAGTGCTATTCGCCTCAACATGGAGAAGGCTCCCTCTTGGGAGCATTGTAGCGGTTGTGATGGCCCATATACTGGTAGACAGAGATTTTCTGAGTCTGCATGACTTAGCCGGACATTCTTCTTAAACATAAGAGTATATCTTTTGTATAATTGGGTACTGCGTCCGAGGATCTGAAAGATGGTCGCTTATTAATGTATGATTAGAGGAACGATTGGCTTTCGGCGTAGAGTTGCGCTAAATCAATCGAGTGGCGTGACCCAAAGATCGGTAGAGATTTTAGATAGGTCTCGCTTCGACCAGTAAGTCCAATTTCAAGCAAGCACTGACATAAACTGGTGCTCTTGAGACAGAATATAACATACTCTGCCCCTTGATGGCGCTGATTATCGCTTGTTTACTAAGTCGTGCATTACGACTGCCGTGAGATTAAGGCTTATAGCTAGGTACTCACGTAAGACCCTTACAGCTTTCTGTACAGCCGATAGGCAGCTGCAAAAGAATTTAGCGATGCGCTGAGTGTGTATATATGATAAGGTTTGTTAATGACTGAAGAACGGAATGTGATTCCCATTCTGTTTATCTGGAATTTTCATTTTAAAATTGCTTTTCAGCCTAGTCTCGACGAGGTGATCACTGTTCCTGTCTATTTCAGATTCGATGGACGGCACGAATTCAAAGATGGATTCATGTGGGACTCTTGTACCGGTGTGAATCCAATTCTGAATGAAATGCAGCCATAGCGCAGCGATTGACAACCAACTGTTGTCATGAATATGCATGGTACGTTGAGGATGACCTCAAGAGCCCCAGAGCTGGTTGATTTGAAAGCGTCGCTTACAATAAGTAGGCACAATCTTTGAACTTTCTCTAATATCTTGCGATCATTGGCGAGCTCCATTGCCTTCCACCATACCACAGAACCATAGGTTAACATGGATCGGATCATGCTAGTGTAGATCCGTAGGATCATCCGCGGATTAAGTCCACACTTTTTCCCTATAGATCTACGGCACATTGCCAAGGCTGTAAGAGCTTTATTCGACCTGACCTCAAGGGGTGGTTTCCTGCTTAATTTTCTGTGGAATATAATACCTATATATTTTACCCTGTCCTTCAGTTTCAAACGTGTGGAGCAGATAAGGAGAAGGTTTAAGCTGGGAATGTTCCTGTTCTTAGTGAAAAGGCATAGATCTGTTTTCATTGGGTTGACGCAAAGTCCGGCATCTGTATCCCAGTCTTTAACCAGTCGATTTGTGTTCTGCATCAGTCCACAGAGTTCAGATTCGTAACTACCGGAGACCAGGATTATTACCAGGTCGTCTGACTAACATACGAATTTATAATCCATCCAGGTGGAGGTAAGCAAAAGGTCATCTATAATGAGCACGCACACCAAAGTTGATAGGATACCACCTTGACGTGTGCCCCTCTGGACTCTTTTTACTCTGCAAACCTTACCCAGTTCGTCAATGACAGTCCTATTGTTCAACATGTTTGGGATCCAGTATTTTAGGGACTGATTCATTCCATGTTTTATTAGCGTTTCCGTGAACTTATGTAGGAAAACATTATGAAAGGCACCTACTATATCGATGAAAACAGCTAGCGTGGATTGTTTAAAGATGCAGCCCTTTTCGATTGAGTTGATAATTTCGTAGAGGGCCATCTCAACAGACTTTCCCTTTAAATACGCGTGCTGGTGTTGCGCATAGGTATTACACTCAATATTATTTCCCTTTAATATTCGCCAATCACGCGTGATGAGACTGAGGAAAACTTTAAGGTAAATATAAGTTATCCGTTCACTCTATATCTCTTCTAACTATCATCGAAACACTATTCTTCTAGTAAAAGCTGTAGGTTAAAAGCCACAAAAGGAACTTTCGAATTTTCTTCATAATTTGTGCTCAAAAACTACATAAAGATTGCAAACTATTTTGTATTTTACTCTCAACAAAATCAAAAACAAGGATTTGAAAAGAAACAGAAACCGTTACCTAGTAGCACAGAAAATTATAAATTTTTATCTTTCCCTCTGCATGTTTTCAAGTCCCTGATAGTCGTTCATTTCTATATTTTCGGTATAGCTACTATAGTCTAACCTCGAGTATCTCTTGGTTACAGTCTTTTATTAAGTCTGCAGCATGCTAAGATTTTCCTATTGACTCAATGTTGCACGTGATTATGCATTTTTTAATTTATAAAATTATTATCTCTATTTTCTCTATTACCCAGACACAAAAAAAGGACTCCACTCACTACCTTCAACAATAGAAAATCTATGGAATACTTAAATAATGGAAACAAAACAAAACAGGAAGGAAAACGAGCAATTAACCTCTAGGGACCTTAACTTGCTAGTCTCGGTCGTTAGAAACTTCAAGCATAAATATAATCATAAGAGTCTGTACTTATGTATAGCCCTTCCATTCACAGGTATACAAATAGCCATTTTACCTTTACTGCACATAGCATCACATGCTTTCCATATTGCAAACTTTACAATTTACCAACTATAAACCAACAGCAGGAGCAGCAGCACCATGATCCGAGAATATGGTCCATACGGGGAGAGCTTCCGGACTGGTATCTTGTTACTCTAATTAAGAACTAGCAACGCAGCAGTAAGATTATATGCATTCAAAGGTGGAGACTTGTTCTTTGATGAATTTACCCCACAAAATTGAGCTAATTGAAAAAATTCTATTGGTTCAAAGGTTCCTGGGGATGTTTCTGGATTTCGGTAGTCACATGTAAAACAGTTTTACAAAGGGTAGATATTCCCAAAAGCTTGAAGCTCTATCGTCGCATAGCGACAAAATAACAAGGGATTTAATAGTGTCATCAGCAAATTCCTTTCAAAGGGTTAGATAGGGGTCGGACTGATATTTTATGAGGAGATACATAATTGTGTTCCTGGATGTGCGGTTTGATTGCTGCTGAATAAGCAAGAAGTGAATCGCACCAATTGGTTAGTGTAAATTTAGCAGTGTTCATTTGAATGTGGTAAATTCGACAAACAAATATGGAACAGTGTATTGTCAATGATATTCCGGTAAAATGTTGTATATGATTTCTAGTTAGCTATGTATGAGTACAATTGTGAAACCCCCTACCTGAGTTATTAGCTAAATTAAAAAATGTTTTTTTTGTTAATATGTAGGAAGTAACGTAGTCATAGATATTAGATTAGATAAGAGTAGGTTTTATATCCCGCTCACTGCGGCCACCATGGTTCGATTGTGATTCCATCATTTATAAAACTTATTGAGTGGAGGTTTTTCGACGAACTCCAGTATTTGTTTTAAGTAGCAGGACATTACTTCTGGCTAGTATCACGAAATATTACCCAAGAAGTTTAAGTCTTTTGTATGCTTACACTTGTCAGATACGCCTGGCATGGCCTGGATGAACAGGTATCAAGTTCAATTGTAAAAATAGTCAATTTTTGTAGTTAAACTAAATATAGAAGGCTCTGGTCCTTTAAGAGAGGCCGGATTTAAATTGAATGTTACCGGCCTTATATATATGTCTTTACGGACGGACGGTTAGAAAATAGATGTGGGAGTGGGAGCTAGGGTGTACTCAGCCTTCCCTGTAATGCAAGAATCGTACCGCCTACTGGACTACTGTAGTACGTTTCAGGCAGAGGTTCTGATCAACTCAATGTTGTACCCAGTGATCGTGTTATCAGGATTTGTATTGAAAGTCAAGCTGCAATCAAGACCCTGAACTTGCACCTTGTGCAACGATGACGCTGTGAACAACTCGGGGGGAAACTGGGTGCTAAGTACATGATTATTCTTTGCTGGGTACCTTGTCACAGTGAAATACCTGGAAATGAGGCAACTGATGCTCTAGCCAAAAAGGGCTCCACTATGATTAATTGACTCACAGAGGATCCCATAGAATTCTAGACATACAGGTCTGTAAGCTGGGAAATCGCAGGTGTCTTTAGCTGTTAATATTAATGTAAATTTATCGCTTATGGTAATGTAGGTTACGAAATTCTAGTTTGACTTGTATCTTGGAGTTGAAGGCGTTAGGGTATTCATCATTTGCTGAATACTATCCTTGAAGTAATAGTCGTTAGTGTGAAACTAGTTTCACAGTACCTATCTTGAAGTTGAAGGTGTTAGTTTTGAACTAATAGATGACAAACGTCGGCGTAATCCTCGGTTGGATAGTTCTATGCAAAACCAATGCTGTCTAGCCTAGTATCTACAACAATGGGTTGGTAATAACCACAAAGTAGAGGTATACTTGATACAACTGCTTGTTTGTAAAAGCCTTGCCAGTATCGTCGTACTAGTAGTAGTAGTGCTTAGGATGAGCGGTGTACCGCAGCATAGACTCCCTTACAGGATTAAGAAATTTTGAGTGTTTTGAAGAACTTCCTTAACGTAATCGGGATGCTAAACATCTTCTCGTAATCCTGTGACTGACACAGAACACACTGGTACACCGACTAACTGAAGAGGTGTTGCCACAACTTCGACAGATTTGTGCGTTGGGAATCGCGGTATTGTAATACAAAGTTCGCTTCTGTAATCCAAACTTCTAGGCTGAAATCTTGATTATGGTTTACTAAAGAAACTGAAAAGAATGTTATTTATTTCATCATAATAAGTTGCAAAGGAAACTATTGCTCAACATAGAAGTATACAGTTTTATTTCTCGATTTATTAAATTCTTATGTGAGCACCTTTACTTTTTGGATCATTAAAACTAGTGTTGCCAATAATTTCTTTCTAGAATCGGCTAAATGTGTCTAGAAAATCGACTAAATAGATTTTAAAGATGGGCTAAAAATCGGCAAATTCTAAATTCCATTCTATACAAAATTATGTAAGCTCCTCGAATAAATGTAAATACAAAACCAGCAGAAAAGGTCTCGCTGAGAGTACTATCGAGCGATGTACTCTTTTCCTGATTCAGAAAACTTTCTCGGGACGTTTTCGTCACTGTAAAACCCATTTCCGTGCACTTGGGTCACATGCACCCCAGTTAGTACATTTTGTCCGTCGTTTCTTTCAGGGACATTAGTGCTCTGTTGTAAACATTTTTCTCATAGAAAGTCTCATAGAAAGTCATTTTCCACGACCCACCAATTACGCACAATCATGAGCGGAAAAGTTCACTTTTTCATGGAAGAAAATCACTCAAAATACATCCGATCGCCAAAGCACCACACAATCGGCTGAAGAAATATAAAAATTGGCTAAAAATTAGCTGTCCACTAAGGTAAATTTTTTTCGGCTGATGAAGTTGAAAATCGGCCAAATTAGCCGACTTTCGGCTAAATAGGCGACATTGCAAAATAAATAACAAATAATAATAAAATATGTATATATAATAAATTCGCTTGTTAAGTTTGTACTGCTTTGCTTTCTTTTATCTCAATAGGGGGCGTGTATCTTTATTCTGCTCAGAGCACTCCGAGCGCTCTGAACACCGATTTCTTGTATCTTTATTTACTTTCAGTGTAGGTACTTTGAGCGCTCTGAACGTGTATCTTTATTACTGTTCAGAGTGCTCTAACTAATCGTAAATAAACCTCGGAGTATTTGGAGCAATCCGTCAGTAATACCAATAGAGCGGAGAAAAATCCTATTGAAAATGTGAATACTTTTTTAAATTCCATATTTCCTTCCTTTCCTTCACCCCTTATTTATTTTTATAACTTTATTATTATTATTTATTTATTTTTATGAAGAATTTTGTATTATCAATAGATATTTCACAAATCATACATAAGTGTTGCGAATATAAAAAAAAACTACCAGAACACTCAGAGAACTCCGGGTTTGTACATTTTTTCAGAGTGCTCTGAACGTTCTAAAAAATCTGTTCGATCTACGGAGCGGGAAAAAGACACACGCCCAGAGTGTCGAGAATAGGCAGCAGAATCATCGCACCATGCGTCAGCAGCAGCGCGTCTGATGCCATGGGAGAGTCAACACTGGATTCGAAAGGAGATTTCCCGTCAGCTTCAATTGCATCGGATTATTTATGCTTAAATAATGAAATGTATTAATTTATAGCTAAGTCGTGCGGCAAAGCTAGTCATTTACGTGCTTTCTGCTAACTCAAAGAAAATGTTCCAAACTTCAAAGGTAAGTGTAAACCCAGCGTAATTCGAACATCTTCGAATACGACACATCTTCGAGAATCGCAACGAAACGAGACGTTGACAATTAATGATGGACACGAACCATTTTGCAGAGGACACGAAGAGTGACAGGCCGTCAGCGGACCGGTGTTTTTGAGGTCAAGTTTTTGTTTTTTTTTTGGAATTCGTCTGAGTCCTATGGACATTGCCTACGAATTAGTTTAGGTGATCGTATTTTGGAGTATAGCTGTGGAAATTGCGGCGTTGTAAGTTTGGGAGGAACATTTTCTTTGGAGGAGATTTGTATTGCTAGAAATGTACATTTAGTACAAGTAAGTAAACCTACCAGATATTTTCAAATAATTAGTTGCAACCAATTTAATTAAGTGGACAGATATTTCATATACGGAATAATTAACTTAAACTGCATGAATTATATTAGGTACCGCATAAGTTTGTTTTTAATTGTTTGTAAATGGTATAACCGGAGGGAACTATACGCTTATATATTGTCAAGCGTCGTATAAGTTTTCTTATTTATAGTTTCTTGGTTGCTCTAGAAAACCAAGTGGCGCCTTAAATTCCTTCTAAAAGAGACCCAGCCTATCTCCACTAAGCAGCACATATGAAGAAGGGCAGAGCCCTATTTAATATATGACTTAACACAAATTAAGTGACGTAACAAGACGTCAGCTGATCTCTTAACTTTTGTGGCGATATATTTTTTTTAAAGAGATTTAGGGCCGTATTCACCAAGCAAAATTAAAAAAATTTCAATTAAAGCTATTCACCAACCACACTTACCGAGTCGATTTAATGAAAATTTAATTTTAATTTAATTTTAAGTGAGGCGTTACCCTCTCTTAAATAAATTTAATTTCGATATCAGCTGATTGAAGTGTCATGCAGTCGAATCTCATATTTTTAATAGCGCTGTGAAAAGTTTGAAGAAGCAAGAATTTAACTGTTTAGATATATTACGATATCAGTGAATAGAACCACGGTTTTTAGTTTCAAGTGCATTAAAAAGTAAATACAAATCAATTTAATCTTAATTACTGCTATGGATTTTTGGTTCAATGAGCAGTCCATTTATATACATGTCAGTGGAAATCATATATGATTCGATTATGATTTGATTTTTCTTTTTTAGAAATGCGAGTAGCGCCCACAACAGCGATAATAGTAATTGTTGCGAAAGCTGTTTTAAACAATATTTTAAGAGACGGGAAAATTCCACCAATCAAAATTGAATTTGACAACCTAAAGCAACCTCAAATGAATATAAGAGATACTCAGACCGATTTTCCTGCGCGTAATTCAGTTATTGCGAATTTTTAATGTGCGAGTTGCTTAATATGGGTATTTTTAATTACAACGTATTGTACATATATTATAAATTATTTTTAATAATACATAAAAACTTCTTTCTTTAAATAATACATAAAAACTTCTTTTAACTTTTTAAATAATATTTAAATTACATGAACTGTCACGAGAACTGTCACTTGCCAAATTCGGAAATCTTGCAGCTGATAGTCCGAAACGTCCGAAATTGTTTATTTTATTAAGGTTGGTGAATAGCTACAAAAATTTAATTGGGGTCCCTCAATAATAATTAAATTAAAATTAAATTTGTATTAAATGGCTTGGTGAATATGGCCCTTAGTATTCTACAAACAAAAATTGCTGTCACAGACGTATGCTTAAGTCTTTTATCGTGATAATCGCAGTAATTGTTTTGTTTATAATACCGAAATTTTGGATAAAAATGCTGTAAAGTAAGTACATATTCATATAATACGTATACATTACATTATTAATGTACAAGTTTGTAAATATAAAATAATTATACAATATGAGCCGTGCACAGAGGATAGTTCTGAGGAATATGAGGAAGGACTTGGATCCGTTTCGTATTTCTGAGGCTATATTCATAAAGTATTTCAGAATGTCAAAATTATTTTTCTTCTAAGTGATTGAAATGACATAGACTTTTGATAATCTATATTTCTCGACAAGTTTTGGCAATAATTATATTTTTTTTTTCTACTGGTTTGTACAAAAATCCTGTTTGTCGAAATGACGGCTGTGGAATTATTTACCTGCGATTTAGGTAATAAAATAATAATTAAAATTATCATTATGTGCCGTGAATTTATCACACAATAATCAATAACTGAAATTTGATTAAAGACGCATACAATTAACCTCGATAATTTTATAAGGAACTACAGCATAGCAAAATTATTGTGATTACATGTTTGGGCACAAGTGTAGCAAAATTCGCGTGCTTCATACTAGCTACGTGTGGGTTGGACCTACTGCCGTCATCGCCTCGCCAAAAATTTCTTCGTCTTCTTCCTTTTTGCAAAGTGAATTAACTTTATCAGCTGGACTGACTGAAAAGGGAATCTTCAGATTCTCCAAAGCCTCTTAGCCTCACAGTAAGAAAATAATTCCCTAAAGTGAGTGGCAACAATTTGTGCCACAAAGGTCCACCTTGGAAAATGTGGATTAGCTTTTTATCCCGGAAATGTAGGGAATATTCCATAAAATGTAGAGAATATTAATTTTTTTTTTTCCTAAAATGTAAGGATAGCACCACACTCGACCATGGGTGATAGAACACCACCTAATACTAAGTAGTACGGAAGTTATGTTGGTGCACTGGGCACGCTCAAATAAAATTGCGTTGACTTTTCAAATTTTGCGGGTTACGTACATTTGATTTTCGATTTTTATTTTATTTTTTTTGTGTTGGTATACTCGTCCCGAACATATGTTCACAGTTTTAACTATATAGCATTCTTTGTTTGTTTGCGAGAGGCATATATCTGAAGGGGATTACTTTAAATGAGACATCATTATTAATATTGATGAATTAATAAAAAGTTGTTGATAAAAACATAAATTCACTTTACTTTTTGAACACACCTCGTATGACTTGTTTTCAAAAACAATTATATAAACGAAAGAATATTTCCATAAAAAGTGTAGAATAATACCCAATTTATTGGATGTTATCTTCCTTCTATCCGACAAAGATTAACATTCCGGGAATTTTACGTACTATATAGGTTTTCTGGTGCCAAAAACCTAAATTTATTGAATTTTTCATTGATTTAAAGAAACTAAACTGCTTTTCCCTTTATAAAGGGTTTTCCAATAAGAGGTGTTATTTTGATATTCAAAGAAAAATACCATTTTTTGAGATAAATGATCGGATCTTTATTTCATTATAAAGAGGAAGGTATGCCGTTAATAACGGAAAATAACATCAGCCAAATGACCACCACGACCACGCCTACAGGACCATATCCTCTTCATGAAATTTTCTAACCAAATCGCAAAGTGGCTGCCCTATGTCCTCGATAGCCTCACGAATTCCATCTTTGAGGTCTTGAATCGACGCTGGGCTGTTGGCGTAGACCTTCTCTTTCACATGGCCACAAAAGAAGAAGTCGCAAGGTGTTAAGTCACAAGATCTCGGTGGCCAATTGTGATCACCTCTTGGAGAGATAACACGGTCCGGAAACTTTTCCCGTAAAAGATCAATGGTTTCGTTGCTTGTATGGCACGTATCGCCGTCTTGTTGAAAGTAAACGTTGTCCAGATCAATACCATCCAATTCCGGCCATAAAAAATCATTAATCATCTGTCGATAGCGCAATCCATTCACCGTAACTGTTGCTCCAGCCTCATTTTCGAAAAAGTAAGGTCCAATGACCCCGCGGGACCATAAACCGCACCAAACAGTCACACGTTGAGGATAGGGAGGCTTTTCAACAATAAATCTTGGGTTTTCCGAGCCCCAGATGCGACAATTTTGCTTGTTGACGACGCCATCGAGGTGGAAATGGGCCTCATCACTCAAGATGAGTTTTCGATGGAATTCCGGATCATCTTCATGCATTTCATTTTCACCATTATAATAATTTCAATGCGTTGGCGAATCGGGTATCGTTTAATTTTTATTAATGGTGTAGTTTCTACTTGTCAAATATCAAAATATGACAGCTCCAAAAGTGACATCTACCGAAATAGCGGGCTAATTAAAATAACACCTCTTATTGGAAAACCCTTTATTAGAGAAAATTAGATTTATTTTTAGGGGAAAACGTATCTTCAATTTAGGGAATAGTCCTAATTTTTTTTTACAGTGCTCTTAAAATTAAAGTTTCTCAAAAAAAAAAATATATATATTTATGTAGAATACTAATTCTGCTAAATTTAAAAGGTTAAGAGATCTCTTAAAAGTCTCTCATGTAGAGTCTGGTGGTATGCTTGCTTCTTAATTTTGACTTTCATAAGACCAAAAAGTATTATGAAAGTTATTTCCGGGTTTTACTATGGTTAGTATGCTATAATGCAATAAATCAATAATGCCGAAAACGTACAGCAGATGCATAATGATCTTAAGCGTGTTAAATTGTCAAATTTACAACTCTCCTCTGATACTTGTTTAACATTATATATGTTGTGAAAAAGTCAGTTTGGGGGCAACAAATGAGCTACAACAAGGTCCTATAAGTGAAATACGATTCGCCATTATATTTACGTCGTTAGAGTAAGTCGCTATGACTATGGTCAGTCATAAGAAAGTTATACGACTTTGCTATGACTCGATTGTACTACTTGGGTAGCCGCCAAAACATACATAGATGGAACAGTAACAACGCAAAGAATTTCTCCAATGAAGCAAAATGACGATAACCAAGAAGGTGTTTCTTCTGATTCCAATGATATTGTAGTTTAACACAAATCCAAACATATAAAATTTTTGACAAATAAAATATTGTTACACATCCTTTCTGGGTTTATGAATTCATGAAATTTATGTTTTTTCTTTTCAAATGATAATTTACTTTATTTGTTAAACACATTTTTATGCACATAAATGCATTATTTATGGACTAAAAGGTGCAAGCACATGGAAACGATTACATGCTAACATGAACTTTTATTTCTCATTTTCGTTATTTTGTTGATTTATTCGGTTTCGAGCCAATGTGTTATTTTTCCATAGATGCAGTGTATTTTTTTACCCGGAACGTATCACTCGTGTAAAAACAGACTTGGGTGTATACATATATTCTCCATTAATAGTAATGTTATGCCGCGCATAAGGGGGTTCGCACGTGCACTTCACAGGGATATTACACTCCCAGTTCAGTAGATCGATTTTGGCAGAAAATTATATTTCCGCATTATCCACATCGAAACAAATAATTTATGCCTAATAGACATTCATTTTTACGTTTTTGTTTTTTAATTTTTAAAATTCGTCACTGCGGCTAATTAACTGTAAGAGATTTCAGTGATTACGTCTTTCCAAGCTCTTTTTTTTTACTTTTTTCTCTAAACGCATCCAAAATGTTATTCAGTGTAATATCACGATATAAATGTGAAAAACTTATTACATGTGCCATGGGTTTATTTTTTAACCTGTAAGACTAGTTGCTAGAAAGCTTAACCCAAGCAGCATTTTACGTCCCGAGTACTAAGTAGCTGGCATAAAAAGTACAACCGTTTAGAGGCAATAACTTGGATTATAAACGCAGCATCTTACCAAGTACGTACTCGGTTCCAAAATGGGGAATGATTTTCTAGCGGCGATTTATATATCTTCTTCGTAGCTAGAACCAATGCAGTAATGTTGTGATAAATTGCCTGATACGTTTCAACATCGTCCCAAACACGCCACAAAGACTTTTTTACCAAATAACAAACTACCGCATTTGCAAATTGCATATGGATTTATTATCTTAATATATAAAAATCTTATGTCACTGTGTTTGTACACGGTTCCAGCTTGCCATGCTACGGTTTTCTAGGCAGAAGTCAAGGCAATTCTTGAAGCGAGAAGGCACCTCCTTAACTCAGACACTTAGAATAAGGAGGTAGCCATCTGCTCAGACAGCCAAGTAGCTGTCAAAGCTTTGTCTAAACCCTTTATAACCTCCAAACAATTTATGGAGTGCAAAACCACCCCGAAACTCCCTTTCGAATGAGCTTGCATGTCTTGGTGCAGCCTCAGATGAACCTGCCTCCACAGTCGGGATTTCACAAAAACACCCTGTCTCAATCATTTCAAGTTGGGCTGACCGCCAATACAGTCGTCTTTGGTTCGAAGATCCTTCGAGTAGAACAACAAAGGAACTGTGTGGTAAACCAAACTCAAATCAAACGAATGACGTTACAAGCCAACCCTGAGAGCTTTGGTTTTCATTCTCACTGGACACTCCTCTCTCAGGGGCCACCTTCACAGGATGAGAATTTTTGATGATTCTACATGCAGTGTTTGCAGAGAGGAATCCGAAACAGTGACTCACTTTCTATGTTACGGACCGGCACTCTCAGGAACACGTTACAGAATTCTTGAATTCTTGGCTCACACCTGCTGGACGAGTTGCACGATGTCGGCAAAGAGGCAGTGGGTTGGAACCTATGAGCAATTAAGCATGGGCCTGGAGGGCGAGCAATGGGCCTTGACTTGGCCTACGTTCGGGGGACCCCTCGAGGTCCCAAACCTCTGTTTCAATCAATCAATCAATCAATCAATACCCTATTGAGAGTTTTGCTATGAACATTCATAGCGAAATAAGTCAATCTGAAATTGACTTAGTTTGCTGCCAAGTCTGCAGCTCGAGAATTGAATGGAACCAACTCTTTATGTAAACGAAAATCTTTGAAAAAAGAAATTTCATTCCAAAAAGAGGGCGTTTCATATAAGCAGGAATTGTATAATCGTCTGTACGGCTTGATTTCTGCCTGCCATATACGTCAAAGCAAACAGGCAAGCTGACCTCATATATAGACTTAAAATAAATCTTAAGTGTGAATTATATGAGGCAAAATACTACGTATTGCATTTCATAGCAAAACTCTCTATGAAATGCTAGTCCCGAATAAGACTAAATCATGCTAAGCATTCAAGTAAATACGTAGTATTTCGCCTCATATAATTCACACTTAAAAACTATTTTAAATTTATATATGAGGTCAGCTTGGCTGTTTACTTTGGCGTATACGGCAGGCAGGAACCGAACCGTACTGACGATTATACGGTTCCTGCTTATACGAAACGCCCTATCTTTACAATGAAACTCCTTTTTTCAAAGATTTTCGTTTGCATAAAGAGTTTTTTCCATTCAATACTCTTTGTCAAAATAGGGACAAATTTAAAAAATAAAAGAAAATAAATCTTTTTTTCTTTCATCTTCTAGGAACTTTTCAAAATTCTTGTATCCGTAGATATTGCCTCTTTTGAGAACTTGTGTTAGTTTGATTTTTTTGTGCCTTTAACTGTTATTTTCGAGTTTATCTATGTTGTCCCTATTGTCCTATATATATGTTAACATTTGTTATGTTAGATTAGTTAGTTAGAGCCTTTTCTCCCCTTTTTACAAAATTACTTTTTGTTGTTTTCTAATTTTAAGAGTCATTTTATAACGTTTATTAAAGAATCTACATGCATAAAAATAAAGTAATTTTTTTAATAGTAGATTGGGAATGATACACATTTCTTCCTTCTATAGTAAAAAAAAGAAAAAAAACATTCTTAAATATAATCTATCCTCATCAGAATTCAATACTTTATGAAAGAACCCCTGGGCTTGGTTTCACACTTTGATTATTCTTGGAGCTTTGAATAGATATTTATACAACGAAAACCTATAGTCTACATAGTCCACCCAAAATCGGATGATGTAATATAAGAATCTCGAATAAAAAAAGAAATGCACACACACAATCATACACCACAATATTTTTCTTTACTTCGAAACCTCATTGTACGTGTTCAGAATAAAAATATGCAACAGTTAAAAGCTAAACGTATTCCCTAGATGTTCAGAAAAACGAACCACAACCAAGTCACTATTAGTGTGCAGGATTCCTATGAGAATTTTCGAAAATATCTTTGAATATTTCTACCACAATTTTTTTTTGTTTAAAAAAAAGAAAACAAACCCTCCCTTAGCATTTCCGGAGATTGTAAAGGTTAAAGAATAACTTGGAGAAAACATTCTCTCATTCTTATTCCTAACATGAATCTACTTTCTTAAAAGCAAATCATCATCACCTTAAAACATTTTTGATAGGGTAATTTAAGATAATCATGTTCACCTTAAAGTTATTTAAATGAAAATGTTTATATATAAAAAAAAAATCAAACACTTACCAAAAAAGCAACAGCAAAACACAAGCGAATAAAGAGTTATAAAAATTATCTTAACATCAGTTCTATCGAATACGAAATCCTTTTTGGGTCCATCATCAGCTGTATCACTTGTAGCACCATTCCCACTCCCACCACCACTAAAAAATGGATTATTTGTCAAATTATTCACAAGATAATCACTAGTGTTGGTAACTAGTAAATTAATTATGCCATCATAGGGACTTTGCAGCTGATTATAATTATTATTGAGATCTGCAGAATGCCTCTCTGCACTGGATAGATTTGGATTAACTCGAGGAGAGTATTGTTGTACAAGGCCGTCCGTAATACCATTTCCATTGTAGGTGACACCTAATTCCCGACGAGTTCCGCTTATGTTGAAACTACTTCGAATTGTGTCATTAATTTCAGTCACTAGATTAGCGCCCCCAAACGGGGCATCATTCATTCCTCCGAATGTTGATATATACTCACTGCTCCACTGCATGCTCGCTGAATAATCGCCGTCGCATTGAAAATTCTATGCTTAATGGCAATTTAATCCTTGGGTGTTTACTCAAGGGATTGAACTTGAGAGAGTTTCAGTGGTAATGTAATGGATGGGCATATCTTGGCGCATTGGTGGAATAACAAAATTTTCACTCTACAAGAATTCTATTATATGGATGCAAGTAGGATGCATGAAAACATCCAGATATAGGTGAAAAATTTATGATGATTATTCCGTGAAATACAACAATTTGTATTTGTATGTAGTCATGTCTCTAGAGGAAGTACGAACGAAGTATGTATGTTTCCAATTTTCATATTATATTCACAGATTTTACGATGACGACATGCACGCACGATTTTTTATTGAATTTCTATAACATATGTTTCATGGACGTGTATTACATCTTGAGATTACTTTTCAAAGTGTTGTGCATATCTCACAGTCCACCTGGAAGAAATGAGAAAAATATTATTATTAGTAAAATTTGTATGTATTTGATAATGGTTTAGATTATTATAGAAAAAATTTGTTCTTTAAAAAAACTGTGGCAGCTCGATATCCCTAATTTTTACTTAGTTTTTATTACATCAAATTTATTATTATCACTTTGATGGGAGAAAAATAAAATAAATAAAAGGTCAGAAATTTTGGAATTTTTTGAGGACGACATCTTTTAAAGAAAATAATAAATATCTTTCAAACATAATAATTAATAAATTTTAATTCTTATTTATAAACACTACAAATTGGTGGAGACCTTGACGAGGGCATCACGAGAGGGGGGAACAGCCAACGAAGGTGGGGGAGGGGGGTGGGCTCAACCACCGTTTTGGAAGGAGAATCCAAAACTTTGGTTCATCGAACTGAAGAGCCAATTTTTTAATGCAAAGATAACAACTGATGAGACTAAATATCATCATGTGGTTGGAGCAGTTAAGACAGGAATACTAAGTCAGGTATAAGACATTATTTCTGATCCACTCGCCACCAAAAAATATAAGGCATTAAAAAAGAGATTAATAATATTTTTTTTTTTATTATTTAATATGCTCTTTATTTTTTACTCTTTTTTGTGGCTCTTTGAAATATTACTTAAAACTAATTGGCAAAAGGCACAAAATCGTAGAAACAGATACTAACTAAACTAAAATAACAAACGGTCAAAAGGGACAATTAAAAACAATTAAAACAATTGACACAACTAGTCAACAACAAAAATGACAAAAAGCAATGAAAACAAACGAGACAAAATTCTCAAAAGAGAATAAAAACAGACATAAGAATTTTGAAAAATATCTAAAGTTTAACCAAAAATTTAGATCCAGTCCCAATTTTGATAATTGGGTAAGTGTCAGTTCCAAGAAGATCCAAATTTCCACAATAATCTAATAAAAATGTCCCTAAACGAGCGAATTTTCAACAAAAAATTTCGCAATTTAAGAACCGAGACCGAAACCGAATAAAAACTGAGAAATTGAATGAACGAGCAAATTTATGCGATACGGTTATAGAATGCCGCAAGAGCAGCCTATAGCATCATAGACCTCTACAAACCGCCCTCATCATCCCTCCAGCTAAGCATCTCTAAGGCAGGCCGCCCACCAAAGATGCATATGCATCGTGCATGCACAACGCATATGCATCATGCATATGCACTTCTCATATGCTGTATAGAGCCGCTCACCAAAAGAGCATTTGCATACAGCATACTCCCAAGCAAAGTGCTTAAATTATAAATGAATAGTTATGATCATGTCGTCGTCCGATAAAGATGTCATTGTAATGGCAGCAGCGTATTATAAAAAAACAAAATATAGCAAAAAAGCACAATTTTGGGTAAATCCACACATTGACAAAGGAATAACTAGTGGTTCCTTTAATATCATGAAAAATATTGAGGTTGAAGGAAAGTTTCTCTCTTTCTACAGAATGAAAAGGGAAACATTCCAAGAATTAATAAAATTGGTTGGTCCCGCAATTAGGAAAAAGGATACGAACTACAGAAAAGCTACAAGTGAAGAGGAAAGATTGCTAATAACTCTAAGGTAAGTTAAACATTTATTCTCTCAAAACGTTTATACATTTTTATATAATGTTTTCACTGTTCAGAGTATAGTATATGGCCTCAAAGGTATTGTCATTATTGTGCACTACTGGTGTTTCTGATAGTTGTGTGACTTTTTCAAACCCAGGACTGCCATGGTTTTGGTTCATTGAAGTCACTGTATGATATTGCGGGTGTAGATTATCAGATCCAAACTGATTTCTTGATTCATCGGAAAATAGTGATATAGAAGTCGAGGGAACGTTGTACAAAAGATCATTAAGTGAATTTAGTATGGTAATTTTAAATTTCAACACATTCATTTGAATTGTTTTCTGGAGTCTTAGCTGAAGTATCTGCTGACTGTAGATTATACTGATCATCAGATGATTTCTCAACCGTATTACCTTCGGGAATTGCTAAAATATTTGTAAAATTCCGTTTCTGATTGCGGGAACGCAAATAAGGCACCAGAAACTGTAGATATTTCCCCAAGTAATAACTCTTATTAGCATTAGTTCCTGATCCGCTTGGAGCTTTAGCAGACGATTGTCTTTTGCCCGGAAATATAACTGATGGCTGTGTTCCTTTTTATTTCGTCGCACATGAGGCGTTCCCGCTCGAGAATAATATCATGAGGCCATACCCCAGCCGTGGACTAACAGATGAAAAAAGAATTTTTAACAATGTCTTATCAAGAGCAAGATCAACGGTTGAGCGCACATTTGGAATGACTGTGTCGAAATTTCGATGTCTGGAAACACCTATTGCTTGTAATGTGGACTCTGTGGATAATATTGTGAAATGTATATGTATATTACATAATTTTATTCGTAAAAGAGAAGGAATATTGTCCGTAGGAGGGACCAGAACGGAAGAAATTCAGGAAATTAATGTCAACAGATCAGTGAATCCTGTTATAAATAGGCGAATCACTAACGGTGGTAAAAGAATACGGGAGATTTTGACCAATTATTTTCTACTTACCGAAATTTGAGATATCTCGTTTAATAAAAAAACAGACATAAACTTACGCGTTTCATTTAAAATTTTTCCTATTTGGATCCACCCCTTTTCCGTCTCTTCCTTATTCGAATAGTTCTGGATAATTTTCCACGAGTTGTACAAATTTTATATTACTCACTGTGTCATTTTTCATTTCAGCTATTTAAAATCTAGTGTTCAACCTCCGAAAGCTCACTAGATACTAAAATGTAGGGATGGCCAATACTGGCTTTAAACACAATTGCGACGAATATAGGCTGAGTTACAATGATAAGGCTTAAACACAATTGCGGCGACAGAGCGATAGAACGACAGACGACAACGAAAAATTCGCTGCGAAACAGGCAGTCGAAAAATTTGGAACACAATTGCAACGACAAGCGATGAGCGACGATTTTGAAAGAAGAAGTTATTGAAATTTCATTTGTTAAATGTTTCGAGCATTTTAAAATGAGATTTTTATCAAGAATATTTTATGTTATATTGAAAGAAATGCAATGAATCAAAGTGTGGAAAAAAACTGAAAATGCGGAAATTAAATAAATTAAACGCTTTAAAATATCCATCCAACCCACGTCTTTTTTGTCCACTTGTCTTGCCTATCTTGTAAACTATAAATTATTTTATGGATTTCGGATTTCCTCGATCAATTTTTCCTCAAAGCTCATTATTTTAAAATCTCCGCGGCGTGCTACCACCTAAAAAAGACAAAAGTGAATGCCACAACCATTTCATTCGATTAATTTTGTTGGTAGGACTGCAGCGACGACGGCAAAATTAGAAACTGATCAATCCCGGCGATAATGTCGTCGATCGCTCAACGTCGGTCGTCGCAATTTGGTGCATTCGCATAAGATGCTGTGTTTTTAGAAGTTTGACAGCGATATATCGTCGTCGTTTGTCGTCTGACGTCGGAATTGTGTTTAAGCCTTTAGGCTCATAGCGGCCGGCGGCCACTTCAGATACCTATGTAATACATGCTGCTGTTCCTAAAAGAAAAAAAATCGATATATGGATACCAATACCCTTTTGAGTTCTGATTATATAATAATTCGATGAATTTGTGTCGATAATTTTTTATATCGAATATCGCTGTAATTTCAATATCTTTATTGTGTAGGGAAAAAAATTTTAATTTCAGTATGAGAAGTTTTGTTCTGTATGGGAATTTAAAAAAGGGATGTGCAAATACCGTCATTTCGACACTCTTCAAAATATTTTACTAAAATGTTACTAAAATGCTTCACGCAAAAGCTGTACACGCAATGCTCAAACGAATATGCTTGCAGCATGAGTACAGCAAGTGCCCTTGCATCAAGCACGTGCTGCATTGGTGAGCAGCGTGTCACTTAAAAGTATATGTGATGCTTTTTTGAATAGAATGATGCATATGCGTCGTGCATGCACGATGCATATGCATCTTTGGTGGGCGGCCTACCTAACGGAGCGGTTGTCCTTCCCACAGCACTTGCAACGGTTCCAAAGCCTCGTAGACTAGTGTTGCAAATGATGTGGCCTGCTATCACCAGCGAAAGACAAGAACGCCGTCTTGCACCGACAATAATGGTTGCCATGTGCAGATAAGTGTGTCTGCGTTCGTTGCCAAATATACAAGACGTAAACGTCTTTTCACTCTGTCAACGAAGTGGCTCTAAAGTGCTTGTGCATGGTGTTGTGGGTCAGTGTTCTGATTCCCATCTTTAACTCTCATGTAGTACAAGTGAATTTGATATTTGGCCAGTGTCAACACAAAGCTAATCAAATAGTTCACCCGACTACAAAACTTTGGTTCCCATAAAAACGATGTCCTAGTTATGCCGAAATTCGGGTGGATCATATCGCGGAAGCATCTCTCGAACAGCTTTCGGACTGTGATATGACCGGGATGGATAAGACTGGTCTCTCGAGCTTCAGTGGCTACGACTTGTGTGGTAGCACCATTTCGACTGGTAGTCAATTTGAAATCTCTATTTGGATGGAAAGCCTTCCTTGGGAGAAGATTCGCGAAATTTTTGACCAACTACAGTACAAGAAGAATTCAGATAAAATTTGGGGTATTCTTGTAAAGGAGCTGGAAAGGCCAGAGTTGTTACTTCCTCAGCTTGAACTCCTACAACAGGTGGCCAAGAAGAAGAGGAAGTACATTAATGTAGCTCGCTTAGAACGTGTCCATAGGAAGATGGAGGGGTTGATTCAGGAGCTTCGCTTGGCCGATTCTACTCGCCAGCAGATGTCATACCATCATCGTTTGATCTTCTTATCTCTTTGAATGTGTAAGATAGCGTCTCTTAACACCGGAGGATTAAGTGCTCATACACAGCACTATAGAACATTTCAAAATGTTCGATATAGACATTACACTTCTGCAGGAGACGAATTTCACTCAAGACACTTACACACAGCTTGAGCGTTATGGTTACCTGCACACGGGCTTTGCACTATTTGCCACACCTGCTCCTCCCCGAGGCTCAGGGGTGGCAATCATTGTATCCACCAAATTTATACTGTCATCTCCTGTTTATACAGATATCTTCCCAGTCTTTGCTTCTTCCATGAACTTTGTCGTTCAAGAAAAACATATCAAAGTAGTAAACGTGTACCTTACTCATGACCAGGATATTAAAAGACAAGTTCTTGATAGTGTTCAATCCTGTCTGGTGAATTTTAGCGGCGAAACTATCCTCGGAAGTGATTTCAACGGCACGCTGTATCACTCAAAGGATCCGCATTCCGGAGTTGAGTTCTACTCCGTCAATGCTAATCGATTGAGGAATTTTGTCCGTGTTTTCAGACTCGTGGATATCCATCGTTGGATGCATCCTACGAATAGATCATACACGAGGATCTCGCGCAATATACATGGAAGTCTCGCAGGCTCCAGGATCGATAGACTTTACGTCTCACCTGGAATACTAGAACTATTCCTTGTTGTCACTCATGAAGTGTGTTCTGTTAGCGATCATGCTCTTGTAGTGGCAACCAGCATTCTAGTTGAAAGAAGAACTGCATACTGGATATTCAACAATTATACGTTAAATTACAAGCAGTTCTTCAATGAGTTCATTGAATTCTGGCACGATTGGCAAGAGAGGAAAGCTGACTTTCCTTTTCTTAGTCAATGGTGGTATGTTGGAAAATCTTCAAATTCTATCTTTTATCGAAACGAATTTCAATCGAAGTGGGTATCAAGCTTCTAGCTTGTTGGCCGAAGTATCTCGGGTGGCAGGTCTTCTTCTAACTCAGCCGGAGTTGATTTTTTATTTTAACAGAATAAAGGAACGTTTGGCAATACAAACTTATAAGCACAGATTGGAGTTTGTGCTGCGCAGCCAATCACGCTGGCTGAAGGAAGGCGAGTATTTCTTCCAGGCAACTAGACGACGTACTGCTTCTTGTGAAGTCTAATAATAAATAATAATATATTTATTTGCGGTTATTGTACATAAGAGTTCATATCTTTTCTTGTACGTTAAATAAAGCGATGCTAGAAAAGTAACTACTTAAAATAAGAATTAAAAATTTAAAAGAAGTTCAAGCAAATCCGTATTAATTGAAGAGGAAGTTAAATTCAATTGAAAATATTGGTCTATAATAATACTAAAGCTTTAATTAATTGTAAGCGAATGCTAACAAACTGCTGATGATGAAAGTCTTAGACATTGGAGCCCTGCATAAACTTTGCTGACCATGGCTTTAATGTTATCACAACATTTCATGCGTTGATTCAAGACAACTCAAAGCATTTTAACTTTATTTACAATAGGCAGCGAAACATTATTTCAAATTACTGGTGGGATTTCAATTAGACCGTTATTGTAAAATTTAATATCAAACTATTACATTTGGCCCAGGTGTTAATTCTTTCCAAATCACAATTTATACGTTCAATACAGTCTTCAAGAAGACCGATCGACCGGCTTAAATAGACTTGTACATCATCGGCAAATAAGTGAATCTGTACATCTTGAACTACATCTGGCAGATTATTAATAAATAAACTGAATAGCAAAGGTCCCAGAGTTGAACCTTGAGGCACCCCACAAAGTAAAGGCAGTACAGAGGAGGAATTACTATCAATATATACTCGTTGGCTGCGGTCTACCAAGAAATCCCTTACCAGAGCGATGGCAGAACTACTAAAATTAACAGAAGCGCTAAGTTTCTGGTGGAAGATACGATGGTCCACAATGTCGAAGGCTTTCGAGAAGTCCAAAGGTACCAAATCACTGAAGTTGTCCTGATATCAAGACTTCCTCAAATCAGAAGTAACTTTCAAAACTGCAGTCTCACAGCTGTGCAAGCGTCGGAAACCCGAGACAGCCTGCAAGAAAATTATTGGCCTCGACAAATTCGACTATCTGCTTATATAATAGCTTTTGTAAACCTTTGGATATGAAACATAATAAACTTGTTGGGCGGACGTCAGCTGGTGTTTCAGAAGAAGAATTCTTTGCAATAGGAAGGACTTGGCGGCTTGGAAATAAGATGATGTAAAGCATGAGTTTACTACATGCAAAATGAATTTACCAATAAGGGGAAGTAAAAACTTAATGAACCTAGGTCGAAGATTTTCAGGCCCAGCTGCCTCAGACTTAAAATATATTTAAATCATCGGGATTTAAATAACAAGTAATTGTGTTCCTTTTACCTCCACATGGCACAAATTTCGCGACAAAACTTTAGGCCAGAGATTCTGGTCAAATTTGGGGCTGAAATATTTTCGTTTTGTTCGCCTAATTTCTGAAGTCACCTTGTTGCGGACAGCTTTATATAAAACTCGTGCCTCCTCGGTCTGAGTATGCCTCCACCGTTGGTACAGGTATTCAAGCTCAGAAATGAGAGATCGAATACGAGGTGAAAACCACGGACAGCTCCAGCAAACAGGCTTGCATTTAATTTTAATAGGTACATATTTTGCATAGATGTAATCAAAAATGGAGGAGAGGATCTCAACTTCCCGATTCAGAAAAGTCAATTAGAATAGAAATATTTGGACCGAAAGTTATGGTTTGGAAAGTTATTTGTCCATGTGACCCCAGGAGAAGGCTATTCTTCACAAAAGTTACAATCGATGCAAAAACTTATGTCAATGATTGCTTGAAAAATAGGTTACTACCATTTTTAAGACAACATAAACGCTTTGTATTATTTTGGCCTGACTTAGCCAGCTGCCATTATGCGAAGCATACCAATCACAATAAGAGCAACACCGATTTTCTACCGAAAGAAGTGAATCCATCAAGCGTTGGACCCTAGCATTTTTTATAATATTTTCGATGTGGGTGCTCTGGTAGCCTTCATTATTTACGATACGCAAAATCCTAACCAAAAGACAAATTGGTGACGTACGTTTCTGTAAGATCTTGATGAAGCCCTCGCCATGCCAGCTGTATAGATCAGAGCACCGAATTCGCACATTATGAGGAACTTCGGGACCAGATCTGCTATCGAATGCATGACGGGATATCCAATACCAATCCCATCTACATCCACGTTAACTGAACCAATAGTACAGGATCAAACAGGCAGACTGAAAGTAAAAGGTAACCGAGGTACTTTCAAAGAGGAGGGTAAGCGGCGACCTACGCGAAAATGTAGCGCAACATGCACTAAGCCTGTATGTGCAGAGAATTCTACAAAATTCCACAGATGTATAAAATGTTTGACGTAATAAATTCTGTACAATTTTTTAAGAATTAACTCTATTTTTTGTTACTTTCAATCCCCACTCCTAAAAAATGTATTACATACCTGGGTATGCTTTCAGCTTGGGAACGTATATTTATAATTCAGGTCTATTTTCTGAGGAACCACAGAATGCTTTTCAAAATTTTATAGCTTATATTAGCTACAAATAGAGCCCTTAAAGATAACTAATGTGATGGATGAAAAATTTCAAAGATTAGATAGAGTTTTTTCATTTTCAAAATTACAAACATACCCAGGTATATACCCATTGACAAAAGGGTTAATGTCTGGTTTAACTCTATAGTACGATATGTACATATAGAACCTTTGCCGGTTTGCTCATGTATCGCAATTCGTCGACCACAGTTCATTTTCCTCGTGTATGTGGAAATTTGCTTGAATATATTTTTATTCAGTTTGATTTTGAAGGAGGACAAGCCTTTCTTCTTGAAAGAAAAACTAGTTTTTCTATGGTCTATGCGCACAAATAAGCTTCTAGTGCCTAAATATTTTTGTTTACAATCCAAGCGTTTATTTTTTGTTCATATCATCATCGTGTGGCGTTCGGGATTGTTGTCAGTGTTCAGGGTATTGTTGAAATTACATTACATAAGCCACCTATATATTGGATTAGTTTAATTTTTTTTCTCATAGTCTATCTAATTTTAACTAGGTTTATTCTGGTTTACCCTGATCAGAATCCCCTCCTATATGTGGATGAGCTGAAAACTTATCTCATCAAGACCCATTAAGAGGACAGCAAGATTTTGGTGAAAGGGCTTTCCAGTTAGTTAGCACAATAATGGGCCGCCCTGACCTCCCCACTTTGGATCTCTTGTGCCTTTTTTTTTATGTAGGAGATAGGAGACCCCAAGCACGGAGGCCATAGCGGCCCATTGTGTGCTGTCCTGCTAGAAGCCCATTCACCAAAACCTTCCTATCCTCTTGGTGAGGAAGGTTATTCAGCTTATCCACAGATAGAAAGGCAGACCCTAGAGTATCCAGTCTGCTCCGGGCGAAGGCCGGATACGCACACAGAAAGTGTTCGGTTGTCTCGGGCTCTCTCTCCAGGCAGGACAAACACTCAGGAATGTCAACAACTCCCATCCTTATAAGATGAGCATGAAATGAGGCCGGTGATGATGCCAACCACAGTTCTACATTGTTTCCTTCCGAGTCGCATGAGAAAATCTGAGATATTCCCATTGGGCCCATCAAGAAACAGTTTTGTACACCTGTAAGTAGGGGAACCTGGAGCAGAACGGGGTAGCTAGGCTTGATGACAATTTGGGAGATTTTGAAAGAAATAACACCATTTTTTGTCAATCTGTACGTTTATTTACATCTTTCGCTACACAGAAACTAAAGCCAGAAAAAAATCTCATTTTGCCCTACCCCCAGGGTACAATGGGAAATGTACCCATGGTACAATGGGGTACTAATTATTGGCATAGTTCACAGATGAGAGATCATGATGAAAAAAAAATGCCCATTGTGCCCCGACGTAACGTTCTTTGAAACACGAGTATTATGACCGATATATTTGTTAGCCTTGAACTATGACTAGACTTTTAATTAGTCACAAGTATGTTAAAATAAACATGTGATGTCAATTTCCGAATAAAGAATAGTGTATGGTGTAATTATCCTAGTGTCGTAGGGCGAAAATAAGAATTTGCAAGCTATTTCTCCGGCCTTCGGTAAATTCCAACCTATACACTTTCTCTTACTGACAGCGGCCACTCTGTATAGAAGAACGGGAAACCAGACCAAGCCTTAGCTTAAAGGTCAGCCCTTTCATTCCCCATGATCCCCATATGACCAGGAACCCACACAAGGGACACCTGCCATGAAAAAAAGCTAGTTATAATCTTTAAGACAATGGGACAAACAGACAACTTCTTCGTAGGGTTGCCATACATAAATTTGGTACATAGTGTTTTCATAGCAAGAGTAAAAGAAATTTCGCAAATGGACTACTAAAGGGTTTTCCAATAAGAGGTGTTATTTTAGCCCGCTATTTCGGTAGATGTCACTTTTGGAGCTGTCATTTTTTGACATTTGACAAGTAGAAACTACGCCATTAATAAAAATGGAACGATACACGATTCAACAACGCATTGAAATTATTAAAATTCACTATAAAAATGCTGAAAATGTGGCAGAGACGTTCGTAAAACTCGGACCGCAATACAGAAATTGGTAGAAAAATTCGAGCTGGCGGGACAAGTTAGTGATGTGAAGAATAAAACCCGTGCACGTCGCTCAAGAACAGCCGAGAATATTGCTGCTGTAGCCGAAAGTGTTGAAGAAAACACAGGTTTGTCCATTCCTCGCCGTTCTTTGGAATTAGACATTCCACAAACGTCATTACACCGTATTTTGCATAAAGATTTGGGTCTTAAGGCTTATAAAGTTCAGTTAACACAAGAACTCAAGCCGGCCGATCATCAACAACGTCGAGTCTTTTCTGATTGGGTCCTTGAAATGCATGAAAATGATCCGGAATTCCATCGAAAACTCATCTTGAGTTATGAGGCCCATTTCCACTTCGATAGCTTCGTCAACAAGCAAAATTGTCGCATCTGGGACTCGGAAAACCCAAGAATTATTGTTGAAAAGCCTCTCTATCCTCAACGTGTGACTGTTTGGTGAAGTTTATGGTCCCGCGGGGTCATTGGACCTTACTTTTTCGAAAATGAGGCTGGAGCAACAGTTACGGTGAATGGATTGCGCTATCGACAGATGATGAATGATTTTTTATGGCCGGAATTGGATGGCATTGATCTGGACAACGTTTACTTTCAACAAGACGGCGATACGTGCTATACAAGCAACGAAACCATTGATCTTTTACGGGAAAAGTTTCCGGACCGTGTTATCTCTCGAAGAGGTGGGCCACCGAGATCTTGTGACTTAACACCTTGCGACTTCTTCCTTTTTGGCCACGTGAAAGAGAAGGTCTACGCCAAAAGCCCAGTGTCGATTCAAGACCTCAAAGATGGAATTCGTGAGGCTATCGAGGACATAGGGCAGCCCCTTTGCGATTTGGTTATGGAAAATTTCATGAAAATTATATGGTCCTGTAGGCGTGGTCGTGGTGGTTATTTGGCTGATGTTATTTTCCATTATTAACGGCATACCTTCCTCTTTATAATGAAATAAAGATCCGATTATTTATCTCAAAAAATGGCATTTTTCTTTGAATATCAAAATAACACCTCTTATTGGAAAACCCTTTATATCGGATAACCTGTTCTTGATGTTGCCATACACTTTATTTAACTTTCATTTTTGTTATTGCTCTTAGACCAATTATAACTCTTTCTCTTGTTATCCGATGGAGATAGTTTTTACTGAATACTGTCATCATTTTCTTTTCTTTCCATTGAATTTAAATTCCTATGTTTCAATTTTATTTCTTTCTGGAAGCGTAAACAGAACGCACGGTAATTTTATTGGCCATAAATTATTGATCAGTTCAATGCATCCATGTCAAGCCATACATTGTGTGAGATTTACTTAGGACAATAAAAGCAAAATGAAATAGAATTGTTTCCTTGTATGCTCTAATGAAAATTCTCAAAGAAATAAATTTAAATTAGTTTTTCGCCCATGTTTTATTGCAACTATTTCGATTAGGTGAATTCAATTAATCAATTTTCTACATTTCCGCAGCGAACTGTAATAAAACTGTTTTTTCTGGGTGTGTTGTGTAATTAAATAATCGAAATGATGAATATGTTGTGAATTATTGAATAAATAAACGAAATATTTAGATTATAGTTATGTAATGTATAAGTTGATGGAAATAGTGAAGCTTATTAATAATACTGACTCTCTACCATTTATTGAATTCATATTTTATTTTATATTGGATATACAGGGTGTTTCATAATTGGTGCACCTAGCTCAAGGGTTTGATAGCTGAGGTGGAGACAAGCAAAATATTATAAGGTGAAAGGGAGATAAGACGCGTCGTTGGGTCTTTTTGCACAATGTTTTGACCAATTTTCTAAAGCAACGACACCGATTTGACTGAAATTTTATTATACCAGAATCACTTCAAGATATATAATTAACTACAAATGTAATTTTTGAATGGTTCATGCAGCTCTGAATTTAAGAATGCGGCTATACATTTCACATCAACTTACCTACGTACCTCTGGAATATACTATCCTTGTGCACACCTACTCTAATGACTAGATTAGACTAGACAGAAATCATCATGATATGAAGAAACGAAGAACATGTTATAATTCATGTAATTTGTGTATTTATAAATTGTACGATAAGCAAATACACTTTCAATTTTAAGTCCCTCAACCTCCCTACTACCCCTTAGTAATACAATTGAAATCATAACGGACAATGAAGATCAAGTGATTTAAATTGAACAACTGAGTTGATATCCCACAACAAGTGATTTCTCTTGGACTGAAATAATTATGGCACGTGAAACCATCGAGATTGTACAGATTATTCGGTAGGTAGATTTAGACCTTTTCAGTTGTAAAAAAAAAACACCCGAAAATCACCAAAAGTCCAATCAATAATTTTTTCATGAATAAATTATTCTCGCATACCCTTTTTTTTACAAAAATTGCATCAAGGCTAGTTTTCCTACAATACCGGAAATGTATCCTTTCTAAAATGACACAGATGACTAAAATCGTCATAGTATAACCGGATATACATGTTTTGGAAGTTAGGTCGAAAGGGGAAAAAACAAAAGAAAAAAATTGCAATTTTTTCGATTTTCAAAAAGCTGTAATTTCCTCAATAAGCGAAAAATATTTAAATCATGTTAATAATTTGTAAAAGGCAATAACCACCGTGGAATGGCCGGCTCTTTTTGGAATTATTTATTATACAAATTTTAGGTCTAGTTTTAATTGAAAAAGTTTTGAACTTTTAATTTAATTTTTATTTTAATTTCGGGAAACATGTACATTGGGGAGTTTTATTTCGGAGTTCGGAATGTTATTCAGAATTTTATAAACAGGATTTCGAAGATTCGGGATTATAGACGGAGAGCTGGCGACCAAGTACCTTTTATAAACAAAATTTTCCGTCTTTTCGTACTTTCTCGTGACATCGTTGATAACTTATTGGGAAGTCTGTCCGGCTTTCAGTAGTGTAGGGAGCTGCAAGATAGCCTCGAAGAACTAAAAATCCAGTTAACTTAAGTTATTTTATAAAGGCTATTTTTCGTGTCACAGGAATTATATTTCATGATCAATGGTAAAAATGGCAGACACATTGGATAGATAACTCGAGAGCGCTTCCACTTAGAGTACTGAAATTTTGCACCAGGGATTTTTTAGAAAAAAGCAAATTTAGTTTCGATAAGTAAAAGAGCTAGAATTGGTCTAAGACCAATTCTTATGATACCCTATATGTATGCCCATTTGAAATTTCGTATGGTGTTTTTGAAGTAGATTTCTTACATATGTAGGTTACCTTAGGTTAGCATGGTAGCCATCGAGTTATTTTAAAATCAGACACACTTAGTTTTTCGTTGTGATGTCAACTTTACAGAAACCTACCTGGAGATGCACAGCTGATTATTTTTAGAAACTTGAACAATTCAAAATAGTTACTGAAACTTATATATATATATATATACATATATATATATGCTTGCTATACATCCTGTAGCTCACCTTCCAACTACGAAAAATTACCGACAAAAACCAAAAAGGAACCAAAAAATTTATGTTCTACATACATATTCACAAAAACAAAAATAAAGCAGTTAAACCGAAAACAGCATTGAGTGAAAACTAAAATTTTGTTTAAAAAATCATTGTGCGTTGGAGTACCTCTACAGTCTCCATACTGTGAGAGAATTTTCTTAAGGGGGGTTAACACAAAAAAAAAAGCTCACGATTTCTGTTTCCAAAAGCTTTGTGAACATAAACGCATAAAAGTATGCAATTTTAAAATTGAAACAAATCACTATATGTACTTGCAAAGCTATATGATGCTGTGATATTCGTCTGTATTGTACTCCAAAGCATGTCGGGCATCTACACAGCAGTAGGGTAGAATCACTGACTTATAAGTCAGTGGGTTGGGTAGAATTGCATAGGCATGGCGAGATTTTAAAATTGGCTGTCGGATTTTTCTTAGAATTTTGTTGAGGAGCAGGCAATGAGCGAATGAAATGTATGTATGCTCTTTGTGATGTTGATCAGTCACTTTTCCGTGTAATTTGTCTGGCACTATTTATTGCTTGGGCAATTTTATTTGACTGAAGCCGGTCATCAAATAAAACTCTTCCCAGTATTCTGAGTTGTAAATATACCTACCATAAAATTTTTGCAATGCTCACACGTTGTCAGATTACAATTTTATTAACTAGATATCCAAAGAACTACTTTAGAGAATTAGATTTGAATTTAGCAACAACACAAATTTCAGGTTGAGCTATGTCTGGTAGATTTTCTAATCTAATTTTAGTATATATGTACATATATACAATTTTATCTCTATCTAATTCCTCAATTTTGTTCGCATAAAATTTTTCATGTTTCAAGACACGCAATCCAACCAGATTAGCCATCAAATCTGCCATTCTCGTGCTCTTTTCTTCGGTACTGGTGTGGTGGTGGTAGATTCGGTGGCGGTGGTTACACCGAGTCGCAGAAAAAAATTCACTAAAAGTTAAGAGTGTGCAACGATTTCAATTAAAAAAAGAAATTAAAAATAAATGTAAAGCAGTATTTCTTCTTGAGAAGGTGTCTCCCAAAGGCAAATTTTTGCTCTGGTCCACAAAGTTCTTATTTCTACCCATTTCATAGTTCTATTCACTTAAAATAGGACGCGGGACGTGGTATTCAAAAAATTAATTGATTCTTTGCGGCAGAAATTCGCTGTGAGAGCCACGGTAGTCGATTTCGAAAAAATCCTAGAGTTACTCCGTGCAGATCTTTGATTGCCAGAAAGGTCAGCTAGTTTACCTATTCAAGGAGGCATTAGTGTCAAAAATTACTTCAAAGCATGCGTAAAATACGGCGAATAAATCTACCAAAAACAACACTGTGAAACAAGGGGCGAGCCCATTCAAAAGGGAGTATAAATTGGTCCCGTTATAAAGGCTTAGCTTAGCTATTTATTTCGGTACTTACAGAAGAACTGATTTTTCTTTAAATGAATTTAGGTGATACCGATACTGCATTGATAAATAGATTCATCACATAATGACAGCAGCTCGAACTTTTAGAGGAGACGGGCCAATCGAAAGGTATAATCGCTATATAAAGAGGACGATTAACCCGATCAAATGGGCATTGCAAGTACCTGAGAATGGAACGCTCATAATAATTTTTGAGCAATGAGCTGAATTAAAACATTTATAAGAAAGAAGTCGCTTTTACCGAAATATATATTAAATCCCGTTGTCGACACCTAAACAAATTTTTAATTTATTTAGAAATGTTCATATAACATTGGCATTGTAATTTTCTAATACTCATCATGCTTATTGTCATTCATACTCATTTACTTTGCTTATCTCTTTACATTGTAAAAATTTGCTTATCTATTTGCTTTGTATAAATTCCTAACCGTTAAATTTTGAGATCATTGTACCTCACATCTGCTGACTGAGTTTTTAGTTTTTAATAAAGTTTAAAGCATTCAAGAGATCGGTCGAGTTTTATTTTCAGTGCGAATACCTAAATCCTAGCATTACTTCTATACATTTTCTGGTGCCGAAACCCGGGAAATGCTGTGGAATTTTATATAGACGGGAAAGCATTCAATTTAGCGACTTTAATTTCATAAACCTAGCTCAATTAAGGCTAGTTATGTGTATCTAAGTGCGATCAATCGAGAAATTTTAAAAACCTTTAGCACAGGGAGTGATCGTGAACTAATCAGTGACTCGTGGAGAACAGGTGTGCATAAAAAACGAACGTGTGACTAAAATTAATTGAAACTATCAATATTTAGCTACTATAGTGACAGTGAAAGCTTAGAATAGTTAGTTACAAAACGTTAAGTGAAAATATCTCTGAACTTTTATGTTTAAGCATATGGATTAAGCATTGGATTACCTACACATATTCATCTGCTACTGAGCTCCCGTTATAGCGGTACCCATTGGTTCAACGTATTACCAAGTAAGTGTGTTCCAATTTATTACAATGGAAATTCTTCTAAAGACTCAAACTGATTTAATGAAATATATTAATAATTTCGTTTCCAATACAAATAAAACTGGTAAAGATAACTGTAGTGAAAGCTATATTCAAACGCGTATTACTTTGCTTGAACAATATTGGAACAAATTTCAGGCGAATCATGAAAAACTATTGGAAAAGGCTACTGCATCCGATCTTGACAATAATTATTTTCGAAGCGATCCATATGAAAAGATTGAGTTAATTTATTGCGAAAATATGGGACTTTTGAAAGAGATGCTTCGCACCTTTCAACCTGTAACTGTTCAAACGTCACATAATTCTACAACAGCTGCATGTACAATAACTTCTTCTCTTCCAAAAATCAACCTAAATCGTTTTGGTGGTGAGCTTACAGAATGGACAGCGTTCTATGATTTGTTTAAAAGCTTAATTGATTCGCGCACTGATCTGACGGGCTCGCAGAAGCTTTATTATTTAAAAACTACTCTTTATGGCCAGGCTGAACAGCTTCTTCGCAACATAGCCGTCACAGATGCTAATTACGAATCCGCATTGAAAATTCTTAGTGATAGATACCAAAACAATAGAATTTTAGTTTATTCACACCTTCAAAAGTTAACCTCTTTACCTGCTATGAAATTTGAATCAGCTGAAGAGCTGAAAAGACTATTTGATGGTACTACAGAAGCTGTTAAAGCATTAGAGTGTTTAAATCGCCCTGTTACGCAATGGGATGATTGGCTTATCTTTATAACTACTCACAAGCTCGACACTAACACACGTAAAGACTGGGAGGATTCTATCAGTTCGTCGACAGATCTCTCTACATTTCATGCTTTATGCCACTTTCTACAAAATAGAATCCATACTCTGGAAGCTATTTCTCCTCGCAGTCATCATTACAAACCTAAAGATACATACAAGGGAACGTCTATTCCTTCTCAAAAATTTAAGACACCAGGTGTCAATGTCAAAGCTCATCACTCTTCCACTCCCCGTCGATGTCCAGATTGCTCAGGAACTCATCTTCTTCTTTTCTGTCCTTCCTTCAGACAAAAAACTGTTTCACAGAGGAGGGATTTCGTTATGAGGGAGCAGCTATGCTTCAATTGCCTGAGAACTCAACACACGGCGTCTAATTGCCCGTCAAAACATCGCTGCAAGCATTGTCAACAAATGCATCATTCAATGCTTCACTTGAATCACGGCACATCTACTGATACTACGGCCACAGCCACTAATCATACGTTAACTACTATCCCTGAGTCCCAAAATATGCTTAATGCCTTTTCTGTTAGCACCTTCAACACAGTACTACTGGCAACAGCTAAAGTTGTTTTGAAATCTTCTGAAGGGAGAAGTCTTGTTGTCAGAGCTCTGCTGGATCAAGGCTCTCAAGCAACTTTCATATCATCTACCGCTGCCGCTTATTTACGACTATCCAAAACAAGGGTAAATATTCCCATTTCTGGAATAGGATCTTGTGAAGCTGCGGTAGCTCGATCATTAGTTCATTTGAAAATTCAATCGCGCATACTACCAGAATTTCAAATTGAAAGCAAGGCATTAGTTCTACCAAAATTAACACAAATGGCAATTCCTCAGAAATTCACGCATTCGGACTACTCTCATCTTATCGGACTGCAACTAGCAGACCCGGACTTCTCAGATAATTCCTCAATAGATCTCATTCTCGGCGCTGACAATTATCATGCTATTCTTCAAGAAGGAATCCGAAAAGGAAGGCCAACGGCACAAAACACGACGCTTGGTTGGGTATTGTCAGGGCCACTCCAATCTTCTAGTTACGATGAACCTGTTCTAGTAACGACACATACTATTTCCATTAATACGGAATTCTTGGAGTTGGATCGCGTTATTCGAAAATTTTGGGAGATAGAAGAGCTACCATTACCATCCCCGCTTCCTTCCGACGAAGATAAGGCCTGTGAGGAATATTATAGGCAAACCACGACACGAGATTCTAGTGGACGATATATCGTTCGATTGCCAATCAAGCAAGATTGTGTACGGCCGTTGAAATTTGGAGATTCTAGAGCTTCATCTGTTAATTGTTTACTAGCAATGGAAAGACGCTTTCTTCGCGAACCAGCTTTAAAATCAAGATACGTGGAATTCATGCAAGAATACCACAGCCTTCAACATATGAGATATACTTCTTCTCCTCAATCTGAACTTGAAGCTAATACACAATTCTATCTGCCACATCACGGAATTCTGCGAGAAGATAACATGAGCACGAAACTTAGAGTCGTGTTCAACGGTTCAAGAAAATCGAGAGGAGGATGTTCTTTAAACGAATGTTTGGCAACCGGACCTGCTCTTCAACGGGATCTCCGCTCAATTATCCTACGTTGGAGGAAACATTCAATAGTATTCACTGCCGATATAAGGATGATGTTTCGTCAGATTAGGACTCATGATGAAGATAATAACTTGCAGCGTATTGTCTGGCGTAAGAATCCATCTGAGCCTGTCCAAGACTTCCAGCTATGTACTGTTACATATGGAACTACTCCAGCACCATTCCTTGCAATTCGGACTTTGCTACAGCTGGCTGAAGACGAGCGGTCAAGCTTCCCTTTAGGATCCAAGGTCCTAAGTACTGATTGTTATGTGGACGACATTCTCACTGGTGCCGACGACGTAAAAACTTCGCTTGAAGTGCAACGACAACTTATAGGCATCTTAAATTCTGGTGGGTTTCAACTTCATAAATGGTCGTCCAACGATCCCATTCTCTTAGAAGCTGTTCAAAACCAAAGTCCAGCTTTAATCTCTCTTGCAGAAGATAGCAGCGTCAAAACACTGGGACTCTTATGGTATCACAACTCAGATTCTTTTGGATTTCAAGTCACCTTATCAGATCCACCTCCTATCATTACCAAGCGAAACATTTTGTCCGATGTGGCTAAACTTTACGACCCACTCGGTCTTTTGTCACCCACAACTTTATTAGCCAAGTCTCAATTTCAATCACTATGGCTCGAGAAACATCTGGAGTGGGATACACCAGTGCCAGATAAAATTGCAGAGGAATGGTTAACACTTCGCCAAAATCTTTATCACCTGGAGGAAATAGTTTTACCTAGATGGATAGGATGTCATTCTAAAAGCCAGTCGTATGAACTACATGTTTTCTCGGATGCTTCGGAAAAGGCCTACGCAGCGGTAGCCTACCTTAGAGTCTGCCATGATTTCGATAACGTTCAAATTTCCTTGATATGCTCCAAAACTAAGTTGTCTCCTATTAAAAAACTCTCAATTCCAAGGTTAGAATTGTCTGGAGCTCATTTAATGGCACGCTTAATAAGCACCTTCCAATCTTCAATGGGATTTGCGGATATCCCTGTCTACTGCTGGACTGATTCCCAAATCGTCTTAACCTGGTTGAAGTCTCACCCTTCAAGGTGGAAAACTTTTGTGGCCAATCGGTGCACTCACATTCACGAACTGGTTCCAACAGCTCACTGGCGACATGTCCCTGGATCCCACAACCCAGCTGATTGTGCTTCCCGAGGAGTGCAACCCAATGCATTGCCCAGGCATGATATTTGGTGGCAGGGCCCTGCATGGCTAAAACTACCTTCAACTATGTGGCCTAATGCAAACTTAACACCATTAGAGAAGACAACAGATTTAGAAGAGAGAATGTCAGCATCTACTAGCATCATTTCTGCGAATGAACATCCAACTTGGGAATTGATTGGTAAATACTCCAGCCTTCATCGTTTGTTACGCATTACTGCACTTTGCATGCGTTTTCGTGATAACATTAGATGTGAACCTCTAAAACGGAACCTCACGCATTTATCAGCCTCAGAAATAGAAACAGCACGTTTATTCTGGACTCGTCAATGTCAGCAAGAGAGCTTCCCTAAGGAGTATCATTCACTATCCAAAGGAAAGAAAATCAAAACAACCAGCTCACTTCTGCTCCTCGCCCCTTTCTTCGATGTCTCAACAAAAACCTTACGTGTCGGAGGAAGACTTCAGAATTCAGAACTACCAACAGATAGTAAGCATCAGTTTATTCTAGCAAAGAACTCTCGTCTCACTGATCTCATCATCCACGAAGCTCATCAAGCCACTCTACATGGAGGTGTCAGTCTCATGCTTAACTATATTCGCCAGCGATTCTGGATTTTATCATGTCGAGATAAAATAAGGCGATATGTGCGTCGGTGTGTCATTTGTTTTCGTCAGAGGGCGTCCTCTCAGTCCCAGCTTATGGGCATTCTACCAGCTGATAGAGTTAGACCAGCACGACCCTTCCTACACACCGGTCTTGATTATGCTGGTCCTGTACAAGTTCGACACGGACCTGGAAGAGGAAAATCGTCGCACAAAGCATACATTGCCATATTTGTGTGCATGGTAGTCAAAGCAGTGCACATTGAGCTGGTCTCTGATCTAAGTACTCCAGCGTTTATAGCGGCGTATAAGCGCTTCACTGCCAGGCGCGGATTTTGCGAGAAAATTTACAGCGATAATGCAAAGAACTTTGTTGGTGCGGCAACAGAATTTCAACAAGCTAGTAGTCTACTTAAAGGACAATTGCCTGAAGAACTTTCATCTATTTTAGCTTCTCAAAGGACCACGTGGTATTTTATTCCTCCAAATGCACCAAACTTTGGCGGATTATGGGAAGCTGGCGTCAAAGCCATTAAACATCACCTCAAGCGCGTCATCGGTGATTCAACTCTTACGTTTGAGGAATTATATACCTTATTAACCTTAATTGAAGCCTGCCTGAATTCTAGGCCTCTTCATCCTATTAGTTCCGATACAAAAGATCCAGAGGCTATAACTCCCGGACATTTCTTAATCGGCTGCGCACCATTATCACCTGTAGAACCGAGTTTGCAGTCAATCAATATAAATCTACTCACTAGATGGAAAATGGTGCAACGAATGTATGAAGACTTTTGGCGCAAATGGTCCGCAGATTACCTTAACAATCTCCAAGTCCGAACTAAATGGAAATCACCTTATCCAAACCTAAGGCTCGATTCTATAGTTCTCATCCGAGAAGATCGTATACCACCATCGCAATGGGCTCTCGGCAAAATAGTGGCGGTTCATCCCGGCACAGACGGACTCGTGCGAGTTGCATCCATTAAATGCAAGGATACGATCCTTAAGCGTGCAGTGAGTAAAATTTGTCCTTTACCAATTCCGATCAACGAAGAAGAGGAACCGGAGTAGTCACGGCGGGCGGTGATAGTATTACGTTTCGTCACTGGGACGAGGCGGGCGGTTATGTCGACACCTAAACAAATTTTTTAATTTATTTAGAAATGTTCATATAACATTGGCATTGTAATTTTCTAATACTCATCATGCTTATTGTCATTCATACTCATTTACTTTGCTTATCTCTTTACATTGTAAAAATTTGCTTATCTATTTGCTTTGTATAAATTCCTAACCGTTAAATTTTGAGATCATTGTACCTCACATCTGCTGACTGAGTTTTTAGTTTTTAATAAAGTTTAAAGCATTCAAGAGATCGGTCGAGTTTTATTTTCAGTGCGAATACCTAAATCCTAGCATTACTTCTATACACCCGTAAATATTCGTCAGCAGATTCCCTCTTAGATAAAAAAGAATTAAAAAAATAATTTCAAAAGAAAGATGTCATTGGTACAAAGCCGATACTTTTATTGGTCGACACAAGTTCTTTGTAATTTGTAAAAATTCTTCTTCTTCGAAAATCGCATTTTGAAAACAATTCATACATAAATTAATAGTACTTAGTAGTAATTATAGTCGCTAGGAAGATAATCGATTGTAGTCAAAAAATTGGTGCAGACTGTATATAATCGTGACAACTCACTACACCTCATCAATTTTCGTTCAGTTTTCTAAATTACATATGTACATATATTCGAAAAACAACTCTTCAAAACTTTAAAAAGTTCCATTTTGTCCTTTCTACAGCTTCACTAAAACGCGTTCATAAATGGAACGCAACAAAAAAAAATAACTATTTATAATTTAGCCAACCTTCCTCCAAAATTTTATCAAAATCATTTACATTTCACAAATTCAAATTCACATTTCACAAATTTGTACATTTATAGAATTATTTCATTTTCATATACACAGATTTACATACCTAACAATATTCAGTTTTCTCTTCTTTATTCCATAATTATTTGCCAGAATTTTACTAATACGTCCCATGATTAAATAATAGTTACTCACAATTCGTTACCTATAACCATAATAGAATTGGCAAAAAAATGTCTCGCCTCAAAAGCAAAAATGAACAAATTACCAATGATAAAAATTCAAATATTCCAGGAAATCGACACACATACATATACCTAATGCAGAAAATAACGGCACACACTCTCCAAGCATTCAGCTACAGCCCGCTGAGCTTTCAAAACAAATGAAAGCCTTCCAAAAGCATATTACTCCATCTGACGATGATATAATGAATTGAAAACGCCAAATTGTATGCAAAATATAATAAAACAAGAGTTTTTTGCCGTTACCATCAGTAACATTATTGACTTTATTTCCTTTATCATTGCACTAAAAAACTTGATTTTTTCAAAATAAACAGAAAAAGGTTCGATCTTTGTTACAAATTGAACTTTCATTGAAATAATATCATAATTTTGGTAGTTATTTGTCTCGGAAAATAGCAACTTTCAAACTAAAATATATTAGTAACCAAATTTTTTTGTCTGGTTTTCTTTCCGTCACTGCCTCTTTCAGCCCAAGATCTTCCATACTCAAGTACAAATTTATCTATTTAATGTACCATTATTACGTTTTGATGTACTAAACTTTGCAAATTTCATGAATTTCAGAGCAGAGTTTTCTAAAGCTAATTACATACATGTAAAACCTCCAAATGTTTATTTTTGACACGTTATTACCTAAGTTTATGCATTTTCTCTAACTAAGGAGTGTGGTCCAGAAAAAATTGACCCATTTATTTTTGTTTGCAGTAAAAACACTAATGGCAATTTTTTTATATAATTTCTATATTTTGTTTCTTACAACTTAAACTTTAAAATACAAAAGTTATTTCTAATACATTATTTGGTTTGGAAGAATGTTTTAACTTTGTTATTCAAGCCGCGCATTACATTCAGAACAGTTATATTAGTAACATTTCTGTATGGTCTTTTCCATTTATCTCTGAAATCAACATAATTTTTGGCAAGTTTCTTTGTTGTTCTAAGCTCCTTTTTCATTAATGCCCAGTACCTCTCTACTGGACGAAGTTGGGGGCAGTTTGCTGGATTGGCTTCCCTTGGCACGATATTGACCTCATTGGTTCTATACCATTCCATCGTTGCTTTTGCGTAATGACTGGTGGCCAACTCTGGCCAGAAAATAACAGACCCTTGATGCTATTGAATAAAAGGTAGAAGTCTTTTTTGAAGGCATTCTTTGATGTACACATCTGAGTTTATTGTTCCTTTGATGATAAAATCACTGCTTCGTAAACCGCAAGAACAGATCGCCTGTAAAATCATGTACTTCTTGGGAAATACTGTCATTCCTTTTGTTGAAAATTTTCTAGATACTCCACTCCCACTTTTTGCAGTAAAATATTCGTCACCTGGTATCTGCGAAAAGTCAGCTTTGCAATAGGTTTCATCATCCATAACGACAAAATCGTATTTCGTCAGGTAGTTCTCATAAAGTTTTCTCGCTCTTCTTCTTGCTATTTTCTCTTCTTCTTCCTTCCTCAGCGGCACTTTTTGAACCTTATAGCTCCTTAATCCACAGATTTTTTTATATCTGTACACTGTATACTTTGATGTTCCTGCCAATGTCGCCATATTTCTTTCCGAAGCTCCCGGTTTCCGAGAATAAGTACCCTTCATCTGTTTTATGACGTCTGGACGGGATGGCCCTGGTTTTCTACCTTACCCACGTATCCTTTCTATTGACAAGCCTCGCCTATACTTGGCTATTGTCCTTTTTATCGTGGAATAACTTGTATTCAGTTCTTTGAAATTTTTAACAATGAAATTTTGGGATTTTCCAAATATTTGGACAAAATCATTTCACGCACTTCTTTTTCGCTTCGAGACATTTTAACTATTTCACTTCCAATACACGAATGATTCATATAAACTCAGAGTTCAGTATTTATGGAATATTTTAACAAAGAAATCCAGACCTGGATTATTGTAATTTTGCAGGTATAAAAATAACTTAATGGGTCAATTTTTTCTGGACCACTCCTTATGTACAATTTTTATCATGATAGTACGCACAGATTTGCAGTAAATTTGTATTAACTTTTCGTATTTTTTAAGATTTCAGTGGTAACCCCCCTTAAGGCTACAACAAACTTCAAATAAACAATTGTCGAAGAACAGCTTAAACAAAATAGAGATTTTCATTTGAATAACCCCCTTTCTCAAATTTCACCTCTGAAATATTTTCGTCGTTTATCATTTCCTTTTCCTTTCATGTGCCCAAAATTTAACCCTACAACAAGGAAATGGAATCCATTTTTTTTTTCATTCTGTTTGGGGGAAAAATTTTATTTTTTCTACACTTGCATAAGTTCAAATGAAAACATTTATGGAGGACCCATGTACCTATCAATTTCGTTTTATAGCTTTAGGCGCTACTTTCGTGAGTATCATGGAACGCAAAGATTGATCCTCTCAATTTCATCAATTCTATTGCGGCTGCCATTGTACATACTTTACACATGCATGACATCAATCAGTTACAACAAATTCAGTTTCATTCAAAGTTGATCCTTGTATAGAATAGGCAATCTGTCAATAAGTATAAGCGGCCTAGTTTTATTTGTGTCGGAAATAAATCAACCGTGATAACCAAATTATCAACCTGGAAACCTTATTTCTTGTGGTTATGTTATTTCCGTGGGTTAAAAAGATTCTTTATTCCTAGGCTGTGAAAGAGATGTAGATGGAGTTTTTTTTTTTTGTTTTTTTTTGTAAGATAATCTTGTAACGAGATACTGAGTCAGCTTTATATAAATAACGAAGGGCTGACAGGTGTCGATGGAATCTCCATCTTTTAAGAGGAGAACTTGACTTATATTGACACTCAAGGGGGAATCATAGAAATACCTTATTTTATTTATAGAAGAGGGTAGACATGAAATGGTTTAAATTAACTAAAAGAGAAAACATTTTTGAAGTGTGATTAGAATTCGAAATGAGCATATTCTGTGAACATTTTTGAGCTTAAAATAGTATCAGAAATTTGGTGTGAAAAGCTCAGGGAATACTTTTATAGTACAAAGAAGACTAAGTTAGAAATTTGAACCTTAGCAGATTATATTTATAAGAAGAATGACTTAAAGTGGTAAAAAGTTCCGCATTCGTACTAGGAAATAAACTTAGTCGCTCTATAGGGGATGATATCGCATTGACGTTTCTATTTAATAAGTAGCAAATAACGTTGATGTCTACAATGTCAAAAGGAGACTGGAGGTGGGGATATGTCATGTGAGAACGTAACACCAAGTCCTCGCGTAAATCTATAAGGTAAGTGATGTGAAGCAATCCCTTCATTGCTGCGGGATGTGTGCGACGTTCGTTGTAGGCACGAATTTCTTTTTGTATATGGCGCATAACTGCGGCAGGTTTTCGTGTGACCCATCCCAACTCGGATATGCTTCTATCCCTTTGCGATGCCAACTAGGGAGCCAAGTGATGTATTGTGCATGGTTTTATTCATTGATTCTTTTTTTTTATTTAAATTTAATCTAGTTGTTAATAGTATAGGTTCGATCATACATATGCTTTGACATTTTGTCGAGTGTTTATATTTTCTATTTATTCAAAACTTGTTATAAAGGGTTTTCCAATAAGAGCTGTTATTTTAATTAGCCCGCTATTTCGGTAGATGTCACTTTTGGAGCTGTCATTTTTCGACATTTGACAAATAGAAACTACGCCATTAATAAAAATGGAACGATGCACGATTCAGCAACGCATTGAAATTATTAAAATTCATTATAAAAATGGTGAAAACAGCAGAGACGGTTCGTAAAACTCGAAAATTTTTGGATCGTCGTGAAGCACCTTATCGGACCGCAATACAGAAATTGGTAGAAAGTTTCGATCTGTCGGGACAAGTTAGTGATGTAAAGAATAAAACCCGTGCACGTCGCTCAAGAACAGTCGAGAATATTGCTGCTGTAGCCGAAAGTGTTGAAGAAAACCCAGGTTTGTCCATTCCTCGTCGTTCTTTGGAATTAGGCATTCCACAAACGTCATTACACCGTATTTTGCATAGAGATTTGGGTCTTAAGGCTTATAAAGTTCAGCTAACACAAGAACTCAAGCCGGCCGATCATCAACAACGTCGAGTCTTTGCTGATTGGGTCCTTGAAATGCATGAAAATGATCCGGAATTCCATCGAAAACTCATCTTGAGTGATGAGGCCCATTTCCACCTCGACGGCTTCGTCAACAAGCAAAATTGTCGCATCTGGGGCTCGGAAAACCCAAGAGTTATTTTTGGAAAGCCTCTCTATCCTCAACGTGTGACTGTTTGGTGCGGTTTATGGTCCCGCGGGGTCATTGGACCTTACTTTTTCGAAAATGTGGCTGGAGCAACAGTTACGGTGAATGGATTGCGCTATCGACAGATGATTAATGATTTTTTATGGCCGGAATTGGATGCAATTGATCTGGACAACGTTTACTTTCAACAAGACGACGCTACGTGCCATACAAGCAACGAAACCATTGATCTTTTACGGGAAAAGTTTCCGGACCGTGTTATCTCTCGAAGAGGTGATACAATTGGCCACCGAGATCTTGTGACTTAACACCTTGCGACTTCTTCCTTTGGGGCCACGTGAAAGAGAAGGTCTACGCCAACAGCCCAGCGTCGATTCAAGACCTCAAAGATGGAATTTTGCGATTTGATTATGGAAAATTTCATAGAAAGGATATGGTCCTTTAGGCGTGGTCGTGGTGGTCATTTGGCTGATGTTATTTTCCATTATTAACGGCATACCTTCCTCTTTATAATGAAATAAAGATCCGATCATTTATCTAAAAAAATGGCATTTTTCTTTGAATATCAAAATAACACCTCTTATTGGAAAACCCTTATTATCACTCTGTTAACACAGACTTTTGGACCAGTTAGCTTATTATATTGTAGTCTACTCAGTTTTTGTGGTGATAATGTCGTTTTTCAGTGGTGCTGATCGTGTTTTTGTTCCCTTCACCTTGATGAGTCGCAGCTCTTGTGTTTATTTTTATGATGAAATGAAAACATCTTTACGCCGAACAGAGTGAGAACTTTAATCAATATTTTCTGTCGGCAGTCGGAAGGTCTTAATGTTGTCAGCCTGAATGCCAGAAGCATTAGACCAAAATTCGATGAATTGTGTGATATTTTGTGGGTTCTAATGTTCATGTAATTTTAGTGTGTGAGACATGGCTACAACCCCATATACCTTTTACCCTAGTTAGATGATTTCCTGGTTATAACATTTGTAGAAATGACAGGATGGGTCGTATTGGTGGTGGCGTTGCTATTTATGTCAGAGATTGTTATGACTCCAGTATAGTTTACTCTTACACAATCAGATTCATTTTTGTATAATATGTCTGCTTCGCACTTAAGCACTGTTAACTCTTATCCCACTTATTTTAACTCTGCCAATCCTTCCCTTTTGGACTTGTTTCTTGTCTCTGATCTACACAGAATTCTATTTTTCAACCAATTGAGCCTAAGTATTTTGGACCACGATATTATCTTTATGTCCTATAATTTAAAAATAGAGTGCAATTTCGCCAAAAAATGTATTCAATACAGGAATTTCGATAGAATTAATCTGGAGTCTCTTTACGCGGAGTGTCGAGTCGGTTGATGACCAGGTATGTTTTATTAGTGGCTCAATTGAATACAAGTACAATAGACACGTACCTTTAAGAAGAAAAATACTGAGTACTAAATCCTGCCCATGGTTCTCTGCGGAGATCGAAGGTATGATTGCTGAGCGGGAATATTTATATTCTAGGTTTCGAAGACTTAAAACTACTGAAAGTCGCCGATTATATAATGTTTCAAGAAATAAGGTGAATTTAAAGGTTCGAGCGGCTAAGCGATCCTACTACAGACGTAAATTGTACCCTACCATGCCCTCAAAAATGCTTTGGCGTAATCTGCGAAGCGCTGGTGTATGTGGTAGTGAGACTATAAGACCCACTCTCTGTCCCAACGTGTTGAATAGGTACTTTGTTGGTAATCAGCAATTGGCAGACTCCGATCAATATACGCCAATGTTGGAGATATCCGATGATAACACGACAGATTTCAGTTTTCATGGTGTGGATAGAAGTGAGCTACTTAATGCTATTTTTGCCATCAAATCAAATGCTATTAGTCCTGATGGTATGTTCCCCAAATTGTTGAAGATAATCGCTCCAACTATTATCGGCCCTCTGCTGCATGTATTTAATACCTCTATCTCTAAGTCTGTTTTTCCTATCTCCTGGAAGACTTCTAATGTAGTTCCCATTCCAAAAAGAGGGACGTGTACTCGTCCTGAGGATTATAGGCCTATCAGCCTACTTTGTTTTCTTTTCAAAGTGCTGGAAAAGTTGCTGTATTGGCAAGTTCAAAGGTTCATATTAAGGAATAACCTCATAAGCGAATGGCAGTCTGGTTTTCGTCCTGGGCTTAGTTGTGAAAGTGCCGTCTTGAAGGTTACAACTGACATTCGGTCATCGCTCGATAACAGAGAAATCGCTATTTTGACTCTCCTTGATTTTTCAAAGGCATTTGACAGCGTCTCACGTAATAAATTGCTGAGTATACTTCAGAACCATTTTCATTTTTCATATGGGGCGACTCTTTTAATTAATAACTTCCTGTCCAATAGATTACAGCGTGTGTGTCTGAGTGAGGAAAATTTTTCGCATTTTCTACCCTTAGTCAGTGGAGTTCCACAGGGATCCATTCTTGGTCCTCTACTCTTTACCCTATATATCAACGACTTGCCGCTTGTAACTCGTGACGTTAATATTCATATTTATGCCGATGACGTTCAAATTTATCTTAGTCGCCCAATAGGTTTGATGGAAGACTGTGTGGATAGAATCAACAGCGATTTACTCGAAATTAGTAAGTGGGCATTTGCACATAATCTTAAAATAAATCCTAATAAGTCTCAGTGTATTGCCTTTTCAACTACTTCGATGGATTCTTCGGATCTACCAGCTGTCACTGTGGATGGAGTTGTGATTCCGTACGTGAACAAGGTCCGTAATTTGGGCGTTATACTTAGTTCGAATATGAAATGTTGCGACCATATTCAGGCCTCCCTTTCCAAAATTTATGCAACTCTTCGTCGCTTATGGATATCGGCTAGTTTTCTGTCGCCCCAATTGCGTTGCCATCTAATCAAGACTTTAGTCCTTCAACACTTTACTTATGGTTGCCTTTTTTTTACGAAATTGGATTCAAGCTGCACTAGAAAATTAAATGTCGCGTTCAATGACTGCGTCAGGTTTATTTTTGGATTACGAAGGTTTGAACATGTGTCTCATCTAATATTTGCTCTACTTAGAAAACCGCTGGAAGTGTATCTGAAGCGGAGAGTTTTATTTTTTATGCACAAGCTTATTACTACAACCAAAACTGCATATCTGGCTAACTTGGTCCGACCTCTTAACTCCGCCAGAGGGCGTAAGTTTTTAATACCTCGATTCCTAACATCAGTCTTTGAAGGTTCTTACATTGTTCAGTCAGTTCGTTCTTGGAACGAGCTGCCCGGTCACATTCAGCGGGCAGATTCATTCGGAACATTCAGACGGCTCCTTGTTGATTTTCTAGAGTAACTCTCGTTTTTGTCTGCGACACACACGCATTTGTTATGTTATGGTTTTTTTATTTTTCTCTTCCCTTTTTTTATTGAATTTTTATTTGGTTTTTAAATTTTTGATTCTGTTTTTAAATTAAATTTAAATTTGTTAATTCTCATTTTGATCTGAATTTCGTTAATTTTCAATTTGTTTTTTATTTTGATTTGTTGATTTTAATTTGATCTTAATTTTGATTTGTTGATTTTAATTTGATCTTAATTTGTAGTTTTTATTTTAATTTTGATTCTAGTTCTAATTAATTTTTTAATTTTTTATTTTATATTATTTTTATTTTTATTTTTATTTTGGTTTTGATGTTAGTCTTTGAATTTTTATTTGCCCGTCTGTTCAATAGATACTAATTTAAAAGATTGTCAATCTTGTAGTATCGTTTACCAGAAAATATATATTATTATTATTATTCTGAAAGTACTCCCTTGACTTTTTGTGTGTGAAAGTAATCTTAGGCACGCTATCCTCCGTGTATTGTCCGCCAAATTGTTTTTCCATTGAAAACGCAGCAGAATTCCATGCTGTTTTCTCTGATCTAACACAAAGATATGCAAATGTTGTCTTGGGAGGAGATTTTAATGTCAATTTCTACAATCACTTCATCTTTGTGTCATTAACGATCTTCCAACTTATCTCAATACGGATAACCCATCCTTGCTTGACCTGCTTGTTACTGCTGATTATGATTCTGTTAGTTTTCAAAACCAGATTGGTTCTCCTTCCATCTTCGATCATTATTTCCTCTTTATGACATATGGCATTGATATTGGTAACTGCAGAAAGTACAAGGTGATATCATATAGGAAATATAATGATATTGATCTATATCAGTTGAGAGTTGAGTGTGCCTCGCTGCCCTGAAATATCGCACCCTGTTTACCTCAGTGGATGAGATAATTTATGGGTTTTATGACCTTCGACATTATCTTCACGATAAATATGCTCCAACTCACTCACGCAGAATCAGAGAAGATGGTTGCCCATAGTTTTCTGCAGCCATCCAGTCACTTATTGCTTAGCGGGATTTTTTATATCGCAGATACATTAGATTAAAGATCAATGAAAGCCGTACGCATTATAAATTGATTAGAAATCTGGTCAACTCTAGCGTTCGCGCAGCCAAGCGACGATACTTTAAGCAAAAGTTTGACCCCCAACTATCATCCAAAATCTTGTGCAAAAACTTGAGTAAGGCTTCTGTGTATGGCAGAGATAAATCCCAATGTAACTTGGATCCTGACATACTTAACTCCCAATTCACTTCTTTCCCTATCCTTGCCGCACGACTCATGTTTCCCTCAAGTAATGATCAGCCTTGTTTTAGTTTTAGATGTGCTGATGCCAGGGAGATTGCTGTGGCAATTGGTGCTGTCAAATCTGATGCTGTGGGACATGCTGGTATTCCACCTAGGTTTATCAGGATTCTTCTGCCTTGGATAATACAGCCGATTCTACATATTTTTAACACCTGCCTTACCATGTAGATATTTCCTTCCATTTGGATTCTGGAAAAATTGATGGTACAGCAAATAATTGATCATTGGAAATACTTTAACTTATTAAGTCCTTTCCAGTCCGGTTTTCGTAAGTCTCGTAGTTGCGAGACAGCCCCTCTTAATGTTAGGAATGATATACGTAGCTCGCTTGACATGGACCATCAGTATGTTCTTGCCCTGCTTGATTTCTCCAAAGCATTTGACATGGTCAATAATTCCAATCTGCTAGAAAAGTTGACCTCAAACTTCCTTTTTCATCCCTCTGCTGTGTCCTCAATCTCTCCAAAAGATTGCAGCGGGTTAAGATAAAGGATTATGTGTCCAGTGTTTTGCCTCTAAACTGTGGTGTTCTTCAAGGCTCTATTCTCGGCCCTTTGCTCTTCAGCCTGTATATAAATGACCTCCTCAATGTTGTTGCAAACTGTAAAATTCACTTGTATGCCGACGATGTGCATGTGTATCTCAGTCGACCAATAGGACTGGTGGAGGATTGCACATTGCATTGCCTTCTATTGCAGAGCAGTTTACGTATCTGACCTTCCACCTGTTTTTGTTTTAAATAACAAAGTTCTACCATTTTTCAGTCGTGTGAAAAATCCTGGAATCTTCCTCAATTCCAGAATGCCATGCTGTGATCATGTCAATAATATGACTGGTAGGATTTATGGTGGGCTTCATCGGCTGTGGTTGTCTTCGGGAACCTTGTCTACGAACACGCTTTCGATGCTAAGCAAATCTTTGATTTTCCCGTACTTTTCCTATGGAAGTCTCCTTCTCCCTCACTTGTGTTCATCCTGTTCCACTAATCTAAATGTGGCGTTCAACGACTGCACAAGGCCTCAAGGCCTTTCGACTTGCTGATACCAAATTTTGAATATTCAGTAATGGAAAGTTTTTACTTTGTTCATGCTGTTCGAGCTTGGAATAATTTACCATCCGAAATTCAGCGTACGAGCTCGACACGAGCGTTTATGGAGCGAATCACGCTGCAGCACCGTCGTGGGATAGACTTTTGGGTGTGTTTTAGGTGGTCTTGGCTCTGTGTTTTCTAGTTATTAGGTGTTATATATTTGTAATCTGATGTTTTAAATATTATTTTAGCATTTTATTTTACGTTGCTTAGTAGCATGTTTTTTCGAATTTATATTTAAATTTTTGAATTTCAAATTTATTTAAACTTTGTTTTTTATACTTTAATTTTATTTCTCATACTTTTATATTAATATTTATTTGTTTTTATTTACTTTTTCTGCCGCTTTGTTTTTGTACTAAAAAAAGAAATTTGTATTCTTATAGTACTTTACCACGAATAAACTTATTCTTATTCTTATCCCATACTCTCCGCTAATAGCCGAGGTGTACTAGTGTGACACCCTGTGAGCTATCAGCTTAAGCTAATAGTCTGGACTTAACGTCCAAGTCATAATAACTCAACTATGCTTCTATAACAAAAATGGGCAAAAGTGGGCCTCCTACGGCGCCAAATGAAATTTTTCGAAATATTTATTTCCATAGACTTCAACTATAGCCGAGAAAGAACTTAACGATGAAATCTTTCCCGAATTAATTGCATGAAGAAAATTAATTGCTTGTTGTAACTGTAGTGTATCAAAAATGGAAGACGACCAAGCTCACATCGCTCCCGATATCAAGAATAGCTTTTACGGGGAATTTGTTTATAAAAACTAATTTACTAACATCAGACTGCTTTTAATTAGGTTCGGTGATAAGTGCAAGATCTCCAATCTCCATTAGCCCTCCGCCCAAACGTCCTGTTTAGACATGTTTCGTTCCAAGTTATTTTCGGAATCGGATACGGATCATCTAATTTGGGCCCGATTCTGATGACCCGTTCCAGCGTTCTTTTTGTAATTCAATTCAAGTAAAGATGTTGTGAGTTCAGCATATAAAATTGTCGATTCCTTTTATCAGTAAGTACTTTTGGACAAACTTTGGAAAAAAAACTTTCACGTGGGACTGAGGTTGTTGGTATACAAAGTCTCATTTTTACCAATTGTAATAGAAATTATACGTAAAAACAACGCGCTTCAGTTTCACTAATAAATAAAAAAAAACACGGTCAGTCACTGGGATTTTCCGTTTTGGTTTTACAGAATTGATAAAGGGGATGATAGAGACGATGTGCACTTTAATAAAAGGGATGATAGAGGCGATGCGCTCTTCTACGTTCCTTTATGTATATAAGCTAAATTAAGTGAGACCGGAACAATATTTGTAATGTGCTTAATTTTGCTAGTGTAAAAGCACATTGCAGCCCGCAGGTATAAACAGCTAGCAGAATTCATAAAGGAGTCGATTATTTCTATAGGAGTGCAAATTTATCGATATTTTATACGTTGCCATTCACTCATCATTTTTCCCATTGTTACTGTTGTTTTTTTTTTTTTTTCACATATCTAACAGCATTTTGCGACCTTCAACTACCTTTTAAGTTAAGAGAGGTAATTTTGGCTTCACTCATATACCTACACAAATTTTATATGATACCAGCTTTCCTATGCTTCTTATATGTTCTAAGGAGGGGTGTACGAGTAAAATTTGTACAAGTCCCTACAAAATACATATTAAAATATGCAATCAGAAAGTGGAAGTGGCGAAGTGTAATGTCCTCAGGGGCAAGATGTTATAACTTCGAAATATTCGAAGTTGGACAATGTATCGATAATCGGTATGTTGTAACACTTTCGACAGGCTGATAATTGCGATAAAACTTCAATTCGTTTTGTTGATAGTGATTGATCAAGTGAAGTTTATAAAATGTAAGTAAAATTCAAGAAATTAAATTTGAATGTCAAAATTTTTAGAAATTTGTAAAATATAAATAATTTTATATATTAATTAGATAAGTTTTAATATAAATATAAAACTTAAAATTTCTAACCTCACTTCCAGGAATAACGCAAAGAAAATAACGTCAACAAAGCAGTTTGCTCTCATCGTTGAGTATTTAGAGGAGAACCCCGAAATGGTAACAGGAGGCTTTGTCCGCCTAAACAGTCAACAGAATATTCAGGATTTGTGGAAGGATTTGACTAGCAAACTGAATGCCGAAGGGCCTCCCGCAAGGGATGAAGACGGCTGGAAAAAAGTAGTATATTTGTTATTGATTATTAATGTGTTTTATTAAGTTAAATTTCTTAACTTTAGGTGTGGGCTGACATGAAGAACAAAATTAAAAAGAAAATGTGGAAATTCCACACCGAAAGGAGCAAAACCGCATTCGGGGAACGCATCATTGTGCTAACGGGGCTGCCCGCTTCAGTTTTTCGTTTAGAAGCCGACGACTTTGGTGCAGCAAACCACAGTAAGGCGCCGAATGCGATTGATTTCCTGGGGCTACTACTGCTGTCGCTATGGAGAAGCAGGCTGCTCAAGAACTGCATAAGGAAGAAGTTCAATCAGCAAAAAACGATGTCGCGGCCAACAACCCAATCGTTGATGCTAAGAGAGCTTCAGGAGCAAAGGAAGGAGAGCTCAAAGTTCCAGGAGAATATTCTTCGTTTGATGAAAGAAGCAAACGAAATAAATGCTATTATTAAAAACTAATAATAAGACAATTTAATTTAATTAAATATTCGTACCAAAACAAGCTCCTATAACATGAAATATGTGATATATATATATATATATTTTTTAAGTAAAATAAAGTGTGATACAGTGAAACCTCTTTTATCTGGAACTCTAACATCCGGAACCTCTAAGCTCCGGAAATTTTTTCCTCTGGGTAAAATTTTTGGTTTTATTCTTTTATCCAGAAAGACCTCTAATATCCGGAAAATAATTTTCTGCTGCAAGGCAAAATATGTCCCTAGATTAGTTGGAAAAATTCTTATCAGTTAAAATTTGATTCGAGTTTTCTTGGAAAAACTAACGGTTCTGTTTTGAAATATTTTTTACACTAGTTTCTTATGTCACGTTATTTTCAATTATGTACTTCAATGTTAAATGCTTTTAAGGAAACTTGTCACGTGTGAGTTTAGTGTGTACGATATCTGCTTAAATATGAATTAAGATTCAAGTAAACGGCTTCGAAAAGTTTTATCTAGAAATTATTAAAAGTATAGGAAAAAAATTTAGACATAAAAGCCTTGCTAAAAAATATACTGTCGGATTATCTACCATTTATGATATTCGCAAAAATAAAGATAGAATTTTAAAGTTTTTCTTAGAAAATGTTTGTACGAAAAAAATGCAAAAGCGGAAAACATTACGAGGTGCCGAAAATCCCCAATTGGATGCAGCGCTATTTGAGTGGTTCCGTCAACGGCGAACTGCCGATATTCGGAAATATTTTAATAGAAATTGCTAAAGATTTTCATAAGAAAATGAACCTTCAAACGAATTTAAAAACAGACATGGAATGCATGGACTAGCAGCATCAGATAATTAGACTGATTTAAATTTTATTGCATGGAAGATACATATCTACATAGAGCTTATGTTATGTATGTGTTTAGGTGAAAAGATGCTGCGGATTATGAAGCTGCCACTTTATTTATTGATGAGCTCGACGAGCTAGTTATAAAGGAAAACTTAACAGCAGAGCAGGTCTACAGCGCAGATGAGACAGGACTGTTTTGGAGAGCCTTACCTCGTAGCACTTTGGTCTGTAGCAATGAAGTTTCTGTTGATGGAACCAAAGTCTCTGAGGACAGAATAACAGTTGTCCTTGCTTGTTTAAAGGCCCTAAAAAACGTAAAATTCTGTTTTATATAAAGCAAATAAGCGTGCGTGGATTACACAATCAATCACTTTAGATTGGTTCAATAACCAGTTTGTGCCAAAAACAAGGGAACATTTAAGAAATTTGGCCTTCCTGAAAGCAGTAAAATTCTATTATTGCTTGATAATTGTCCTGCCCATCCAGATGTTTCAAACTTCAAAAAGAAAAATGTGATTGTTAAATATTTACCGCACAATTGTACATCGCTAATTCGAACACTGGACCAGGATAGTATAAAGAGTTTTAAATGTCACTACAGGAAAAAATTAATTCGAAGTTTTATAAATATGGGCGACAAAACCATTGCACAATATCAAGAGGAACTTAACATTAAAGATTCCATTTGGTGTATGTATTGTGTCTGAGATAGAGTACAATCTACTGTCTTGAAAAATACCTGGAGTAATATTTGGGCTTCTGAAAAAGAAGTTAGGGTTGAATGTAGAAATATGCCAAGAAAGTCTCAACGAATGGCAAGAGTGCACACTGCCCCTACAGACGACGAAATTTTTACTATGTGTTTGATTGAACCGAATGACGTAGAAATCGTTGCAAACAGTATGACAATAACGGAAGCCATTGACACTTGTGAAAAATTAATCACATTTTCAGAAACGAAAACTTTTATAACCCAGCGAGAAATTCTGACTCTGTCGAATTCAAGCCAAATTAATAAATGAGAAACCAAATTGCAAAAACAAACAACTTTGGATAAATACTTTGAGAAAAATATATAATTTTTTAGTTTTCCTTGTTGTACTTTTATTTTCTTTCCAATTCCAATGTTATTTTTTGATCTGTATACATAGGGTGTATATTTTTTTTTTTTTTTTTTTTTTTTAATTGCATACGTACCAAATAATATTATTTGCTTAAGATAATTAAAGAGTAATTGAAATGAAATTGTGCAGTTTTTAGTTTACCTCTTTAATCTGGACAAAGTAAAGTTCTATTAGAATATGGTGGATAATCGAAGGTATCTATTACCCGGAAAGATCATTTATCCGGAAAGGTCTCGGTCCCGAGCATTCCGGATAAAAGAGGTTTCACTGTAGTATTCTAAATAGCTTTTATTCATTTTAGATTAAAGTGTTAATTAGTCTTTGTCGAATCACTATAGCAGTTTCATCATCACAGTTCTCTGAGTCTGAATCCGAATCATCTTCTTCTCTGTACATTTCTTCCTGTGTGTCACCTTCGTCTGGTTGTTGCTCCAGTATTTCCAAATTTTTAGAAATACAAATATTGAGTAATGCACAACAAACATTTACAATTCGGACAACTTTGAGAGGTTCGTACCTCAACTTTCTTTCGCCAAGTAGACAGCGAAAAGTTCCCTTCAAGACTCTATTACATCTTTCAATTGCATTTCTTCCTTGGGCATGGACATAGTTGAATTTTCGCTCTTACTCTGTTGAAGGATTTTTGAAAGGTGTTATTTACCATTTTTGCAATGGATATCCAGAGTCTCCAAGCAACCAGGTATTTCTTTCAACATTTTCATAATCGTTTTCCAGTCTCCGTTTTTCAGATGACATACACCAAATCGGAGAATCATGTGTGGATCCGGGGAAGCGAGCATTTACTGCCCAGATTCTTAAATCATTGCTGCAAATCTAAAATTTTAATTTGGGAAATCATTTCACATATTGAACCTTAGAAAAATTGCTTACCAGTTGAACATTTAAGGAATGCTGACCTCTCCTGTCTACAAATAAATGTTCATTTTCTGATGGAGCTATCATGTCAACGTGTGTTCCATCAATACATCCAATAATTCCTGGAATTTTCACTTTTACGTAAAACATTCGCTTTTGTTTTGCTTTTTCTTGTTCGTTTGGGAAATTTATCCGATTAGGACATAATTTCCTTTCCAAAACACATGTAATTTCGTCTATGGATCTGGATACCATAGACTGGTCCATTGAATGGAGCATCACATCTCCAATCGTTCTTTGGTAGGATCCAGTTGCATAAAACTTCAACACAACTGCCAGCTTTGAGCATACTGGAACTTTTGTTATCCTTGATGACACATTAGGTCTGTATGTTTATTCGAAAGTTTTTACCCAGGCTTCAAAGTTTTTACACAGACTCGAAAGTTTTTTACCCATAATGTGTATGTTAACTTCTCGGACTAGAAAAATTTGACAGTTGAATGAATTTCCCCTCCTCAACAAAAGTTAACATTTTTACACAGGGTAAAGTAGATGAGTAAATCCATTCTTTTCTTCCAATTGTCATTTGAAATAATTTTTTCAGTTGTCAGGGCGATTTTTTAAAAAATAAAATAAGTAAAGTGAAATAAGTCCGATTTTATTAAAATAAATAAATAAATAAAATAAATTAAGTCCGATTTTATTAAAAAAGTTATAAATTAATAAAAAAAATTAATCTTGATTTTTGACAGTTGACAAATTTAATTCGATTTACCCAGGCTTTACTCATAAGTTGTCTGTTAACTTTTTTCATTCTCATCTAGTATTATTCCTTCTACCACAAGAAAGTTTTTACTTGATTTTTACACAGGCTTTTTACGCAAAAGTAAACGTACAGACCTATTATCGATGGTAAGTTCCCGTTTTATTTCTTCCAATAGTTCAGCAAAAAAACTGTTTTCGATAAGCGAAAAGATTCTTGAAACCTGAAGATATAGAACTTATAAGATTTTATTGAATTCAAAAATCAATAAAACAGTACATTTTGCTAGGTATATCCATAACATTATACCGCTCCCTTAAAAATTTTCTTTCGTCCCGATAATTGATTGTTTCTTTGTCATTTTCGCTATCATCTTTCACAAATAAACCAACTGCACTTGAAAAATTCATTTTTACAATTTTAAGTTAAAAAATTGAGTTAATCAACTCAAATACTGTCTATATATACACAAATAACAAAATAAATCTTAAAATGTTAACTGTCAGCAACAAAACAAATAATTTATAAATGACGTTTCTGGTAAGGGGAAAAAAATTCGGAAATAATTTCGAAACAAGTAAAATCGCCTGTCGAACGAAAATGTTATAACATACCGTCAGATCGAAATTTTCGCTTCGATGATCGCTTTCGATGCGAAGTTATAACATGTCGCCACAGATCAGTAAGTTTTTTTATATAAATTAGTTTCAACATAGGAACGAGTGAACGACAGCTGTACTAATTATGATCTTGTTCCGTTCATTCCTTGTATGGAGTATGGACCTGTTCTGAATGGAACCATTTGTTCCGGTTAGTTTAGGACCGCGTTCCTAAAGGGTTTTCCAATAAGAGGTGTTATTTTAATTAGCCCGCTATTTCGGTAGATGTCACTTTTGGAGCTGTCATTTTTTGACATTTGAAATTATTAAAATGCACTATAAAAATGGTGAAAATGTGGCAGAGACGGTTCGTAAAACTCGAACATTTTTCGGTCGGTCGTGAAGCACCTTGTCGGACCGCAATACAGAAATTGGTAGAAAAATTCGAGCTGTCGGGACAAGTTAGTGATGTGAAGAATAAAACCCGTGCACGTCGCTCAAGAACAGCCGAGAATATTGCTGCTGTAGCCGAAAGTGTTGAAGAAAACCCAGGTTTGTCCATTCCTCGTCGTTCTTTGGAATTAGGCATTCCACAAACGTCATTACACCGTATTTTGCATAAAGATTTGGGTCTTAAGGCTTATAAAGTTCAGTAAACACAAGAACTCAAGCCGGCCGATCATCAACAACGTCGAGTCTTTGCTGATTGGGTCCTTGAAATGCATGAAAATGATCCGAAATTCCATCGAAAACTCATCTTGAGTGATGAGGCCCATTTCCACCTCGATGGCTTCGTCAACAAGCAAAATTGTCGCATCTGGGGCTCGGAAAACCCAAGAGTTATTGTTGAAAAGCTTCTCTATCCTCAACGTGTGGCTGTTTGGTGCAGTTTATGGTCCCGCGGGGTCATTGGACCTTACTTTTTCGAAAATGAGGCTGGAGCAACAGTTACGGTGAATGGATTGCGCTATCGACAGATGATTACTGATTTGTTATGGCCGGAATTGGATGGTATTGATCTGGACAACGTTTACTTTCAACAAGACGGCGCTACGTGCCATACAAGCAACGAAACCATTGATCTTTTACGGGAAAAGTTTCCGGACCGTGTTATCTCTCGAATAGGTGATCACAATTGGCCACCGAGATCTTGTGCCTTAACACCTTGCGACTTCTTCCTTTGGGGCCATGTGAAAGAGAAGGTCTACGCCAACAGCCCAACGTCGATTCAAGACCTCAAAGATGGAATTCGTGAGGCTATCGAGCACATAGGGCAGCCACTTTGCGATTTAGTTATGGAAAATTTCATGAAAGGGATATGGTCCTGTAGGCGTGGTCGTGGTGGTCATTTGGCTGATGTTATTTTCCATTATTAACGGCATACCTTCCTCTTTATAATGAAATAAAGATCCGATCATTTATCTCAAAAAATGGCATTTTTCTTTGAATATCAAAATAGCACCTCTTATTGGAAAACCCTTTACTTATATGTTCGAACTCATTACATTTTCTCTCTCTCTCTCGTTATCGGATCACATGATTGTGAAGGGTGACCCACTTTCATCATCAATTAAAACATCTCGATATTGATCTTTGCTTTTGTTTACCAATTGGAATCGTGTTAGGTAACGAATGTTGTTTATAATTTCACTTTATCTTAATCTCCGAATAAATTTCCAATTTTTTTTTAAGATCATTCAGATTTTCGGTACAATATAATATTGCTTTATTTATGTCTACGTCATCTATTCCTTGTATGACGTAGTAAATCATAGCGGCCTTACTTTTCGACCTAACTGATTGCCTAATTGATTGCCAAATAAAATTGATAATAGCATTGATTTTAGTATTTTTTTTTTCGACTACGTAAAGTTACACGTGTAATGTGGCACTATTATCTTTTCCGGAAAACTACATGAAAAACGATTTTTTAATCTTCCCAAGAATTTATTTCATGACTTCTTAGGACCAGTTTAATAGTCTCTTATAGTCCGAAAATAGGTTTATGTACATAATTAGTCACAATTAAAAATTATTTCTGCGTTCTCAAAATCGCTAATCCATCTCTGTCTATCTTATAAAAGTCATCACAGAAGAACGAAAATCTTTTAACACCGTGGAACGAAAAATTTTACGAATCTCTAAGAAATTCGGTGCCCTATTAGATGTCTTTACTTATGAAGTGGCGTATTTGCTGTTTCCAAATCCATAAAAAAAATTAATTTCTAGAAATTCCACTAATTAAAATCTAATTAAAATTTTTAACAAACTTTTGCAAACTTTGTTTAAATTTTTTTTTATCTTATCATCAACATAAAAACTTCTCTTCTATCCGATAAAAGTCATTAGAATGCATTTAGTTTGGGTTAATTAAGTATAAATGAAACCCAAAAGAACTTTCAAGTTTTTCAAAGGAGTGTAAAGCAAGTTTCATTTCAATGTGGAAAGAATACAAAAAACTTCCACAAAATCCCCCCCCCCCCCTCATCCGAACCCTTTTTCATGAACAATAGTTTTGATTTCATCATACGGTAATGGTGGTGGTTAGTGATCACTATCAATTAATTGGTAAGAGTTTTTCCAACTCCAAACCGGAAATTATTTATATCCTAACCTTATCAAAAAGAATTTACTCTTTACGGTCGGAAGAAGTCTCTAATGAAAATTGAAAATGTTGGATCCGCAAGTTTCGATTTCGATAGCTATTTATTTGAGAACATTACAAGACTAGAAGAGCACTCTACGGAAATCGAACTCATTTATTATTTTTGTTAAAAGTTCCCAATTAAAATTACTCTCATTGTATCTATTTTGCATGTGTAATAACATTTCGCCTTTTATATTTATCTTTTGGAGAACTTTTACCTTCGTCGAGATTTAAGTTAGTCCATCAAAAAACTTTACCGATAACAGTATGAAGGGGTGGGAAAGTAAGTTAGATATGTAAGTAGCTGTTCAGAACTCTTATTAGAATGATTTTGCATTATTAATGGTTTTCAATAAGCTACTTTTGATGAGTTCTTGTATGACGATGATGACTTTAAATTTAAAATTGGAAAACTTTCTGACAAATATTTAATGAGAAGGAAGTTAAAAAGGAAAGTTCGGACAATTTTCAAGGAAAGTTAACGGATGAGAGGAGAGGGAGGGAAAATTTTGTTTTGTTTTTAAATAATGCGAAAGAATTATGTCTTGTATTATGGTGTATACATGAAATACTACAAGAAAGGGTAAACGAATATTTCCATAATGAAAATCAAATTTCTTCATATTTTTCAGCAATATTCGAGTAATCTATAAATCCAGGTAGCATTTTGATGAAAACATAGGGAAAGAATTTAATTTTGAATTAACTGTAGGATGTGTTAGTTATTGTGCAGAATATGGAATAGAGGGGTCTATATTAAGTTTGATTCTAAGCACTAACGGAAACGCTGCAGCATAGCAGATTAGCATGAGATAATCCTCTTAATGTTTGACATTATCTTAATCCAGGAAGCTTTACTCAAAAATAATGCCAACTGGGATTAAAGCAGCCCATACATGCTTTAATTAGTTTATCAACATTTATCAACATCAAATTGATCAATTAGTTGATCAACTCATCAACATCGCGTCAACTTTTAAGTTCTTTCAGTTGTTTCTAAAGAGTGAAATAAGATTAAAGCGTCCCATACACGCTTCAATTAGTTGACCAACTTTGCTTCAATTTAAAGTTGATGCGTTAAATTGAAACGTGTATGTGCCATTTGAAGAAGTTGGCCTGCAAATTGATTAGTTGATGAGCTCGCACAAAAACTTGTGGATGGCGTCAATTAATCAATGCGGGTGCGCGACGATTGAACAAAAATTTCATTTTGATACAAAATTGAAAGTGGTAAGGACGTAGCTCCGAGTGTTATTTAATCTTAATCTTATTTCACTCTTTAGAAAAAACTGAAAGAACTTAAAATTTGATGCCAAGTTGACGCGTGTATGTGCTAGTTGATAAGTTGATCTGTGGCGGCTTGACGACGCGTTGCGAACTAACCCGGGACAACCACACCACATTTATAGGGTTTGCGATATGTACAGCAAAAAGCCATTTTGCTCACTGAAAAGGGTGTGAGATAGTAGGTTTGTTTATTAAGATAGGAAAATAAAAAGAAAAGAAAATCATTCTGATGTCAGTTTAAGACCTTGCAGTTCAGTTTGTTTAAAAAAAAAGATTATAACAATTTAAATATTTGTTTTAATAAAAAGGAAATATATAATAAACAGGGCAGCAGTAGCGCATCAAGCAACAAAAGGTGTTCAATTGATTTCGCCAAAAAAAAAAAAACAGACGATTTGTGTTCCTGCCAGTACCCACTAGAGGCCCGGACATTCTTTCCTTTTCAGGTGCTCCCTTTTTGTGGCGGTTCCTGTTCGAGCAGTTTAGCAGCGTTGCTAAGGTCCTTTAAAACCCAGAGACACATCCCAGCCACACCACACGCTTGGACCTTTCGAAGCGTCAGGTTTCTTCCTGATGGAAACATCATTTTGCGACAATAAACTACACGAACTGGACGAACCACTCAGCCTCCGAGCAAATACGGGTATCGCGAAAAAAGCGGTTTCGCTGGCGGGGGAGTGTTGTGGCGGCTTGACGACGCGTTGCGAACTAACCATGGACAACCACACCACATGTGTAGGGTTTACGATATGTACATCAAAAACCCACTTTGCGCACTAAAAAGGGTGTGAGATAGTAGGCTTGGTTATTAAGATAGAAAAATAAAAAGAAAATAATTCTGATGTCAGATTTAAGACCTTGCAGTTTAGTTTGTTTTAAAAAAAACAGATTATAACGATTTAAATAATTGCTTTAATAAAAAATAAATGTATAATAAAGAAGACAGCAGTAGTGAATCAAGCAATAAAAATTGTTTAATTTATTTCACACATTCTTCCCTTTCCAGGTGCTCCCTTTCTCTGGCGGTTCCTGTTCGAGCAGTTTTGCAGCGTTGATACGAAGTTGAGTATAATATCGGGTTCTTTAAAACCCAGTGACACATCGCAGCCGCAACATACGTATATGTGCATCGTTAGACATCTCAACCTTTCACTGACTATTCACGGAAGGTCGTGGGACTGGAACAACTAGTCCTCATGTGTAGACATTGTCAATTCTGCTTGGATAGTTCGACATAGGGTCGACTAGCCCTTTACGCTATTTACAGGTTAACTAACATCCTCCAAAAGCATCGAACGAAAGGAGTGGGGCTTCTATATTGACTGAGTTTTCAGGCCTTGCATACCGGGGGCCTATCAAAGGTACCTTTGAGCTACGCTTTAAGTTCAACCTACCGCTGAAGTCAACTACCCTCGCTCGCAGTCATACCTTGTTCCAAGAACTTGCTCACGAACTGGTCCTGCTCCATCTATACGTAGATCGATCGTCTAGAGACTTCTACTTCAAGACATCTAGTGTGAACCAGCCTCGCGGCTTAGGGACATACTGATATCGCAGATATCCACTGCAGTCATTCAACGACTATCAGCTTTCAATTTATTGGTGGACCTGAGCTAACAATCCACTCAAGGCCCCTTAGCCACCAAAGATCAACTAATTTATCAATTTGACGTTTATCAACTAATTGAAACGTGTATAGGCCGCTTAAGATTAAATAACACTCGGAGCTACGTCCTTACCACTTTCAATTTCGTAACATAATGAAATTGTGTTAACGGTTGTTAAATCGTCGCGTACATTCAGTATAAGTTGACGCCAACCACAAGTTTTTGTGCGAGTCCATGAACTTATTAATTTGCAGGTAAACTTCGTCAACTGCAACATACACGTTTCAATTTATCGCACCAATTTTAAATTGAAGCAAAGTTGGTCAACTAATTGAAGCGTGTATGGGCCGTTTAAAGTATCGACACTACACTTGTTATTACAAAAAGGGATCAGGTAAACTGAAGTATTGAATTTTGATGAAAAAAGACATAAATTTATTTTTGATGTTTAATTACAATGAAAATGACTAACGGTCAAGTGCTCAGTCATCGCCAGTATGGTCGATTTACTTGGTATGGATCGATTTAATCTCCCAGTTGGAATCACCAAACTATTCAGAAAACCAACAACAAAAATAGCAAAAACAAATCCAATTCGTTCAGATCGTTGCGAGAAAACTTGCAACACCAAAAAAAAAAAAAACTAACGCCATTAACATGTATTTTGTTGTAGGTTAGAATAAGGATTTGAGCAACCTGAGGAGAAGCGAACGGAACCTATTCAATAAAGCGAAAACCAGTTGAAGTCAGGGAAACTGGTCCCAGGTATAAGGCCGATTTCAAAGAGTATAAATGATTCATTAAAAAATGCAATCCCTTAGGTGGAACTATTGCATATCTATAACAACCTAGAAGCTCCAAAAGATACTATGGCCAAGAGACTCTCTTTTGAAAGACGTTACAAGGTATCCAATAATGAAAGAAGCCAGATACTAGACAGAGGACTCCAGCTCCCGCAACGGGCCCAAGTCTGGTATACTGACGGATCCCGGAAGGACGGGAAAACAGGCGCAGGGGTGATTGGTCCAGAAGTGGAACTATCCATTCCGCTTGGTGTCTCACCTTACATTTTCCAGGCGAAAGTATATGCTATAGAGGTTGGAGCTCAGGAAAGCCTAAATAAGGGCTGTAAAAACTCCAACATCTACATCTGTTCAGACAGCCAAGCTGCGCTCCTAGCTCTTTCCTCTCAAGCCTTTGAGTCGAAAATAGTTTGGAGCTGCTACTCGAAACTCCAACTACTGTCTAGGGACAACCAAGTAACCTTGGTTTGGGTCCCTGGACACGAAGGAGTGGACGGTAATGAAAAAGCGGATGAACTGGCTAAAACCGCAGCTGATTGTCCGTATATTGGTCCCTATCCGACATTTGGCCTACCAAAAACCCACTTTAGGGGGGAACTGCTTAAGTGGGAAAACAGGCAACTGGATCTCCTTTGGCGTAGCGCGCCCAGTATGAGGCAGGCGAAGAAATTCTTCAATCCTTCTCATTTCCTGTCGCTGACAGTCGCTCAGACTATTTGCTAACGCAGCTAACGCAGTCACTGGTCATGGCCCGTTCCGTCACTTCCTGAAGAAGATAGGCAAATGCGACAGTGAACTGTGTCGACTGTGCGAAGAGGAAGATGAAACCTCGATGCACGTTATATGCGAGTGCCCAGCACTTGCAGGTCTAAGGATGCAAATCACTGGAAGAGAACTTATCTCTCCATATAATGTCTGCAATCTAACTCCGAAAGCAATAATCGAGCTCGTTAAAAGACTCGAATTTGCCTAATCACTATAGGGAAAGGCACAATAGATCAACTATGGTCGCGGTGTCCGCAAGGTCCTGGAGGCCTAGTTGCCCCTACTCTTAACATTAACATTAACATAACAAATAAGAATTAATTCATAAAATTTGACATCATTACCATCATTCTGCAGAAGATTGTAATTCCGAGTATCATAGCGATCTATACAAGTTGCCTATATCCTCTTGTAGATCCTCCGTACTTGAGAACAAATAAAACTTGTTTCTGTTTGCAAAGCAGGCGAAATAACAACACTCTGAAACTCACCTTCCAAAACTGGGTTCAAAACTAAATAGACCAACGATGGACTGAATGATTGGCTTTAGACAAGCCAAAACATTCATTACAGCACATTCGCCAAAGAAGAGCTAGGATCTTTGAGGCTGTCTACGAATCAACTCAGAAACATCACAGGAGTCCTAACCGAATACTGTAAACTAAACAAACACATGCATCGCATATGCATATCACCCACTGATGTATGTAGGTTATGTCTAGGAGAGGATGAAACATCGGACCACGTATTATGCGAATGCGAGGCCACTGCATAATCTAGATTCCAGGGCATTGGCTCATACTTCTTAAAGCCTGTCGACTTTGAGTAAAACATCATACAAAAAAATACTGCTCTTCCTAGGAAGAGTGGAATTTTTGAATGAACTGAAATGAAAGCGGTGCACAATAAGCCAATGTGTATGGCTGCAGTGCAACAGCCACTCGCCTCGCTTAGTCCTAATCTATATCTAATCTAATCTGTCTATACTGAGAAATTGAATCTTAATTTCGAGAATTGACACAATGCTTTAAAGCCGCCAAATAAAAATAACGCTCGATAACTGTAAGACTAGCAGAAGAGCATGTAGAAAAGTTTCACAAGGAGGAGTAGGAACATTCACCTCGACCAGACAGAGCATACATGATTTAATGATGAACAACTTTATATCTTGAGAGCAGCTTGACTATTATCGAAAATAGTATTAATAGCTGAATCATTCATAACTCTTCTTATACAGGTATTGGACATTGGTACATGCTTCTGTAGTCAATACTTCTTGCGTGGAATATATTTAGCACAGAGCCCAACATTTTTGAGATGTTGTATTTGGGGCCATTTAAAATCAGTCCGCCTTCACTGTTTATTAATTCTAAAAAAAATTTATAAGAATTATAACGAAAACGGAAAGAAAGAACAATAGTTGAAATGCGTGTTGCCATATGGCAACAAAAAGACTGAAAGTCTAACTCTATTTCTACAGCCTACAGATTTAGAATTGGAATATTCAGTAAAGCTAAAGCCTCTAGGTGATAAATCTTAGAAATATATGCGCATAAATTGTTTTTTTTTTCTACATTTCAGCCTCAGTTTTTCCTTTAACAACTTTTTGGTAATCATGTAATAAACGTTAAAACTGCTCTTAAAGTTCAAGCAGGACTTTTGGCATACATATAGCCTTGAATAATTATCACACGCTTACGGCAACATCTATGTAAAATCCTCCAAGAAACAAAATAATCTTCTATGAACTCTTCCACCAGAAAGAGAAACCCGGACATATGAAAAGTCGACAATCTGACGAATATCAAAACTGATTGCAAATATATTCTAACAATCAGAAATATTTGAATAAAGTTTATTGTTAAGCATAGCGTCCGAGTTTTAAAGCATCGTAAATTTACTTGATTAATTCAGTGACGAACCAAACACCCTTTAACCAAATTGGACGTACAACAAAAGAACAATAATTTTGTTATTTCGTCGAAACGTGAATTCGCTCATACTCCGTTCTAATTCAATTGACTTTTAGGTACCCTATTCACCTTTTCTTTCATTGAGTTGTAACAAAGACCGACCCTTACTGCCCGGCTTTTCAATTCTCCATTCATAAGAACACACAATTGTGGGAGCAATAACATTGAAATCCACTTTCGGCAGTCGTTGAAAGCCCTGTAACTGTGGTATGTAATGTCAATTATTTATTGTACATGGAATATAAATCGATGGTTCAAAAATTTCCCCTTTCGTTAAGATGTTCACAGAATATAATTCTACAGTGAAAAGCATTAATTTTTCGCAGGATATGGATTAAATTTCATTAAGACTTCGTGTGATACGGCGGTGTGGTATTCATAAAACGACATTACCACATTGAGGTTAATAATATGATGTTTCACTTTCACCACACCTTCATAAAGTTTCTAACATTCTATGAATAGGAATTCAATTCTGGTGTATTGATTTTCCATGTTGATGATATGGAAATTCTTCGAAGAGGCAATTAGGTAGGACGAAGTGTGATTGTAGTCGCGTTATTTTTATAACCAAATATGTCGTAGTACTTGGAATTAGAAATTATAAAACAATTTAAAACTCGGATGAAACATTAGTGTGGAAGATATGGAAAGGGATCATGAAGTCGTCATAGCTAAATTCGAATTTCTAGCAAGAGTAATTAAAAGTGGAAAAAAAATTTGTATATACGGAAAAGTTCAAGTAATATGGAAGCCAAATCCTTGTTGCCGTAACTCGTGCAGAAATAGCTAGATCAGACTTGATAAGAGATGAAATTTGGCAAAAAGTAGACCACAAGAATGGTCTTAAAAACCCGACTAGTAATCGGTGACGTATATTTCCTACTTCCTATTTCCACATTCAATAGTTGTTATGTGGTGGACCGAGCAAATTGAAGTAACTGAAGAGAAATATGTTTACTGTTAACTATGGGTAAAAATCCTAACTAAAGTGATTCTGACAACAATTAATAAATGGCTTGGGATAGAAATGGAAAGTTGGCAGAGGTCACATTAGGAAAGGAAAGGAGGTAAATCAACGTAAGTAGAATTTCTCCATATAAAGAGAGTTTTGCTATGAAATAGGTTAGGTTAGGTAAGAGGGGTACCGCAAGACAATTAGCCGACATCACTTAGACCTCTAGCAAAGTATAAATAAGGATAAGTAGAGACAGAGGCGAACAAAATAGGTAATTTTTCGTGCTTTTTAGAATGAAACAAGCAATTTCATATACTTTCGTCTTTTGCATGAATGGAGGAAAAGAACTTGGCTATGCACTATTGTAGTGCTACTGAGACAACGAGCTAAAAACAAAAAACGAGAGAACGTAAAATTCTATCAAACTATTCATAATAATGTACTTCGGGCCACACTACCTCCCATTTTTAAGAAAAAGATACATTTCGCTTTGGCCAAGAGGCTGAAAGGAGATGTAAAGTTCCTCTCATTTTTCCCGAAAATATCAGATAATCCAGCATGAGTTCTCCCAGTTAATCTCTTCATAACAAAACAAATGTAAACAAAAAAACGTGCTGTTCAAATATCATGGGATTACACCAACAAACATTAGAATTCCTGCGAAAAACATTGGGACAATTGTCTTAATATTTCAGAAAAGCTTGTTTTCACAAAAGCGCGGGAACATTTTATGAGCGTAAAATCGGAAAACTCCGTCCATTCTCTCTTATTTGCGAAAATAAATCACTTGCCATTCCGTTTCGTTGCATGTAATATTCGCTTTCACATTTTTTATCTTATTCGTAAAATGTTCAAAGAGAGTTTGATTTTTTTTTTTTTGATTTTTTTCTCTTTTTTCCTTCCTTTTCTCGCCGTGTATATTTAAATTCCTTCCTTTTCTCGCCGCGTATATTTAAATGGAAAACAATAGGAACACTCTTCTTTGTCTGTTCTTTTAGTTATTTATTCTTTGTCTCTAATAGGTCCATTGTGCCCCATGGGATAACCTTTTTCAAGCCACCCCAAATCTCCTGCTTCTCTTACGGAACTCCGGATATTTCCAAGACTGTTTACCTAGATTCATCCTGCTTCTCTCAGAAAACTCAGGATATACCTGAACTCTTCGTTTTGCAATTCCCCCGGACTTGAAAAGAAGTAACTTACTTCTTTTATTCATCAGAGCGTGGCATTCGAAAAGCACGTGTTGGACGGATTCGATTTCCTCAGAATCCTTACAGCTCCTGCAGAAATCGTTTGCCGCTATACCCAGTCTTCTAGCATGGTCACCTATGGCTCAGTTACTCGTAATGACCCCTATTAGATTCCTGGTATTTGTTCTGCCGCCTTTGAGCAGTTCCCTTATCCTCATCCTGTCATTTGCAGGCCACAATTTCTTCGAAATACGGCAGATATCCCTGCTGGTCTCTCGGAGGATTGCCTTTTGATAGGCGCCCCTGATGATTTTCTCTTTTATTGCTCTGATTGCGATCCTTATATAAGCTACAGCTGCGAAGCTATCCAATTCAGAGCCGTTTTTGGGCAACTCACAACTCACAACTACAGTCATCTCGTTGCCTAAGATATACTTATGGCCAGGTACCCAGCACAGGGTCATTTTGTGCCTTATAGCCACAAGACTAATCTTGCATAACTGCACCAAATTTGATTTTATCAGCACAGCAACACCTTGATGGCTGTCTGGCTATCAGTATATATGCATATATGCCGTGAGGGATCTCTGCACATGGATATCAATGTTGCCGCCTGATAAATCGCTGCGAATTCTGCCTAAATTTGTCAGGCAGTCTATAAGACTCGTGCCACTGTAGATCTCTGGCGTGTACAGCACCTGTGTCCGCGTTTGGAACTATCCGCAAAAATACAAAGATCGGATGCTACGACCATCTCTTTCCCTTTCGAGTCATTTCTGGTGGGCATTACTGCATCATTGCTTATACCTATGTTTTTAGATGCAGAGAGCGTAGTAGTGGACTAATTTTTTATGTGTTTTGGATGAATCCTAACTATATGAGTTTTGACCTCTAAGGAATATTGATGACAAATTATAACTATAAATCCACATCAAATTGTATCACAATAAATAAAAGTCCCATCCAAATCCAACAGATAGCCCCTTTATTGACATATTCACACAAATTTGATTTTATTTATACAGGGTGTCCCATACGCACCACATTTCCTTTATACCACGGATTCCTCACTCAATTTCGAGAAATAAATTGTATGGGAGGAGTGCCGGAAAATGCACGGTGTGGGCGGTAGGGGGGTCTTGTGATTTTGGGTGCTTTTTATCCTAATACCATGCAACTTTCTTGTTATACACCCTATCATCTCAGGTGAGAGTAAACCCTCTACCGTTTCCAACAAATGCCCAACTACCTCTCTACTCCCTTTCCGTCGGCAGTTATAGGATGTCAAATTCAAAAAATTGGATAATTTTGCAATTTCTTTTTCAATTTCAACTATTTTCCCGCCAAAATGCATGATAACTATACAGTTTTATGACAAGATTTACAAATCCCGGAATATTACCTTTAATTTGACTATGCTCATGTACCTACCTGAATGCTACCATTTTTGAGATATTCCCGTTTTTATAGTACATAATTTCATTAATTTTGCTAATAATAATAGAGAACGCGCCTAATATTATGCAATTCCAAGCAAATTAACAAAATTCATGAAATTATGCATCATAAAAACTGGAATATCTAAAAAACGGTAGCATTTAGTTAGGTACATGAAGATCATGTTTGCTGGGTTCTTTGCAAGGTCGACTAAGATTATTACGCAGAATCTCCACCCAGATCATGAGTTTTTTATCTGATAAAAGCTTTTAACATTATAGAAAAGTAAAATTTTTTTTCCAGGATTAAAATTCCAAGGCATTATTTCTATAAAATGCACGCCGCACACTTTAAAATTTGCTGTTATGGACGTTCTTAAGGATGAGTCGATATCTCTTATTATTAATAGAGCGAGAGACATTACAAAATAGCTCCGTAGTCCATCATGCAGGTATTTTTATTTAACGATGTCCGTACATGTGCTAGCTTTGTAACATAAAAATATAAAGGGTTTTCCAATAACAGGTGTTATTTTAATTAGCCCGCTATTTCGGTAGATGTAACTTTTGGAGCTGTAATTTTTTGACATTTGACAAGAAGAAACTACGCCATTAATAAAAATGGAACGATACACGATTCAACGACGCATTGAAATTATTAAAATTCACTATAAAAATGGTGAAAATGTGGCAGAGACGGTTGGTAAAACTCGGAACATTTTTGGGTCCTCGTGAAGCACCTTGTCGGACCGCAATACAGAAATTGGTAGAAAAATTCGAGCTGCCGGGGCAAGTTAGTGATGTGAAGAATAAAGCCGGTTCACGTCGCTCAAGAACAGCCGAGAATATTGCTGCTGTAGCCGAAAGTGTTGAAGAAAACCCAGGTTTGTCCATTCCTCGTCGTTCTTTGGAATTAGGCATTCCACAAACGCCATTACACCGTATTTTGCATAAAGATTTGGGTCTTAAGGCTTATAAACTTCAGTTAACACTAGAACTCAAGCCAGCCGATCATCAACAACGTCGAGTCTCTGCTGATTGGGTCCTTGAAATGCATGAAAATGATCCGGAATTCCATCGAAAGCTCATCTTGAGTGATGAAGCCCATTTCCACCTCGATGACTTCGTCAACAAGCAAAATTGTCGCATCTGGGGCTCGGAAAACCCAAGAGTTATTGTTGAAAAGCCTCTCTATCCTCAACGTGTGACTGTTTGGTGCGGTTTATGGTCCCGCGGGGTCATTTTACCTTACTTTTTCGAAAATGAGGCTGGAGCAACAGTTACGGTGAATGGATTGCGCTATCGACAGATGATTAATGATTTGTTATGGCCGGAATTGGATGGTATTGATCTGGACAACGTTTACTTTCAACAAGACGGCGCTACGTGCCACACAAGCAACGAAACCATTGATCTTTTACGGGAAAAGTTTCCGGACCGTGTTATCTCTCGAATAGGTGATCACAATTGGCCACCGAGATCTTATGACTTAACACTTTGCGACTTCTTCCTTTGAGGCCACGTGAAAGAGAAGGTCTACGCCAACAGCCCGGCGTCGATTCAAGACCTCAAAGATGGAATTCGTGAGGCTATCGAGGACATAGGGCAGTCACTTTGCGATTTGGTTATGGAAAATTTCATGAAAAGGATATGGTCCTGTAGGCGTGGTCGTGGTGGTCATTTGGCTGATGTTATTTTCCATTATTAACGGCATACCTTCCTCTTTATAATGAAATAAAGATCCGATCATTTATCTCAAAAAATGGCATTTTTCTTTGAATATCAAAATAACACCTCTTATTGGAAAACCCTTTACATAATCATTATTATTATGGTTTGTTGTGGAAGTTTATGGGGGAAATCTTTGTTTTATTTCATATCAGTTCTGTTGAGCTTAAAGAAGAATAAACCGACCCTAGATCTGCCTACAAGGTGGAATTCCATTTATACAATGCTCGAGAAGCTTTTGTAACTAAAGAAATTTTGTAAAGAGCATATTGATGACATGCATAAATTAACGTACTCACGTTGGTCCTCAATTGAGGAACTTACAAGAACACTGGGCCCGATTTATAAGACAACATTAGCTCTTCAAAGAAAGTAGTTGTTGTTCAGAGATTTTTATAAATTGTGGCTCAATCCAAAGGGCAATCGAAGAAGAGTTCTCAGGAAAATTTGTCGAGGCTATAGACCAGCGATGGAAAAAATTGCTCGAAAATGTAGCAATGGTGATAGCTCTCTATACCTCGATCCTCGGCTTTGACGTCTTCTTAATATCGACCAAAGAAGAAAGGCTACAAATCACTTAAAGAAAATTTCAGACCAAATATAGTGTTGCAAAACTGATGTGAGTGCTGCGAATTTAATTGGTGGTATAATATTCGTAATTATGTTTATGCTTACTATTTTTTTTTTTTTATATTGAAGAACAAAACAGTAGCCTCACACTCACAAATGAAAGCAACATATTTGGGATAAACGAATGCTCAATTCAGAGTTCCAGTTCATTGCTGGGCAGTTTTATCAAAGAGTTGGAAGTTCAGTCTTCATCAGAAAATGAAGATAGTTCAACTTCTAGAGCTTCCAGAGAATTACACGTTGCGTACGCTAAAATAATAAATTTATAAAGATAGCCGGGTCAACATTGAGAATGACTTAATCGAATATTGGTATGGTAGTATGCTTATCCAATATTACGTAAAATTGGTCTAATTCTATATGCGATACCAGCGACACAAGTCAGCGAAGAAAGAGGATTTTCAGCATTGAAAACAGTTTTGAGCGATTTACATACAAATTTGACGGAGGCAAATTTAAAAAATATTTTGTTTGTGAAACTAAATCGTTCAACATTTGAATAATAAATTACTTGAAATGGAAAACCAATTATTTTAAGTTCACTCACACTTACATACATACTTATACCCTCTGCTCTACTATTCTTACATTTTTGACTTCAGGTTTATTTATTGAGAAAAAAAAATAAAACTCATTTTTAAATGTTAAGCCGAGAGAGATATATAGTATAAAACTTAAGATAAGTCTGTTAATTACTTAGAAGAAAATAAAATTCTCTTTTCAACTATTTCATTAGAAGATAAAATAATAAATAATTAATAACAAAGTGTTAAAATCAGACTTTTAAAATATTTCTTATAACTCTTTCGGTCCCTGTTAGTTTGTCTCTTTACCTGTATGTCCTTACTTGCTATCATGTTTTGTGACACATTCATTTCAGCCAATAAATAAGAAATACATATCTCCTGATAATAGGTTATGAAGCCTACACAGGAAAGTTTGAAAGTGATTCCAAGTATCAGATTGTATTCGCATGCATATGCAGTTAGTTACGCTAAATACGATATGGGAAAAGTGTACCTCAGCTGGTTTCTTAAAAACAAATTTTTTCATAAAAATAAATAGGTAAATTGATTAAAATATTTGAAGTTTTCCAAGAAAGGCTTTTAAGAAATTTCGTTTCATAATTATGAATTGTTTTATAAATATCTTTGTTTTTGGGGTAAAAGATGCTACTATAAGTAGCAAAATTGCTACCTTTTAGGCATGTTTGCTACCTTGCTACTTTAAATCCAAATTAGCTACTTTTTCGTTTTTTCTCATTAATCGTAACAAAAAAAAAAAAAAGAAATTATATTTTTTTTAAAAAAAATCTGCTGTGAATGTTGTTGATGTTTCAGATTTTCACTTAAAGAAAACTACTAATACGAGGAAAGGTAAGGAATTGTGGAAAAAAAAACGCACGGATTCTAATTACGTACATTGCATGCGTTTGCATCTTGTTTGAGTGAACTGCGCCGAATCCGATGCCTTTGCCTTGCTGTAGCACAAGACTGCCATTCAGTACGTCTACATGAATACGTGAGTATTTGACTTAAAATACACTTCAAACTCAAGTTGGGTTTTTGGTTAAATTAATTCCAATTACTTGACTTGAAATTTTCTTGAAATTTACTTGAAACTACATTTTACATTAGACAACTCTGCATTAGGTTCAATACATAGGTGCGGAGTTTTAGACAAACATCTTGAGAAACTTGCTAAAAATCAACAATAATCTTCTTCTTATTCCTCTTTGCCCGTTTTCATAATTCGTTTACATGAAATTTTTTCAAGTAAATCGAGCCAAATTTTGTGATTTACTTGACTCAAGTAAATTTGAAGCCAATGCGCGTTTACATGATGTTTTGATTACTTGATCTTTACTTGAAGTATACTTCAAGTATTCATGTAAACGTTCTGAGTGACAGCAAGTTGGCGTGGCGGTGGCGTGTTTCTTTCAGCCATTAAGGAATTGTGTTTTCTGTTGTGGTGAATATTATGAATATTTCACTTCAAATGCATTTGCACTTTGCAGCACGGTTTGCTTTGTTTGTTCAGTGTAATTGTCAATGTCATTGCTTGCTGAGCTGATGCTGATTGCTGTGTTTGATAATTGCTATATAAATTAATTACGCATTTATGTTGGGAATTTGAGATTATTTTTGCTTTGTGGTGATAGCTGCTGTTTGTTGTTGAGATTGTATTTATACCTACAACAAAAAAGATAAACAAGCAAAAAATTCTGAGTAAAATTTTATTGCCCTTGGTACTGAGAACACATCATTAATGAGAAGTGAAGTTACGGAAGTTCGAGCACGATTAGAGAAATTGAATAAACATTTATTTTATCTTAGATGTACTTGCCACTCCCTCCACTTTTGTCGTGCGGCTGCTATGAAAAAAAAATCCTCGGAAAGTTGAAAATTTCCTTTTTTGCCTATATAATCATTTTGCCCACAGTATTAAGACGCAAAGTGAGTTGACAGAATTTCAAAATATTTTAATTTAAATTTAAATAAGATTCTAAAATCAAGCGGTACACGCTGGTTGGACCTGCAGCAAGTCATTATAACAATATTGGTGCAGTGGTCAGCTTTACTTCATTACTTCACTCTCTTTACTTTTGAAAGTCCTAATAATTTTGATGCAAATGCAATTCTTGATTGACTGAATAGCTCGGAGATAAAATTATATTTATTATTTTTGTGCTATATTTTAGATTAATAATCTCTATAAAGCCTTCCAGTCTGAAAAAATTTTAATACACACACTAACACCTTTAATTGAAAATAACTTAAAATATATTTTAACAAATTGTATAAAGCTAGAATACATTCAGTTGACTGCAAATTTAATAACGGTTCATTTCATCTTGAAAAATCAAGAATGTTTTTTGGAATTAAATTGTCACAGTTTCAATCTTTAAATGCTTGTAAAAATATTATTACTATCCAAGATAATCTATTGTTTTACATGGAATTGTGCCAACAAATTAAAAAATGTTTCGATCTTAATGATCACAAATTGATACTATTAGAATATTTGGATCCAAGGAAGATTAGAACAGGCGAAATGACTTCAATACTTCCATTAGTTGAAACCTTTCCTTTTCATAATGAAATATATATTGAAAAACTTAATTCAAAGTGGAGGCTCCTCATAATCTTTCAAAAGTTAGACCAACTTGTTGATCGTAAGGATATTGCTAAAACTTGACTAAATTTATCATAACAGAAAAATCTTTTTGAACAACCAATTTTCGAGAATCTTTACAACTACATAATTATTTTATTTGTTCTTCCCCACAGTACGGATGCTGCTGAACGAGAATTTTCAGATTTTAATAACATAAAAAATAAAAAAAATAATAGGTTGAATATTGAAACGGTTTCAGCTGTACTTCTTTGTAGAAAATTAAAGATTTTTACATCGTCAAATGAACTAATTAAATACTGCAGTCTGTATAAATTTTTCGATGGAGTTTTTATAAAGAAATAACAGAAAGTTCTTACAATTAATGATATAAACACAATTATAATAAAATAAAACATAACATTCTATAATTATATAAATTTTTTTTATCCGTACTCTGTAGTCTCTTTGCTACGTTTTTGGCGATTTTGCTACTATTTATTCTCAAATTTGCTAGCATAATTTGTCAGGGAAGTCCCATCACTGCCCCCATGTCGTGCCAGGAAGGTTAAAGAAGTATTAGTAAATTTAAGTTTAATTAGATTGTAGTTTGATAACTAATTGACTTTGATAGGTTAGGTTTTAATTGGGTTGAATTGTACATTGAATTATTTGAAATACATTAAAAAATTGTTAATTAATTTTAAATTTGACTTATCCATAACCGGCACCACCACCCTTTGCTGACGGAAAGCACACACAGCAATAATATAGTACAACGGCGAATTATCGAAATGGTCAAAGATGTAAAAGACGTTCAGATTATAAAAGAAGAAAAATTATTTGCCAGAATAAATAAAATATTACTTAATTATAAAAAAAATTTCATGAATTTTTCCGAGACCATTAAGTAGTCCAATTAGTTGGTTTTATTTGAAATGTTGTTGAGTTTTTTTTTTTTTTTAATTGCATAGAAAAACAATAACAACAAACCCCCCCTCTAATTCGACTACCTTAACTTTTGAATGCAACAGCAGTAGCTACTAAAAAATTAAGCAAAAATCAGTCATGTGAAATCCGCAATTAGTTTAAAACAGACCCAATAAGTTAAATTCCTCCAAACAAGAGAACTCTTCTCTGAAATTGGTTTCTTGTTAGGAACTTTTAATTTTCATTAAGTTTTCCCAAGCCGGCCAGGTGTATTTAATACTCATTCAGTGTTCTGCTGAGCTAAATTTAATTCCTTTAATGGCTAAATCTAATTGATTGTGTATAAAGTGCATAAATATGCAAAAACTGCTACTTCACGGGAGAAACTTTATTTACGTTTATGCTAAAACAAAGGCATGAAATGCATCTGTTGACAGTAGTTTTTTTTTTTAATTGAAACACTCTTCTAGTAAAAATGGTTATTTTTGTTTAAGTATTACGTAGGAATATGTAGGATTCAGTAGTGATTAAGGAAAGAACGAGAACAGTCAGTAGAAATTAAATTGAATTTATGGCTATTTTAAATCAATTTTTTTTTCTTTTTCATTTTCGCCTAGAGATAGTGAGGAAAAGCTATTTCTTATCATCAGACTATTACGAGACAGCCTTGAGTTCGCTTCAGCATTCACCTAATTCAATTTTTCCAGAATTGAGGAAAAACACATTTCCGATGTTTCCTTAAAGAAAACCTCCTCGTTCTTCCCATTTTTTTCGCATTCTTTCTTCATCCTTAACTTTTTCCAGCCAACGTTAACAATTTTTTGTTGATGTACAGTAACAGTGTGCAGATTTACTTTCAAGACACCCCATAACTCCTGCAATAACTAACGACAAGCATTTCAGCCAGTCCAGGTTACTTGACAGTGTTGTTAGCTGTACAGAAATTTCGGGATAATTACAGCGGAAGTATTTGCATTCAATTATAATTGGGAAATGAGAATTTCTGTATACTGAAAACACAGAAATTGTATTTGGTAAGATAATTTTCTCATTATCATATTTTAATTTTACCAAATTTTTCCTATACTCTACTAGAACATTCAGACAAAGTCCAAAGTCAGAGCTGTAAATGTAGATTATCATCATAGTAGTGATAGCACTAAAGAAACTCTGCAGATATTGCTTTACTATCACAGTTTCCCCAGATAACAAGACCATTTCGACATGAGATTTATAAGACTTTTTCTTATCTGAGGAAGCATTTTCTAAGTTCTTGATTACTGAATGTTATCATAAGTACGTCGAAAGCACTGAACATTCGCCAAAACGCAACCCCAAGACATTTTGGGCTTTCGGTCTAAATAGCTCCTAAACGTATCCTAAAGAATTAACATTTAATGATGATACATCGTCATCTCCTCCACTTATATGTGAGATGTTTTCTGTGCACTTTACATCCGTATACTTTGAAAAAAACAAAAACCCCCGACATTATCTTTTCCCCCTCTCCGAACACTTCCACTATGAATATAGTGTTAAGCTTCATTCCTTCAGAATCAATTCTTATTGTAGCTATCTTGATTGTGATAAAACCCGGGACCTGACGGGATTTCAAATATTATTTTTAAGAGATGTGCACAAAGTCTAGCGGAACCGCTTAGTAGTTTATTCAATCTTTCAATCACTAATAAAATCTACCCAGTATCTCTTAAAAATCTCTTTGTTATGCGTATTTATAAGTTGGGTGACCCTAAACTCAATATAAACTATAGACCCATTTCTATCTCTAAGACTCTTGCATTTATTTTCTAAATAAAACCAGTTATCTCTGAAGAACAGCACGAATTTTTAGCAGGGCGATCAACGCCCACCAACTTATCTTAATTCACAGAAAAGATCGCGTCTGCTCTTGATAAAAATACACAAATAGATTCTATCCACACTGAAATTTGACAAGATTAATCACAAGCACTCTCTGTCAAAAATGACAGTAATGGGATTTCAAACAGACACCATATCTTGGTTCCACTCTTATTTCACTAGCAGGGTTAATATCGTCGAATTTAATGGGCTACAATCCTCCTCATTTAAGCAAATATCCGGAGTACCCCAAGGTACAATACTTGGACCATTGATTTTTCTCATATACATCAACCTTCTTGTTTTATGTCTGATTGTTTATTATACTCTGATGATGGCAGGATTTTTAGAAAAATTAATAACGTGGCGGATTGTGTCCATCTACAAAAGGATATACTAGAAAAATGGTGCCACGAAAACGGTATTGAAATCAACGTATGCAAATGTAAATGTATTTTATTCCATAGTAGAAAAGACCCCATATTCTTTGATTAGACAATTCCCTACACTGCTATTTCTCATGTCGATGATATAAAGGATTTAGGTGTGGTTTTTGACCGAAGGCTCCTCTTCATTTCTTGCTTCCAGATTATTTCATTTAGGTCGGTATCCTCTTACATCAGTCTCTATTATTATTTAGTATGAAATAATCTCGAGTATGCTAGTTATGTTTGAAGTCCTTTTTACACTTCTTTTAGTGCGCAAATTGAGACTTTCCAGCGTAAATTCACTAGAATTTTTTATATAAACTGGAGAATACCAATCTAGATTATCATGAACGATTAGCAAAATACAACGTAATACCACTAGAAAGTCGCATTGGATAGAACATTTCTTTATAATATTTCAAGCGCTCGAGAATATTGTTATGCATTAGTCTCTAGTATTGATTTGAACGTCTCTCTGCGCAACTCGAGATCCAAACCATCTTCATACTACCTACTTGTAGAACTAGCATAAAGGAGAAACCACCTATCTAGAGAATTACTCAATCGTTCAATACAAGATTTAATAATATAAATATCTTTAACACTTAGTCCTCTGACTTTTAAAAAATTTACACTCCGCGAGATCAGCTATTAACATCTTTTCTATTCTGCATTGCTCTCTTTCTACTGCTTCGCTTTACTCATTTCCTAACTCTTTAACAGTTGTTGCCTTCTGCTTTCGAATTGTATTTTAGTTTTACTTTTTCTATTTGTTTTTTCCTTTCATATAGTTTTTTCATTCACGCTGTTTACATTTCAGATTTAGTTTAATTATTTTTTGTATTTTTCCTTTTTTTATTTTTCTTCCTCTCTCTTTTTTTATATTTAGTTTTTAGTTTTATTTTTATAGTTATTAGTTTATTTTTCATTTACTTCTTAACATTATTATTACTTTATCTTCTTTTTTTGTAAATTTATTAAAATTTGTTATCCCTCTAATTGTAGATAAGGTAGTATGTTATTGGAAATTCCTGTTTACTATCTTTTTAACTTACAAAATAAATAAATCATATAATTGGCATTTTTCAGTAATTCTAATCTAAGGCCTTTCACACATCAATTTGCAAAAACAAACACGCTGAACCTAAAATCTTAAAAGAGCGCCCTTTTCTTTTCCGAAAGTGTTTTACTTTTTGATGTACTATATAAACGGAATCAGCAGTTTTACAAGACTTGAAATTTCGAAAGAGTGTCAAAAATGATTGTAGAAACCGAATTAACATTATATTCTTTGATTTTAAAAATTAATTATCTTTAAAATTGAAAACTTATTTTATTTTTAAGCGGGTTTCTGTTGACTTCTATATTATACTCAATAAAGACTCGTTTTTTTAAATACATAGTGTCAAAATAACTACTTAAAACCGGACATTTCTGACATAAGACCGGTAATAAATTCCCCAATTCTGACAACTCTGATACCTGGCATGGGGTGAGCTACCATACATTCAATACAGTAGGTACTGTTACATGCATAAATGGGTCCATATAACTCAGGTTATACAATAAGTATACACCCAGAATTTTATTACAATAATGTAATATCTCCTCCAAAAAATAGTAGAAATGATTAAATTAAAAAATAAAGCAAAAGGCAAATCGTACCATTAGTACGATTTATCGCGAAAAATACAATATGTATGTACATAAGTTCATACATTTTAGGGCAAAAGAGCTTTCGCGATAAGAAATTGCGCGCCGCAGAAATTTTGCATTCATATGCGCGCCGCGGTTTCAACGACGGGACGGTGGCCGATGATTATAAAAACATCAAAAGTACATTTTTTTCAAGCCACCATCCAAAAAAAAAATATTCTGGATCAGTTTGATCATGTCCAGAATAAATGTAAAAATTTTCTCAGGGTTGTTAAGAAAATGCAATTAAGCATTTTCTACCCTGAACGACAGCTCTGGATCGCGGTTAAAGTGATCAAGAAGGGAGTTGGTATTTTGAACTTGGTCGCGGCGGTTGGTATAAAAAAAAAAGTTGGTCTGATTCGCGGTGGAAATTTAGAAAAAAAAATAGAGCAAAAATCAAAGTTCTGTGATCGATAAGAACAAATTTCAGAGCACGATACGGAAAAGATAGCTCAGGCTCAAAAGAGAAAAGAAAAGTTACAAAAAACAAGAATAGACGTAAGGTCAAGTGAATGTATAAGGAGAAGTTTTTGTGGAGAAAAAAAGGTGCAATAAAAAGAGTGCAATAAAATCAAAAGTGTTTTTGGATTACAGAATATCCGTCCCGAAATAAAAATATCTAACAATATATGGATATCAAAAAGGTTGGTATAAAAACAGTACTCTTAGTCTGATGTCACATTGCAGGAATTCATTCAGAGCTGGGCAAGTACTTAAGTACAAGTACCGAAGGCCTGTGTACTTCAGCGTAAATACAAGTACCGCATATATGAAAAGTACTTGTAACTAAGTACTAAGTCTATAAAAAGTACTGAGTAGTTTTTCAAGTACTTTTTAAAGTACTTTTTTAAAATCTTTGTACATTGGCAGCAATATAATGAAGTTTATCGAGTTCAGTTAATAAGTAATAATAAATAAATACCTTTTGAAAACTATAATATGTATAGTAACTAGTGCCTACTATTTATAGGTTTTTATAGTTTTCGGCCCTAACCTTCACCTCTCATTGCTACACTTATAAAACCTATTAGAGGTCTGCTCAAGCACCCATTATCGCCTTCAATAATGTATAACAATTCAAAGGAAAAACTTTCCATTGAATTTCTAAGAAAGAATTGAGACCTTCCCTACATCAGGTCAAGGCATCGTTGATTTTATATTGGGGCGAGGCACTTCTTTCCTACCCTTGGTTATGTCCACTGACATATATAATATGGACTGTTTACTTTTCTATTTACGTGGGCACAATTGCTTGTGTCAAAAAGAGTTCTTACGTCGGTGCCAACATTGAAGAACTCATTGGCGGGAAATTGAAAAAGTGAGCACGCAGCTAGGAAAATGTTTTTAATAAAACATTTAGAATTTCTTCTGCGTATCTAATGAATATATTGCCTTTGGTAAAAACAGTTTTTATCGTACTAATAACCCTAAATGATTAATTTAAAATTATCTATTTCGACGAATCCACTAATTTATTTGTTGCTTTCAGTTCTCTCTCAGTTGGTACTTGGTGCTTAGACCGAAAGAGTCAGCAATGTAGAAGTCATCCCACTTTCTGCAGTGTATTTTTATGAACGTAGTCAGTCCATATTACACATGTCAGTGGTTATGTCATCAATTCGAGGCATCGTAGATTTTATAATCGAGCGAGACGTTACTGGTGTTATTAGTTTATCTATGGGTCTGCCTTGATGTGTGAGTGCGACACATACTTTAACAATTCTTTGCGTGATTTAAAACTCAACAAAAAAGGAGTTGCGCTAGAGATTGTGTTTTCTTTTCTACTAAAAGTTAAATATTTGTAGGTACTTAATAGACTCGGAAATACTTAAGTAAAAATCTTGGTACTTAAGTACAAAACTAAGTCTTAATTACAAGTAAATAGATGCAAGTACTTATGTTCAAGTACTAAGTAGGAGCATTTCAAAAGTATTGAGTAATAAGTCTTTAGTGACGAAAATGTATTTTAAGTAGAACTTAAGTCTTTTTTTACTTAAGTATTGCCCAGCTCTGAATTCAGTAAACCAGAATTTCAGAATAGTGAATTTTTGTGGGTTGCCCAGGGCTTACCGTGGCAAATCGTCCTAATTGCTGAACCGTCAATTGGAAATAGCTGCGCGCCAATGAAATTGCTTGAAGTGGTAGCTGCTCCGCTGTAGTTGCTTGAAACGGTAACTATTCTGCGAATCCGGTAAAATTGTTTAGCACACAATGGCCCGGACATGAAGAGCCAGAGCCCATAGGCGGTTAACAGAGTGAGGGCCCCTTTTTGAAATAATTAGATCAAATAAAAATGTTACCATTATTTTTTATTTATTTAACATACATCGACTTTAAAAAATAAACAAGCAGACTTACTTAGACATATCACAAATAAGTATGTTATATGCAAAGAAAGTTCCCTTAGATTGCCATGCGGCGAACTTTCTTTCTGTAAAGGAACGGTTTACCTCACTCACTATAGTCTATATTTATTGAACATTGAAATTAACATATCAAATCGCCATAGCAACGCCAAATCAACCAATGACTACGTTTATACGATAATCAAAGTCGGGACTTGGGACTAGAGTAGGCCAGAGTCCGAATTTTTTTGTCGTATAAACGTGCAAGTCCGAAATTTGAACTTACCCTAATTGAATTGGGCCTAGACCTGATTTATTTGAACGCGTGTGTATGACATAAAGTAGAAATGGCGTTTGTTACAGTAAAGAAAGTTCTTTGGAGTCCGGGGAGGTGGAAAAAATATTAATAATTGTCAGAAATAGTAAGATAATTACATAGTTCTGTAAATTTATGTACTAAACCGTCAAGAGCCATATGTCATATGCTTTACTTACACAGCACACAAGTGTAAGTTTCCTAGTCCGATTTGTGCCATTTATATAGGTAGCCCAGATTTTGCTCTACAACCGGTTTCTAGTCTTGATTTTGGATTGTCGCATAAACGTACTCAATCAGAAAACAACTGTCGTTGTCAAAACAATAAACTCGAAAAAGTAGATACCTGTTGCACCCATTGAATAAATAACTAATAAGGAAGCGGGGTATCGTGCGAATACAGTGTACGTGTTTAAGCATTTCAATGATAGTGTGACCTATGGTCGGGGGGGGGGGGGGGGAGAAATGACAAGAGGGCGTCGTCGCTATTTTGTGTCAGTTCAACATTCTGTCATTTCATTATTTTGAAAAGAAGTTATCGGATATTCTAATAAATAAATAATTTAACAGGATATTTTCTTAATAGTAGTGTACATAAAATTAGTGTAAAATATACTTTTGTAAACGATTACTTATGTAATAGAGACTCCGGGGTCTTAAAAAACCGTAACGAAGTGCGCTGTGCTGTGCTGCAGGAACGAACGGAGTTATTGTCGTGGGAAAGCATTCTTCAAGTAAGCGTAATAGCTTTACTTATTAATTATATTGTTTTAAACAAAATAAAAGTGAAATATCTATAAAAATAAAGAGCCATGGCAAAAGATTTAACATTTTACCAATGCCGGTTTATTTGTTTACAATTGAATTGTCAGTTGGTGCCTACATTATTCCAGTCATACAAAGGCAACGCCAAGAAATATTATCTGAAAATAAGGGGGAGCTAAAAATTTGTTTATTTTACATAGGAATTTGGATCATGAAAAATGTTCTCTTTCAGAATGTCAGAATTTAATTACTGCCATGACGGAACGTACACAAACAGAGCACACTAATACATTTCGCCGAGTGGCTTACGTTTTCACCCGATATACCGTTTCCTTATTAGTTATTTATTCAATGGTTAAACCACAGGCTACATGCACATATATATATATCCAGTGGAGATCGGTTAATGCAAAAAGGAGTTTTGGTGAAGGGAATGTTCAAAGGGGTGGGGTGGTTAGAGATGCATAATATCTAAGCTATCTGACTCGATCGCGTGATTCCGTACTCTCACTGTGTGTCATGTATGCGTTTATGCGTGAGTGCGTTTAAGTTTGCGCGTGCACACGTTCATACGTTCAAGATTGTGCAGCTCTCCACGTCCACACGTTCTCAGGCAGTGCCCATGTATATAGGAAAAACTTACATTTTGGTATAACAGCCCTACGAAGCAGTTGTACAATTGGCTCTATTTTCGAACTTAAATTTCCCATGTTTTTTTTTTTAAAAAGAACCATGTAGAAAATTTCAGCTCTCTACTTCGACGCGTGAAGCAGTGTCCAAATATACAGTGCAAAACTAAAGTTTTGTATGGCCTCACCAAGAAAGGGTTGTCCAATTTCCTCAACTTACCTGTATTTTCAATATTTATGAAAACGCCGTGTACGTAATATGAGCTCTCCACATCGACGACTTCTCAGTCAGTCTCCAAGTATATAGAGAAAAAATAAAGTTTTATATAGCAACACCAAGAAGAGGTTGTCCGATATAGTACATTTTTGATAATTACCATTGCTTTGAAAACACCATGTGCCAAATTTTAGCTCTCTACGTCGAGGCGTTCTCACGCAGTGGCCATATACAGGGTGTTTCCCACTAGGAGGTCAGTAGAGCGGTAGGTGATAGTACTCTGATAGATGAACAAAAAATTTCATGGCAGGGGGGGGGGGCATATCAACCGTTTAGGAGTTACAGGGTGATTAAGAAAAAAAGCTAGTTTTTTACAAAACACCCTGTATCTGTATCTGTGTGGTTATAGTTAGGAGGTCATTGTATGCAGAACCCCTGTAATAGGTCAAAGGGGAGAGTCTATAGCTTACAGTTTTTATAAAAAAAAAGGTATGTTAACGACCTTTTTGCAAAAATAATAGACGTTAAATTAAAAAAAAAAGGTAAGAAAATCCGAAATTTTGAGTTTAGACAACGATAATTCTTGAGGGGAGAGGGCTATGGGGTTGATTGAGCAGTCGTTCGAAAGGCCATGGAGTTCTACATACAATGAGCTCCTAACTGTGACCATAAATCCTGTAGTTTTTAAGATACAGGGTGTTTTGTAAAAAAAATAGCTTTTTTTCTTAATCACCCTGTAACTCCTAAACGGTTGATATGCCCCTCCCCCCTGCCATACAATTTCTTGTTCATCTATCAGAGTACTATCACCTCCCGCTCTACTGACCTCCTAGTGGGAAACACCCTGTATAGTTAAAAACGAAATTTTTGTATGGCAATCTTAAAAAGGAGTTGCCCGATTTTTTTTAAAGGCCCGTGTACAAAGTTTCAGCTCTCTACGTTGACGCGTACAGCAGTGTCCCAGTATATACATTGAAAAACTAAAGTTTAGTATGGAAACACCATTTTTCTTTCCCCTAAAAACCTTATTCGAACTATAACGAATATTAAAAAAACAAAAACTAAACAAATCGGTCCAGAAGTTCTCAAGTGATACGATTCCCACGAACAGCATTAAAAAATTTGGGTATAGGCATGTTTTTATTCGTCCTTATCTAAATCTTCAACTTTAAATTATGGTCCAACTAATTCTACAATTTCATCCTCGGTCAACATTGGAGCCATATTAATATGGTTGTCCAAGTTCAAATAATTTTCGAGCGTAATAAGTATTTGTGACTAAATTCAGAGTTGTAGACCCCGAAATTTAACATCATCGAGACAAGGAGCCCTGACGAGGAAGGCATTATCAAAGAAAATCCAGGATGATTGAAACGATTTTTTGTTGTCATTGTGACACATCGCCAGGCAGTAGATGTATAAGGAGTCCAAAATTATCACTGGCTGAGTATCATCCTTACATTCAACACTCGCTATTAATTTCCTCAACAAAAACTTTCTGTAGAAGGTTTTCAGGTTATTAATGATGCCCTAATCACATATAGTTGTAAAATGCTTGCCATGTTCGATTGTAGAACAACCATTATTTCGTGGTAATAGACAAACTTTCAGCAAAATAAGCAAGTAAAAAATTTCATATGTTTTCGTATTAAGAGATATTTCGTGTTATTTTGCGATATTGGAATTAATTTACATGAAAATCATTTTACCGAACGGGAACTGCGCGTTTGTTTCGTGTTATGCAATATTTCATGTAATCGGTTTTTGTTTGAGTAGGGTGTATATACATAGTCTGTGCTATGCCATTAGATTAGTGGAACCTATTGTCTTCCTTAAAATGGACTATTTCTATTATATCCACTGGTTCAGTATAGACACTATTTCTCGAAATAGTCTTGTAATATTTAATTAAAAAAATCATAAAATGTGAGAAAAGTATTTTACATTGATTTATTATTATAAATAAAAAATTTTGTATATATTTTCGGTGATTTGAGCATCTGCACAGGTCACCTTATATTTCTTTTCTCAGCTTTAAAAGATTTTCCCACATTAAATATGACTGCGAATGAATAAATCTTAATTTTTATTCAGTGTAAGATTTGAATAATAACGTTTTCGACATATTTTTTTTGTATCTCTGAGCGAACTTGACAAATAGACTGGCCAAAATTTTATGTAAGTAATATTTTCTAAAGAATTTATCTCAGCTGCAGAAAGCACTCCGTTCTCTGACATAAATTTAAAATTATGATTTTACTCAAGAAATTTATTCAAATTATAGTAGCTGCATCAACTTTCTATTTTCTGTGCAAGGCAGAGACAGAAAATTTTATTTCGCATATGTACATAAAATAAATTGTAGTTGCTCTTACTGTGTAACTGGAAAAATTTACGGAGACAATGAAATATATTCCATTTAGTGAGATGCATTAGAAAGTTTTCAAAATAATTTTAAAAATGAGCTTAGAAAATAGGGCTTTCTCCCTTAAAATATCATAGAGGGAATGTAACAATATTGCTCTAAATAAGTGTGAAAATATTTTGAAAGGCTTAACTACGAAAATAATAATATTTGTCGTTATGTTGAGTACAGTATCAGAGTTTAAAGCTTAATTTCACACGGAATAAATAACATTTACAAGTATGTGTCAATGGAGATAAGAAAAAAAAATATTTGTGGAGTGTGCAATGAAAATTAAAGAGAGCATTCAATTTAAGCAATCTGGGAACTTTAATCATTGGTTTTGGTTGTCATTGAAAATCCAAATTGTTTGCCCTTCCGGACTTAGTTTAGATGAACAAACTGGTCCTGCATGTTTTCAGACTGTTATCGAGTGTAGGTCCGTCCGTCCTCACGATAACTCAAGGATGTGTTAACTTAGAGCGCTTAAATTTTGCACACAGGACAAATCGGGTAACTCCTGCGTAGGTTTGCCATACAAAAATTTACATACTATACAGGATGTCCCGTATGTGGACTGGCACCCGAAGGCTACGGATAGGTCATGCTTAGACAAACAAAAAATTGTAGGGGTGAGGGGAGGGAAATCGTAACGGTTTCCGAGATAACGGGACTTTAAGTTATTTGGGTATGTTTTTATAGATCACCCTGTAACTTCTGAACGTTTAATCCTATAATGATGATTTAAACTTTGGTAGATAGATAATCGTTGGACCTTTCCAATGATCTATAAATTTTTTCCCGCACCCTTTCCGTTTTGAAGTTATGCCCTTTTTGTTTTGAAGTTATGTTTCAACAAATTTAAAATTTCGGCATTTCTACTCTCTTTTTTTTTTATTTAACTGCTATTTTTATCAAAAATTACGTTATCAATATCAATTCTTCATATTGAATTTAAAAATCCCAACAGCTTATCTTTAAAATGACCTATCACACTCTGTACCCAAAATGTAACCCTTTTTGCGTTTTTTGCACTTTTTTTAAGCATCTCCAGCGAAAATGGCTGAAAAAGTACATTTCCAAAAAAAAAATTGCCTACTTTCTGGCACTTATTGAACTTTTCAGCTATTTTCGTTGGAGATGCTTAAAAAGAGTGCAAAAACGCAGAAAGTGTTACATTTCGGGTACAGAGTGTGATAGGTCGTTTCACAGATAAGCTTTTGGGCTTTTTAAATTTAATATGAGTAATTGCTATTGATGGCGTGTTTTTTGATAAAAATAGTAATTAAATAAAAATATAAAAAACGAATAAAAATTCCGAAATTTTAAATTTTTTGAGCCATAACTTCAAAACAGAAAGGACATAACTTCAAAACGCAAAGGGTAAGGGAAAAAATGCATAGACCATTGGAAAGGTAAAACGATCGTTATTATTATTACATTAACAATAAAAATAAGATAATGATAATTTACCTGAAAATTGAATGGGGACGAAATGCCGACCCTTTTGTCTCAGGAATTATGACAACATATTACATACCTGTAAATGATTCAACTTATTTTTGCGAAGATTTGTCAGTAGGTATACCACTTTTTTTTAATTTGATTCGCAGTTATTCAATGTAGCCAAAATGCATCCTCAGAAAGGATGAAAAGGACCAAACCGAAGATATCCTTTATCGTGTGGCTTTTTTTTAAATGTTTACCATACCAAAATATAGCCCGACTTATGATGTGTAACTTTCTGTTACTAACACTTCGATGATATCTATGTGCATTTTCGAGAAAAATGGCAAAGGAACACGGTGCATAGAGTACAATTTGAGACATTATATCTCGATAATAAAGGGTTAAACTGGAATTTTCAATATAACATTTTCGTTTTAGTTTTATTTGCGAAATTCAAAAATGCAATCTAAATGTATCCTTAATAAGGACGAAATGGACATTTTTTAAATATATCCTTTCCCAAGTCCTTTTTCAAGGACTTGCTATGCCAGAGGATACCTTGACTAACGATGCGTAACTTTTATTATTAGGACTTTTTCGATATCTCCGCACATTTTCGAGAAAATGCCCAGGGATCACGTTACGTGGGACACCCTGTATGTGCGAGACGACCTTATGGCAAGAGTGGATTCTAGATCTGCAAACAATTCTGTTCTTATGTGTTGAGATCGATACGGTAGCTGATAAGTGCATTTTATGCACAGTCTGTGTCCCTCCCGGTAAATTTATTAGTGATGCTCGCCCTGAGTTTATCAATGCTATTTCACCAATAAGTCAAAGGTGCATTAACATAATAGTCGGCGGGGATTTAAATCTCAATTTACTCAAGCGGAGCCTGGACACCGAAATATTTTTATCCGACATGTTTGCCTCTCATTTAACGGTTGTTAATAATTACCTTACATATCATAATTGCACGAACCCTTCCACATTAGATTTATTTTTCGTTTCAGATCCTTCTCTAGTGCTTTTATTTTCAATCAGCTGAGCCTTAGTGTACTGGATCATGACATTATTTTCTTCATATGCGACATAAGAGTCCAAGTCTGTCCACTTTTCAATTCAGGGATTTTAAGAACCTTGACTTACCTTCGCTGTGTGCAGAATATCAATCATTTCCCTGGAATCACATTTATAATATTGTTGACATAGACGAGAAGGTATCGTTCCTCAATAGTTCTATTGAATATATTTATAACAAGTATGTACCTCTTCGAACGAAGGTATCTAAATCAGATTTTTTTCCCTGGTTTAGTACTGAAATTGAATAATCTATGATTGCTGTACGTGAATATCTGTATTTCAGGCATCGAAGATTTATGACTGCTACAAGTCGCAAGCAATACACCTAACTAAGGTTAATCTTAAGATTCGCGAAGCCAACCGAGCATATTTCTAACACAAAGTCGATCTAAATTCTGCTCCGAAAGTGCTTTGGCGTAAACTGTTCAACTGCAACCTAAGTCCGAATGAGCTTAATAAATATTTCACAGTAAATCATAATTTGCAAGCCTGCAATCAGTCCCCCTTAGAAAGTTTAAGTGTCTCACCTAGGCCAGATGGCTTTAGTTTTTGCGGCGTAGATCATGGGGAAATATTAAAGGACATATTCTTTATTAAATCGCATGCCATTGGCCCGGACAACATGTCTCCGCGATTAGTGAACTTAATATCTTCATTTATTGTCGGCCATCTTTTGCATATTTTTAATTCCCGCATCACTAAGTCAGTGTTTCCTAGGATCTGGAAAATTGCGCATGTAATCCCTATTCCAAAGAAAGTCACTGCAGCTACTCTCGCCGACTTCAGACCTATCAGTTTACTTTGTTTCCTTTCTAAAGCGTTCGAGAAGCTGTTATATTGGCAGATTCACTAGTACATGCTCCAAAATGATCTTCTTAGTCGATGGCAGTTTGGATTTCGACCTAAACATAGTTGCGAAAGTGCTTTCGTGAAAGTTACAACGGACATCCCCTCAGCTCTTGATAGGCGGGAAGTGGCTATTATGATGCTTTTGGACTTCACCAAGGCTTTTGATAGTGTCAGCTATAGTAACCTGTTGAGAAAAATGTCCTGCAATTTCGATTTTTCGAACCGAGCCACCCCCTTAATTAAGCAATTTCTTCACGCTCGCTCGCAGAGGGGTACCTTGGGGTAAAATAATTCTTCCGCCTTGCTTCCCCTATCTTGTGGGATCCCACAGGGTATCATTCTGGGCCCTTTAATGTTTAGCATTTACATCAATTATTTGACCGAGTGTATTCCTATAGGCTTGATCGAAGATTGTGTAGCTCGCCTGAGCAGTAACTTGCAAAATATTTTCATCTGGTCCCTGGAACACAAGCTCAAGTTGAATTCGAGTAAGTCGCAGTGTATTTCTTTTCATTGTAGATCTATTGACCCTACAACGCCTCGTACCATTCATTGGGCAGTTTTGCCTTACCTTATGTGGATCGAGTTCGAAATCTGGGTATGATTTTAAATTCTAAAATACTAATTAAATTAAATTCTAAAATACTAATTAGTTTCCTCATTCTGAAACATTTCACTAATGCCCCTCATGTCTTTCCCAAGCTCGACTCGTACTGTTCAAGGAAATTAAATGTCGCTTTCAATTACTGTACTAGATTTATATTTGGATTGAAGAGGTTCGATCATGTAACCCAACTTAATTTCACCCTACAGGGCTGCTCACTTCATGTATATCTGAAGTAAAGAGCTTTAGTGTTCCTGTTTAACTTTGTTAGGAAACAAGAAATTGTTATTCATCGGCTGCGCCAAGAAGCAATAATGCAAGAATGACCCCATTACGAAATAATTTTACTTAAGAAATAAATGTAATTTCATGTAACAAGAAAGAAGTTAATAGAGTATAATAAAAATTGTCGTGAAGTTAAGTCGTTTCAATTATAACTCCGAACATAAATTGGCGCAGCCGGTAGGATTTACCAAAAAAAAAAAAAAAAGAAAAAAAAGTGAGTTCATTCTATTAGAATTGACGTGCGAAAAATAAAGAAGTGAATCAGTGTGAAAAATTATATGGGAAAATGAAAAAAAAAAAATAAGTAAACAAAAAGAAATGTGGTGCTGTTATGTACATACATGTGTATGAAAGACGATACTAGTTTTCATGTCTGGGACGACTAGCACGCCGAAATTACCTTTGGACAACAGGTTGGAAAGATTTATAAGGAGAATAGATTCCTTCAGTTTCGAGGAGAGTAGCCCAACCTTTTCTACGTCAACATCCGGAAGTAAGATCTCAGAAATTGCAAGTTCTGAGCTCCAAAACAACGATCCAACTGAAGTTTCATTCACAACAACAAGGGAACAAATAATAGTTGAATTTCATACAGCGGAAAACTTTTAAACATAGAAGAAACAATCGACGCAGCTGTGGGAGAAATAGCCGAACAGCAACCAGAAGCAGAGAAAGTAAGTGAAACGAGAGACGTGACTATTATACAGCTACGTCACGGAAGGAAATACTTGAGACCAAGGTTCAACTCAGCGCCATCCAGTATAGAAATACAAAGGTGTGTAGATTTGGAACCTAGTATTAGAAATTTTATAAGTAACAATAAGACGAATTCAAGTTCGAAAAATTTACGTAAAATTAGAAAAATGGAGACAGTAAATAGTTCTGTTTTAAATCTTATTCCCCTTTTTTCTGGAGAAGATAATTCCAATTTGTCGAATGAGATATGTATGTTTATGACTCTTTAGAAATCTTAGAATCTTTAGAAACCCCCGAAGAAAAACTTATTTTATTGAAATTAATTTCCACTCGTTTGCGTGGTCGGGCATTAGAATTGTTTCACGATAAGACTTTCCAAACCATTGAAGAGTTTTTCACTTCCTTTAAAGATAATTTTTCGGATGAAAAATCCTATATGTTACTTAATAATGAGCTTCGTTTAATGCAACAAGTGCCTGGTGAAAGTCTGTTAACGTTGTTTCTAAATCGTCTTAAAAGACAATTAGAAAAGTGTAAATTGAAAGCTAAGGAACAATACCCTGCGGGTGCACATATTCTTAATATAGAGTTAAAGGAACTTGCGGTTAACAGTTTTAAAATGGGAATATTTAACCCAACTCAAAAGTTCTATCTTTGGCAAGATCCAGAAAGAACACTAGAGGCATTGACTTCAAAAGTTAAACGACTCGAACAAGCAGAGCAATTCATGCTCTATCCAAATTTTGGTACACTAAATTGTACAACAGCTTATTCAAATCTTTTAACAAACCCCAATCCCATAAATGCCAATAATAATTTTAATTTGAATAAAAATTTTACCATGAACCAACCTACAGAAAACAGCTCAAGGTTAACACCTGAACACAAAAAGCAAAATCAGGTCAATTGTGGTTTTTGTAATCGCCTAGGCCATACATATTACGAATGTCGAACTCGTAAGTCGTGTAGCGCATCAAACAATTCATTCATGCACATACAAAAGAAAAATGAAAAACAAACATAAGCAAGCATTCAAGTTCAATAATTTCATTCACACATATTATCGTTCATAAATTGAACAATGTGAACTTCGTGAACTTGCAAAGGCAATGCACTCCAGTGCAGCACACGCCAGTTTGCTGACACGACATTTCACACCATTTATGCTTTACACTGACCTCAATGAACCCGAATGCTTGAAGAGCTTGGAATATGCATTGCGGCAAATTCTTGGATGAATTTGCGAATTGTTGATTGCACTACTCCAGGTTAAATGATCTATATTGCAATGTATTGCAATAAATTGATTAATTGATAGATTTATACATTAGGTAGGGGTAGCGATTAAAAATTTAAATAAGTTGATTCGAAATAAAGAAGACACAGTACGTTTTAGAGAAGAAAAGTGTTTAATTGTTAATTCTCCTATCTCGATTCACTTCGGCAGTCTTTGACGCCATACACTCAGCGATGCCAGATAGGCAGATTTATCTTCATTTGGCAAATTTCAGACACAATAAAAGATTTGAAGATTTTCTCTGTTTAAATGAAGAATTTTCAAGCTCTTGAAATAATGATCTTAGTTTTCAGAATTTAATATTACATACCTATTACTAATTTTCAATGAAAGGTCTTATTATATCAAATCGGAAATCTGAAAATCGTCAAGCATTTCTGGATACCTACATCAATTAAAACATCAATTTGGTGCTAATTTCACATATCGCCACGCATTTCTGAACACATCAATTAAAGACCAAAATGTGGTGCTAACTTCAAATTATCTTTTTTTAATTTTTTAATTTTTATTTCATGCCGCTTGGATGTGAATTCTTGAAAATACGTTGCTATTGCTAATCATTGTCGCTAGGGACTAGTGTAGACTATACTCATCTAAAATAAAAAGGGGTGGTGGAAAAATAGCATTTCTAAGCTAATTTTTAATATTTTTTCACTGCTTCATTCATCTGCTAACGTAGAGCGAGCTTTTTCGAAAATTAATTTAAAGAAAACAAAGTTTAGGAGTAGACTAGAGGCTGAAACCTTAAATGGAATGCTTTTATCCAAATATAGTATAGGTATAATGACAAAAAGTAACTGAAATTGTATCAGGTATAATGATAAAAACATTTACAAAACAGAATGAGAGATCTGATGCTGATTAATACTTTATACGGAAAATGTAAATACTTAGATTATACTATATCTTTCATAATTTTGACCTATGTAGTTTTAGATTAAAAGTTTTGTCCACATTATTACATTTTCTTTTCTTTTAAAGAATATATTTATTAAGTTTTATCGTTTTTGTTAATTATGATTGTACTTGTTAATTATATTCTCTAAAAAGAAATTCTTTTTATTATTGTGTGGGCCTTCCCACACGAGAAGTTTTTAGGGAAGGAAGGTAATTCCTCCCCTTGTCCTTAGATGTGCCAACAAAATAATGTTACTTCGCGTAGTTTCTTATATTATTACCGAAATTAATTGTGTGCGTGTTCAATTAATTATATTATCACCAGAAATTTTAGAAATTGCGCAATTTTAAAATGGCTGGAGCTAATTTGCTTGCAGTAGTATTGGTATGCTGCCCTTACCTTCGATTGACACTTGGTAGCACGGAATCCCCCCCCCCCCCAGCGAATACTCTAACCCATAAAAGCTGCCTATAATCTTCCGCGTGTGGACCCTGGCTATTTCCTTAAAATTATCCTAAGGAAGATTTCTTTGGGAAGAAGATTTTTTTAGCGAAAATTAAAGATTTTTATCACTGTCTTCCTGGCAACACTGATACACTGTGCAAATATCGGCTGAGAATTCTCGCCTGCATTATACGAAATATTCGGCTGAGCAATCTCGCCAGAAGATAGGGCAGTCTGTGACGCCTTCAGATAACAATATCGGCTGAGCATTCTCGCCTGCACCACGTTAAGATATTCGGCTGAGCTTTCTCGCCTGAAACTATAGGCAGCAGCTATCCACAGGCATACATTGGGCGACGGTTAGATCAAGGCAGCCATCCAGAAGCTTAAAGCATAGACAAATTAATAACATACAAAGACTGGTGGACACGTAGAACAAAAATCTGCAACGCTTTTCTAGAATATAAAAATTAACGATGCCTCGACGATGCCTCGACTTGGCACTTGATGACGTGCACAAAGGGTAAGCCACCAATGCCTCGCTCCATACAAAATCACAGTTGCCTCGATCCGATGAAGAGAAAGCCACAATTTTTTCTTAGAAATTTGCTGGAAATTTCTTCCTTCGAATTTTCATACATTGGCCAGGCTGAGAGCAGTGCCTCGCTCGAATATAAAATCTAACAACGATTTACATACTGTATCTGAAAATAAGTCTAGTCGGCCTCCAAAATGAATAAAAATTCTACCGAAACACTTTGTGTTAATTTCTAAAAAAAAAACAATTGCTTATTGCTTGTCTAGCGTCTACGCTCATAAAAATTGTTGTCGCCCTCCAAAAGTGCGTATGAATTCTAAGGAAAAAATTTCCAGTAAATTACTAAGAAAAAATTGCGGCCTTCCCTAAATCAGGTCGAGGTATCGTTGTTAGATTTTATATTCGAGCAAGGCACAGGCACAGCTCTCGGCCCGACCAATGCATAAAAATTCGAAGGAAGAAATTTCCAGTAAATTTCTAAAAAAAACTTGTGGCCTTCTCTTCATTGGATCGAGGCAACTGTGATTTTGTATGGAGCGAGGCATTAGTGGCTTACCCTTTGTCCACGTCATCAAGTGCCAAGTCGAGGCATCGTCGAGGCATCGTTAATTTTTATATTCTAGAAAAGCGTTGCATATTTTTGTTCTACGTGTCCAGTCTTTGTATGTTATTAATTTGTCTATGCTTAAAGTATATCCACTATGTGGCGCCTTGATTATAACTATTACAGTCGACACCGTATTGTACTTTTTGTAAGGCATATGGTCATGCTTATCAAAATTGCCAACGAAAGCAAACCAATTTCAGAAATCATAATAATAAATTCATTAAGAATGAGCATGGGAATTCATATAAAAAAGTGAATATGAGTCATGTCGACCGTTCCGGTTATAGTGAACAACCTTCTGTTCTATGCAACTATTGTTTACAACCTAGACATGACGAAAATTACTGCATAGCTAAAGAAAGATGGAAGAAGCGACAGCTACAAGAAAAACTAAGAAGATTGGAAACGGGAAAGGATTTGGAGACGTCCGCCGACACCCCGGCACGTCTCTAATTAAAAACACCGTGAAAGGGTGCTCCGCTGAGAGTGATGTTCCAGTGGTAAATATCCCACTGAACATAACAAAAAATGAAAATGCTAACTTGATAGTTGACACTGGTTCAGAAGTGAGTTTAATAAAAGAAAACAAATTAAAAGAAATATAGAAATCAACAAACATGAAAAAGTTAAGCTTAAAACGATAAATGGTCAAAGTTCAACTGTGGGAACTTGTGACGGTAATTTGTTGGTCGGTTCAAATTACATTTGTAAAGTTCACGTTATCTCTGATAATGATAACATTTTAAGTGATGGAATCTTTGGCAACAATTTTTTGTCCTCACACTGCGTTGTTGATGGCCCGTGTAACAGATCTGAATTCCAGCGGGAGTCTATCGGAACTCATTTCCCCTCCTAATACTGAAACATGCAGAATTCAAGCGGAACAATTACGGAATTCCGGATTCCGAAACTTCAAATTGCAGAGGCACTGCTGGAGTACTGAATTTAAAATCTATTCAATACTAAACTTAAAACCCATTCAGTACTGAATTTAAAAACTATTCTGTACTGATTTTCAAAACTCTATTCTGCTCGAATTTAAATAAATATTCAGTACTTAAATGTTACTGAAAGTTAATATCGGTATAGTACTGAAAATCATAATTGAATTAAAAAAATACTTTTTTTTTAATTTATTCAACTATCACAACGTTTTTTTTTCCCATTTACGGTTCTCTTATGCAACCTGGCAAACACGCAACTGCAGGGAAGAATTTTTTTGTTCACACTATTTTTAAATTACATATCTACTTGCAGGATTGAACCCAGAACCGTGAGCGCGGAAGTCCATTGTCTAAGCCATTGTGCTATTTCCCACATTACAACAGATACCGAAAAAAATGTATATGTCTACATAAACAAATTCATATTGCGGTGAAAAATCAAATACTGAAGTAGTACTAATAAATATTATATTACCAGGTCGGCGGTAACATAATGTCAAATGTCATTGTTAAGGGAAATGACATGTCTCAGAATAGCATAGTAATAAGTATTTTATTGTTTCAATCAATTGAAAAATGCCGCGAAAGAGTCTAATATTGGGAAAAAATAAATTGCTTAATAACAGACGTTTAATAAAACATTAAGATCATACTTATTACTCTACAAAGGCACATAAAATTGCTCCCCGTAAAATAAAGTTGTATGCAGATTGTAAAAATAAGTATACAGTCACAAATTTAACTTTAATTATTCAAAACTGATATGTAAATTTAAATATAGTTCCATCTAATGAAGGTGACAACAGTAACAATGAAGTATTTGAAGAAATAATAACTTTCGGTAAAGATGCAACAATTATGCTGCCGGATCAAGAATATATACAAAATCATTCAATATCGCATGATAATTCATTTTTATTGAAATTGAGAACTTGGGCTACTTCTTTTAATGTAAAATTATTAATTATTAGAAATATTGGCGAAAGATGCTCATCTTAGCGTACCAATGGATGTTAGGACGTTGCTATCCACAACATTATCGACCTAAATGCGACATATAAAAACAATTGATAATGGAAAATATATTCACTTTGGCATAAGAAATTGTTTAGAATGTCTTTTAGATTCTTTATAAAAAAAAACTATGTATTACACACGGATGTTTCTATACTACGAATGTCGTTCAATATAGATGGAGCCTCTATATCAGCAAGTGGGGGTTCTAGTTTTTGGTTGATTCTAGGATGCGTTCAAAATTTGCTCCATATCATAAAGCCTGCGCCAGTATTTGCTGTTGGGATGGCATTCGGAAAAACGGATAATCTTAACAATTTTCTTGAGGATTTCGTGACCGAGATGGAAAGTCTTTTGAAGAGTGGATTAACACACAATTCTAGAAGTTATCAAATTAAGTTCCATGACTGCGTATGTGACGCACCTGCAATGGCATCAGTAAAACAGATCAAGGGTCACGGGAGATATTATTTCTGTCCAAAATGTTTTACTAAAGGTGTTAGTACGACTTCAAGGAATGGTAGAAAAGTAGTCGTTTATCCTGATATTAATACACAATTAAGAAGTGACAAAGACTTTAGAAGTACAAAGACTCCTTCTGGAAGTGATGATAATGATCATCACAAAAGTAGCCGTTCGATTTTTGAGCGTCTTCCTATTGATATGATAGCAAACTTTCCTTTAGATAAAATGCATTTGTTTGATGAAGGAGTTTGTAAAAAGCTAATTTCCGTTTGGCTTGGAAAACCAAGCGCACAAAAATTGAAAGCAGAGCAGTTGTCTAAACTTAATAAGAGACTTGAGCAGTGTTACTCTATGCATGTTCAGAGTTCCAACGAAAAACAAGAACTCTACATTTTGTCAATTATTTGAAAGCGTTGGAGCTAAGAGTTTTTCTTTTGTACACCGGTCCAGTTACCTTAAAAACAATTATAAACAGCTCAGCTTATAAACATTTTTTATGCTTCAGTCTAGCTATTAGAATTCTGACTTCCTCATCTTACTATTATACTTATAACGAATATGCACAAGAGTTACTTACATACTTCGTAAGACATTTTCAAAAGTCATATGGATTAAATAATGTCAATTTTAATGTACATGGTCTTGTTCACCTAGCAAACGATGCGAAAATTCTCGGTCCTCTTGACGAGAATAGCTGCTATAAATTTGAGGCTTATATAAAACATATCAAAAGTATGTTACACTCTGGCTTTCGACCACTAGAACAATGTTATAATAGAATTCATGAATTAAATGAAACAAATAACCTGGATGTTACTGATACTAACAAAGAAAAACCAGTATTTGGTAAATTTGTTTGAATAAATTAAGACTATGTAATTTTTGCAACTTTAAGATAAATGCAAACAGTTCAATGATAATTGCTTAATGTTACGAGATGGACATATTATTGTTCGTGTAAAATATTTTGAAAAAACTAGAAGTGATGTCTCCATATTCGGTCAACAATTTAATCATATTAACACTTTAAATGAAGAACCAGGCGGTTTAGAAGAATTTTTTATGTTTTTGGGGACATTTCCAGAAAAAATATTGAAGTATGACATCTCTGATCTTAAGAATGACGTACTATGTAAAATTTGTTGTCTTCCTACGGCATATTCTTTGTTTCTCCATTAAATCACACATTGACAAATTTATAAAAAAAAAGGAATTTATAAGGGAAAGAAATACAAATGTGTGCAAAATATAACTTTTAATATAATAATGTAAACATAAAACATAATTCAGTGTTTCTATAAAAAATTATAAAAAAAAAAAAAAAATAACAATAACAGTCAACACGAATATTCATGACACGAATATTCATGAAGGACTCACTTACAATATTCAGTACTGCCAAGGTACTGCATAGATACTTATAGAAATAATAAGAATAAATTTCTGTACAAAATTTTCCGAATATTTGTACAGAACTTAATAGGTACTGATTAAGTATTTTAGACTTTGTAAAATTTTATTTTTTTAATTCATAATTTCAGTAAATTTACAGTAATACTTCAGTACTGTAAAACTTAATTGTTTTACGCATCAAAAAGGAGATGTGAATTTCGAAAAATCGGAATTCTTATGATACTTACGATGAACTGAACTTCTGAACTGCTTTTTTTATGCTTAATTCAAACAATCGGTATTCGTTTAGTACTTATCCAGTACTTAAATGAGAAAAAATAATTTTAATTCCGGATGAATTCATAAAAATCAGTACTGGACTTTCAGTACAATAAATTGTTGGCTGGGCCATCTCAACGCCTCAAGTTTCCTCGCACGGAAACGAACGCTGAAGATATTTTTGTACCCTTTATCAAAAATACTTCGAATGTTGACACTCCAATACTGGCAAAAATCAATCATAGATCACGCTCTAAGGGAGTTGATTTGATGCCTAATGATGGATACATGTCTCAAAAGTCAATCGATACAGGATTGCTCTCAAGTGTATGTATTGAAACACAACAAGCAACGAATTCTAGCTCGCAAGCTAAAAAAGTTGGTGTGCTAAAAAGTGATACAAAAGGGAGCATAGATCCCAAGCAATTGATAACATTCGAAGGAAAAATTAATTTTGAATTACCTTCTAGATCGGAGGTATTGGTGCCAATTAAATTAAACAGTAAGGCAGAACTGCTCTGCTTGGCTGCTGAGATTGAGAAAGGTGTGTACATTGGTAATTGTTTAATAAAGCCTTTGGGTGATACAGCCGCTTTAAGTGTTATTAATGTAAACGACTACAGTGTGAAAATAAAAGATTACTCACCTCAGTTGAAATCGCTTGATAATTATGAAATAATTATTATTTAAATATAAATTCCTCTAAACAAAATATTGAAAATAGCAATGAAGTGGAATGTGATATAAGAAACATTTTTTGCACTTAAAGCTCTAATTTAAAAAGTTATAAAAAGGAACGTATTAATAAAATAATGCATATGATTCAGTTAGGAGAAAATATTAATGTAGTGGAAGAAAATTCTATTTACAACCTTCTTTATAAGTATGAAGACCTTTTTTATATACCGGGAGATGCACTTACTTATACTAAAAGTATCCAACATGATATTCCGACTCAATCAAATCAAGCCCCTATAAATCAAAGAATGTATCGTCTTCCTCAAACACAACGCGAAGTAATAAATAACTTTTGTCTGATCATTTCGATGAATAACAATTTCTTGTTTCCTAACAACTTGTTTCGTTCTTCCCAACAGGTATATTTGAGTGCCTGCTTTAAACCATTAAACTCCACTAGGGGGTTCAAACTGCAACTTCTACGGCTCCTAACTTCCATAATAGACGGATCTTGCATTGTTCAACTCACTCGAATTTGGAACTCACTGCTTCATCATATCCAGACAGCTAACTCGCTCGGCAACTTCAAACGACTCGTAAAGTCCTTTCTTGGCATAGCTGACATTAGCTAGCGGTGACCTGCATGCGCAGCTTTTTTCTTTTTCTGTTTTTCTTTTTGAATATCATTTTATTATTTTTGCAAATATCTTTTGAAATATTTAATATTATGTTATATAAATATGTATCTTCGATATTTTAATAACTGTAATGTCTAACGCTGATTACAGCTCAGTGCGTAACGTTGAATGCAGTTCAGTGAGTTAACCGGACATCGGAGCCAGCTTCACTGGCAACGGTGATGACACATGAGCTGATATATTAAAAGTGAAAGAATATCAGACGCGTATTATATTGTTATACTTCTGTAACCTGTAGTCATAATAAATCAATTATAATATCGGTTGTTTTACATCTCCAAACTTCCCAGCAACAAGAATATTTTAATAACTATATTAGTTTTATTTAAGTTAGGTTCAATTTTTTTAGAGCTCTGTTGACATTTCGTTTCGGTACTTGAAAATAGGTTGTCAATCTTGTAGTATCAGTTCCCAGGAAATAAATGAATTGAATTGAATTGATTTGAATTGAATGTATCCAATCGACTTCCCTGGATTTGAATTTAAGTTAAGTACTTGGAATCTGTTTGAATTTTTCTAATTCTTTTTTCTTCCTTTTTAGGTTCATTCATCGTTAAACAGAATGTAAAAGACATTGACATTAGTACGTATGTCTAACTAAAATATTCGTAGCAGGTGAATTTTATTTTTTAGCCTCACATTCTACCTAAAATTTAAAGATAATGTAACTTTGCCATGAACTTTCCACCTTACCTCTACCTCCGTTGTTATTTTAACGTAATGCCATTGAAAGCACCAACACATCACTGCAACCCACGAAATTATTCTAGCCTTCTATAGAATTTGTAAAGACTTAAAACGTTTTTATCTGACTATTTATGAAACACCCTGTAATTTTAAAAGTCTACAAACTACAGTTAATGTTATGATACTTAAGTTATGGTTCGTGTTTTGTAACGATAGTATCAGCATATTCATTGGAATCATGTACGTAACATAAAAGTTCTTAGGTAAAATTCCCATATTATCTACTTTACTCCCATTATACACTCTGTGAATAAATGATCACACATACTTAGATAATATTCTACATGTATAGATGATATGAGCTTCACAAATAACATCTAAATCTTGATTAAGGGATGGTTTGTTGAAACATAGTATAATTAAATTTCGTGTTAAGTGCTGTATTCTCAAAGAAGCTTCGTGCATGAGCAAAAACAATTACCACATAGAGAGGTTTCCTTGTATAGCTGCGAATACAAAACCTTACACAATTTTCCTTCTTTGAATAGCTTTCGTCTTTTGTTTTTTCGCCTCTAGGGAGATCTTATCCAACAGCTTAATGGCCAATCAACTCCATTGTAAGAGCTTCTGCTTAATAATTAAATTGCGATTTTTATGAGGCCATTTGCAATAGAATTTCCGCAAAATTAACACTTTTAGCGATTCGCTTAGCTAACGGACTATCTGCACTACCGCACCCGTAAGAACAGATTTTACTAAAAATACATTTTTGTGAATATCTTTAAAAATTTAAAGGTTTTTAAAGTGCCCCACTTTCTACAGGAGTTAGAGAGTAAATGAGACCATTATGGTGTAAGTACCTAATAAGTCTTAGCGCGTTTACATACCAATTGAAAAAGTTCAGAATCTGTTGATGTATCAAGCTGACATTTGGGATAAAGTTATTGTTTTATAACAACAGAAAAATAAGAAATTTAATTTTGAAAATTAGCGAAATCGAGAAATTTTAATTTATAGCGCATCTTAAAGATTCCGATGAGGTTAACTCTTCTCCATGTCCTACGGAAATCTAATTCTTGGGCCGACAGTCGGTACATATGCAAAACTATTTTTAATATTTCCTACCTTACCTACGGGTAGGTACTAAATATTCTTAAAAGCAATATTTTCTTGGTCATATATTAAGGATTAAGGATTGAGAAGAAAAAGGTAATAAACATGCACTTGGAGGTTTATGTTTCATGCAAACTACTTTATTGTAATGTATGCGACATCTCACATTTGTATTTCGGGTTTCATGATTTTATTATCCATGGAGAAGAGAAAACAATACAGGCGACATGTCGCTCATCCATTCCAGCCACTTATTTAATTACTTGGTCGAGGCATGCATCCTCTTTATTTTCTCCGCCAGCAGGAATTTCTCTGGCGCTGCATAATTCTGCTATTTGCATGTTGTTGACAAACAATTTGACTATTCCAGAACAACTTGAGTTTGGTTTATAACAAAAAGAAAAAACTATTTTTTTATGATTATTGAATGACTCGAAATGTAATAATCATTAAAGAGTCGGGACATGGCAGTGAAAGGTTCGTACGCACAGTAGGTGGTTAGTTGGTAAGAAAGGTGGAGAAAGTTGTGGTTTCTGAGCGAGAGGGTCCGAGTTGATATATCAATTGAGCTTAAAAGAAGTGGGGAATTTATTGTTTCCTTTAAAATATCTAAAATAAAGATAATTCTAGGGATATTACATCTAGTTTCCAACGTCTGTAAAGATAATAAGTTTAAACGATCTATATAGGTAGGTAAAACCACAGGGTTTCCCACGGAGTGCGAATCGGAGAAAGCTGCGTTGAACAGTTTCAATGCAAATAACCTGCACTTGGTAGTAAAGGGATCAGACAGGGCTGGAATATTCTAGTATCGACCTGACATAAATGCAGTAAAGAAGTTTGGTAATGTAAGGATCGTCAAATTCCTTAGACCATCTCTTAACAAATTCCAAAATCGAATTGTCCCTACTTATTATATAATCGATGAGATCCTCAAAAGTGTGGCGAGAATTTGAGAATCACACCTAGATCTTTGGTTTTGTTAAGCCTAGATAATGAACCCCCTTCTAGGACATAATTAAAATAAATAGGGGACCTATTGCGAGCGAAGGTCATAGTTGTGCATTTATCAACATTTATAGGAAGACAATAATTGGGACACCACTTATCAAAAGCAGCTAAGTCACAGTTTAAAAGAGTACAGTCATCATTAGAATCAATAACATGAAATATTTTGGCATCGTTCGCATAACAAAGTATTCTGAAATTAGGTAAAAGTAAGGATACTTCATTAATGTATATAATAAATAGTAATGGGCCAAGAATACTACCTTGAGGCACACCAGAAGTATTAGCTATCTGAGCAGAAATGACTCCGCGAAATATAACTCACTGCGTACGGCTAGACAGATAAGAATATAACCATTGAACACAAGGGAGGGGGCGAGGGGGGGCGAAGAAAGGAGAGCTTGTCGACTAGAATTCGATAATTAATTTTATCGAAGGCCTTGTTCAAATCAGTGAAGACGTAGTCAACCTATACTTACCGGACTCAATGGCTGGTATGTAGTAGCATAGATGGCACAAGAGCTAGATGTCGCATACAGTACCAAAAAAGTATACAAATTTTATATGGCTGGGTGGTCCATTCTGGAATGGATCACAACATTTGAAATGATGTATACGACGAGTGATTCATATTTTTTCGTATCTGAAGTGTTGGGGAAGTCGATCAAATGTACACAAAACTACTATTATAAAATCATTTGCATTCATCACAATCTCAAAGATATTATGGTCCATTTCAGAATGAACTACTCATTTCACAATGTGTATACTCTGCTTTAGTATAGCATGCGACATCTAGCTCTTGTGCCATCTATGGTAGTAGTGAAGAAACTCTAACAGATTAGTCGTGATTGATTTACCCTTTAAGAAATCATGCTGGAACGATCCCAAAAACGGATTACAGTGAAAGTGGAGCACGTCACTGACGAAGGCTTTAAAAATTTTTAGGTGAATTATTTCTCGTCTACAGCAGACTGAAATTCATTAAAAATAATTTCAATGAATTTCTAAAATCCAATGAGAATGCAGAGATAAGACATAAGCTTTTCTTGGTTTATCCAATTTCCGTATGGCGACTATGGAGAATAATCACTCAATTTGAAAATTGCAACGAGTAATTGTTGCTAACATATAATTCACACTGGCTTTTGATAAAAAGTATTTATATGGGCAATTGGGTGAACCTATCATCGAACTTCTATGGTAGGCGATCAGAGATAACTATACTGATGAGACCTCTCTGATCGCTGGGTCGAAAAGTTCGAATTGTCTGCATTAAATTTTTTAGCAATATGGCACAAGTTGGCAATAAGCCTATAATTTGAAACATCCGATTTATTGCCCTTCTTATATAGGAGAAAAATTACAGAGTATTTCCATGACTTTGGGAAGGACCCAGAAGGCACGGACAGATTAAACAGCTCACACAGGATATGGGACAAGAGCGAACCGAATTTCTTGAGAAAGAAAGCGGGAACACCATCAAGACCACTTGTAGAAGTATCAGATAAATTCAATATATGATCTGTAACAGTTACTTCATCCTTGGCTTGAAGGAAAGTTGGCGGTAGCCTTGTCAAATGAGATGAGTCAGTATTATAAATATCACAGTTGGAATCGCAGAAGGCGGTACTAAAAAATTTGCAACAGCACATGAGTCGCTACTTTCAGAGCCACCAAAATTCAGAGATACTGGGTACGCATCACAATTACGTTTAGAGATGATAAATTTCCAAAACTCTTTGGAACAATTACGAAGCGTTAGTTTTATACTAGCAATATAGTTATGAAATATGAAGCTGCGAAGTGAACTGATTCCAGACACTGCAATAATCTGCAACACTCCTTGAAGCACAAAACCTCCTCCACGCATTATTTTAAAGATTTTTTAAGTACCCTAAAGAGCTGTTCAGCCAAGGCTGAGTTGGTTGAGAATTTTTATATACACAAATAGGTACATATTGAACAACACAAATATAGAGAGTCTTATAAAAAGCATCATCAGCTATGTCAATGTCCCGCTTGTTAAGAACGTCAAGCTTTGGAAAATCAGCCTTTTTTTGAAATTAAAAGAATAACTACTTACATTAGAAGAATCTACATTAACATAGTCAAATCACATAGAGACATGAAGAGCCAGATGATGACAAGATTCAGGAACCAACGGAGTCGAACATCCTCTAACAAATGTGGCACTTGAGTTAGACGAGAACACCAGGTACAGAAGTTTACCAGAGCTATTAGAAACATCGCTGCATTGCGCCAAACCTGTAGAGGGACTGTGTCAAGGAAGGATAAAACATGCTCAGGTGCAGCCGAAATACAGGGCACCAGTTCATCAATGTCGGAAGAAGGTTCCCAACCAACACTCGGGATATTAAAATTTCCAAAAATGATTATGTGATCCGAGGGTAATAGCTCATCAAGAAGGCCGTCAATTTTCATGGCGAATAACTCATACATAGACAAGGGAGTTGACATGAACCGCGATAGAGCGTAATCACTTTTAAGTTCTGCCAGTACACCAATGAAGTCCAGAATATTTCTCGGCATATGCAGTCGCCATGCTAATTACTGGCGGGAAATTTAAAATATTATTTAAGTAGAAGTATGATACAAGGCGAAATCTATTAGATATTCGCGCAGTTACAAATATATATATACATAGCACGCATGTTCTTATTGAACAAATGCATTGAGAGTTTTGTTTGAGCGGAAACGGATGGAAAAAATAAATATTTATATCAGTTGGTAATCTGGAAAATATAAAATCCACGTTAATTGGGCAATTTTAATTTTTCTTGTATCTTACTACAAGGAAAACAAAACTACCAAAGTACGAGTCAGGTTCCAATATGGCCAAGCCTTACGCAGCGGCATTTTGGTTACGCTAACCTGAGACAACTTACAACTAGATACGAAAATCTCCATATAAACCCGGATCAATTTCTGAAAGCTCTTTAACTTTTTTTCACCCAAAGAGAGCTATCATTGCGAAGAATTTATGTGGCATAATACAGCAAGAGAGAAATAGAATGTGTAGTGCTTCCTATTAGAGGACCATTAGCACGTTTTAGTTGGACCACGTTTTTATGAGGCTTTGCACATCTAGATGTAAGTTGTCACAGCGCTAACCCAGCAAACTAACTTTGCCGAAATGGAGAGGGAGGCCATGTTGAAAGGAAAAGACGAAAAGTCCAGTGTCAAGAAAGGTTAGCTTGTGCTTTTGGAAGAAAAGAAGTATACTGGATGTGATTTAAACTCCTGCTAATTATACCGAAATCAAAAGTGCAAATCAAAATGTTTAAGAAAAAAACAATTAGAAGGAGATTTTTACATCACAAGATTTGTCAAAAGGCCCCCAGCCACACGCCATACATTCGGGAAAAAGTAAGACCTAGGGTACATGAGCTCACCGTAAATAGTCCTCCGGTTGGCATACTAACAACAGCACGGAGTGACGGGAAGCCATGAGTGCTCCTCCTAGTTCCCGAATTGAACATAGAAATACGTAAGTGACAGTAATTGATATGAAAATATTTCCCTAATGTTGCAATTAGCTATTTAGTTCACCTGAGGAATCTTTTCGAAAATGTTGGAATATATTTAAAGAGGCCAAGCGTTTTTCCGAGTTCTCGGACTAGACATATATGTATGTATACGTCTCCTGAGGAAGTTTCCCGAAAATTTTCTATACGTTTTGTGTACCTAATGAGGTTAAGTACTCTTCATAGTTACAAAGTGGATACACACGTAAGCGATAGAATTAGTATAAAAATATTTTTGTTTCGGAACCGAAACATCTAGTACACTCGAGCATAGTTTTCATAAATGCTGACCTAGAATTTTTTTGTGCATAACTAGGTTAAATAATCCATCTAGTCTAGGATTCGATATAGATATACGTAAGCGCTAGCAATAAGCATTAATATTCCTCTAAATTTTTGAAGTTACCGGAGAATGAGTTTTCATAGATATTGGCATAAATTTGTTTGAGCGAGGTTAAGTATACCTCTATGTTTCCAGGATCTGATCTACAAGTAAATTTTCGATTAATTATCGACAGATATATAAAGAGGTTAAGTCCACCTGTATCTAGATGCGTACACATAAGCCCAATTAGTTGAACTCGAACGGATTCGTCACGTGGTAAGTTTTGAACTCCTTTTGGAGGGGGAGATTGAAATATTTGAATTTATATCAGATGCTGCAACCCAAATTTTCACCTACAGATTCACCTTTAGATTAGTTCGCGGTTGACCCCTGGACAAAGGCCTAGCCTCTCTCATAAATAGCATCCCAAATATCAAAGAGCGTGAATATAGCATGTATAAGTTTTTTTGTTTTTTCAATTTAACGATGAGATCCGTGCTCTCACCATCGCCACCATAGTTGAAATGTTCTAAAAAGGGGCCGACCAGTATTATTTTCAAAAAAAAAAAATGTAGTCTACTGGAATTCGTGGAGTATCCTCGGAACACCTCTACCGGGGATCCGCAACAACCAGAACTAAATCACGCAAGTGATATTTCTTTATTAGGTACTAAATTCGCGACTATGTTACCACTTAAGGTAGAAAGAAAAATAATCATATAATATAGGGAAGCCTGGCAGCTCATATCAGCTCACTGTAAATAAATAAATAAATATATTGAAGTAGGGCATCTACCTTGGGGAAAGTTTCGGAAGCAGTTGCTTTATGATAAACTCTTTAATAGAATACTTCTCGGGTCTGGGAAATTGTCTCCAGGATACCATTTGTACAATTAAACAACCTATTGCAAGGTAATAACACCCTAAAGTATTTTATTATCCCCTCAAATAATCCGGAGCTCTCTCGCTGTTAATGGTGATACATTAGGTCTGCTCCTCCGCTCTATTTCTTGTTTTCTTTATAGGGATATCGTCAACGGTATCATGGATGGTCAGGAAAACGCACTGAAGGATCAACTCCACCTGGTCCTCACTGAGGACAAGGTAAGTGATGTGTAAGGCCCTTCAGGACGTGGGTGTAAATTTATTTTTGTTTTGGCTTTCCTTCAAAGGTGCAGATGCAGGTTATTTCTTCTTTAATCATCCCACACTCTTTGCGATTAGCCAATGAGTGCTTATTTACCTGTCTCCACCATAAGTCACCACGTAGGGAGCTATCAGCTTTGGCTGAAAGTCTGGACTTAACGTCCTTCAGTACTCCCTCAACATATATATATAGAATCTTAACACATAATGTTAGTTCAGTACTCAGCATCAGGAAGTTAATCGGTATTAGCCGTCCGCTTTTTAATAGAGACAAGAGTTTCAAACAAATTTCCCATCCAAAACTGTATAGCTTTTACTGCCTTCTTAAAATCAGCTTTAGTTTTAAACATGTACAGCACCGGGGGCGAGTATGAAGTTAAGTTCAATTTGGGAATGTCCCCACATGATATTCAAAGACAAAAGTTCTACGTCATTAAACTTATACCACAGAATCTATGTTACGGTTCCTTCGAGAGTACAGGGTGTTTCGTCCATAGTGGTCATTATATGTAGAACTGCATACCCCCAACCCTTCCAACACAACTGCTCTCCCAGTCCCGTATTCCTCTTCCCTCAGGAACGGTATAATAGTCTAAAATAAGAATTTCACAAAACCTTGACTAAAAAGCTTTGTGTCTGAACGCCTGAGCGGCTGAGAGTGTCATTCATGACGAAAAAGTTTTAGGGTAGTAAACGTGGATGGATTTACATGGGCTTTTTCGATTTAGAATGAATGAATGAGGAGCTTTCCGATGGCGTAAAATTTTCTTACGTTTTGGGGGGTTTTGGGGTAAGGGTGGTATCTACCACCCTTGGAGTTGTCCAATTTTAGCCGTGTGTGATATGAGTCGAGAGTTGAGAGTGGTGAGTCGAGAGTCCACAGTCGAGATTCGAGAGTCGAGATTCGAGTTGAAAAATGGTAACAAAGTTAAAAAAGTTCAAAAAAGTTAAATAGTTAAAAAGTTTAAAAAGTTAAAAGAAGTTAAAACAAAATTGGGGCGACAAGAAAAATCTCATTACTCCCGATACTCACGCCCAGGCAACAGCAATCCTGCCGAAATATTACCCTCGTTTATCCACCTTTTTTTTCTTTCTACCTCTCTGATCCTTCCAACTCCCCCCCCCCCCCCGCCACGGCCTAATCACCAGAATTTTCCAGTATTCAACCGGAAGACCAGGTAATCCAATCTCCCCAGAATGAAGATTTCCCAGTTAAGTTAATAGCTTCACTCACACACAGACGACAGTCGACATCTTTGGTGGTCAAATGTCTATTCTATAAATGGTTAAACTTTAGCTTAGATGATATAATTAAAGCACCGATTTGAATCTTACGAATTATTTGTTTTTAATAGAAAAAAAAACAGGAAAATATAAAATCTAAATTTTATCACTCTGCAGCAATCTCTTTCCTTCACTCACACCGCAGCAACCACAATATAATAAAGTCCTGATAGAACAGCGTTCTTGTAGATCGTAATAAAAAAAAAACTCCTTAAATTGAATTATGAAATAAATGTCCTAAAGTCATGTCATTAAAGATTCTTATGGGGGAAGATGATAACATAAAATCGGCAAGGAATGACTTTGGAGCTATTATTTTCTACTCTTATTTATACATCAACGATAAACCAAAGTTTCGGGGTGGTCGTAAATTCAACGAGGCCTGAAAAATAAAGCCAATAATTTCAATTTCGAGATGCATATCTTTCATGGATTCTTAAGAGAAAATTAAATTAAATATAGCTTGAAATACAACAACCACAATCATGACTGTATCCACCATGGGGATGTGAGTAATAAAAAAAGTTCATTCAGTCAAACTGTACTAAGGTAGTCGGAAATTTTGATTTATTTAAACTTTAACGATTTCCTGGATATGCCTGAATTAGCTCGTAAAATAAGAAACAAATGAAATTGTTACGTTCGCGTTTACATGAGAGAACAAACTTTTTGATCAGTTGCAAATAATTAATTTTTCTGCGTTATAACAATGAAAGTCTGTCAGTTTACTTTAATCCTTTTATTTATAAAAAATAGTAGTCATAAACTGTCATTCATAAATTTTGTTGTCGTGTTGAAAAATAATTCAATTGATATAGCACATAATTTCCTCCATAAATATATTTTAATGTTTCGTTAAATTTTTTTCGTTTAAAAATCGCTGATTGTTTTTTTTTTATTTTTTCTTACAATGTACAGACACTCTTAAATGGGGGACACATATTTTTTTTAATCGCTCGTAAATTTTCGGTCTAAAATAAGGTTAGAAATTAAATGTTGAAAATAGGGAATTTCAGTATTATTTAATCCTTAGTCGTTAAATTCAGACGTGATCAAGAATATTGTGAGATAATATCTTGAAGTGAATTGTGCAGGCAGGTCTTCAATGTCACTTTGACACATACAACATAAGAAAAAGGATTAATAGACAGACGTAGTTTATCCTCTTAAGAGTCTACACTAAAAGGTTTTATTAGATTTTCTAACTATGTACAGGTAGATACTAAAGAACAAAATTAATTTATAAAAGGAAATATTTTAAATGCACAGGTTTAACACTCAATACCCAGATAAAAGGTACAGAAGAATATAAAAAAAAGATGTAAAACTTTATTGAAGTACCTTTGGTATGGCAATTTTTATGGCACTACCAAAAATCCTGCGCAAACTGTAATTGAAAAAAAAAATAGAAAAATTAAGAATGAAAAATACATAAAGATATAAAAAATTTCAAAATATGAAATGAAAAAATCACCAACAAAGAGAAGAGTTCCAGAAGAAGATTTTAAAATAAGAAGAAATTTTAAAATAAACAAAACTAAATGCTATACTATTACTATACAATCATATGTAAAGCTACAATTTACAGCTATTGAAATTACGAATTATTAATGCCTTATACAAGCAACTAGATATAATCAAAAGTGTTCAGTCCACATACGAAGAATTCTATTCGCAGTTCTTGCTCCGACAGTTCATTACTTGTATGACTTTCAAGATTATGTCACAGTTGAGAGCAATCTATCACCAATAAATACTCCAGTACAAAATATTGTTATTCCTTATAACAATTATTCTATTTCAAATTTTATCGCTCACATCCCTACAAATAAAAAGAAGACTCCACAAAGAATCATCTTCGTTCATAAAATTGAACACACTTATCTGATCACCAATTACTTTCGAACTCCCCGGGTATCAACATGTCCAAAACGTACAATCCAAGGGATCACTTTCTATAAGGGACACAAACAAAAGACAAAAACGGAGAAATACCCAAATCATACGTATCCCCAGTATGTTTACAAATTTTGTAATGACATTACGTGAAACAGCTTGTGTGACCACCTTAGAATATAGAGACAACAGGAAGCGTTGATACCTGTAAAATTCGTGTGCGTGGAATTTTTCAGGTCCTTTGAAGTAGAACAACATTATATTGAAGAAAGAGACAAATGTATTTTTAGCTGTCAAACGAAGTTTCCTAATTTGCAACAATTTGAATCAAATTTAAAACTTGTGAACAGTGAAAGATATGTTATTTAAAAGTATGCTAAATAAAGTAAGGAGTGTATGAAATTATCTGTTTATATTATTAGTGATAAATTTCTAGGTGATGTTCATGTATTTTCAGAATGAAGTGTTCGGTGAAAAATTGCCACAACAATACCAACGTACGACGTGGGAAATCATTTTTTAGGCAAGTACAATTATAAAATATTATTTTGTGTACTTTACACACCTTTTTATATTAAATTTAATTAAAAATACATAAGAAAAACGATGAAATATCGAAAAATTCCTTCATCCACCGAGATTTGTTTATGCTTACGACAGCTGAGAAACTTCCAGGGTATGTTCACGTAGTGATAACGAATAAGAACATTTCGATGGGAGCAAACGTAATATTTTCAACCATATATCATGTTGCTTCGCTCCCACTTTCATAGGTGCCATTTCCTTTCATGCAATTTTGGTTCAACAAGCAGTCCATTTATATACATGTCAGTGATTCTACTTCAAGGCTGTACTGAGCTTTCACTACAGCAACAACAGATACTAACACAACCAGAATTTGTCTACGGCTAAATTTGGCTTATCACACTTCCTGTACTCTGTATATTCTAAGGTCGCCACATTCAGAAATGGACTAAACAAAACCAAGCGTCGCCAGGGCAACATATCACGAAGCGGGGACTTAACTGTTCACGGCGGCTATAAATAGGCAGCGAGCAGTAGCAAATTTACCGATTCGGTTTTCAGATCCTTTGAACAAAAGTATGATTTTGTTTATTCCTTCATAGACGTTTAATTCTATTTGATGTAGAGGTATAATTGTACATAAATCCAAAAGATGCAATTTTTGCCGCCCATTCTTACTTCAGTGTCTAATCTGAATTCCCATCCATTGAACAAAAGTATAACTTTATTCCTTCTTATAGAAATTTAATTCTAGAGCTGTAGAAGTATAATTGTACTTATATCCAAACTCTCAGAACATCTAATATTTGCTCTCCACCCATTTAAGAGAAGTATAATTCTGCTTACACGCTGCAGCACGTTGCGACAGATGTGTAATTCTGCGTCCACGTTTCAGTGGCGGATTAAGGATTCTTTGTTATGGTCGTAGCGTATTGCATATAGCAATATGCTACACGTACTGTAGCGTGTATATCGGCTGCTGTCCACAGCGGAAAACGAACAGCAAGCTGTCACGACTGGTGAAATTGTTCTCTCGTGTTAATTTCCATATATATTTTTTCGTAGTCTGTTCACTCAGTTTTTAAAGTGGTACATTTTGTCTTCGATGCCTTTTGCTATGTACAATACATGAAGTTTTGCATCTTATATCATCCCGAAAGTTTTAATAGCAATAATTTTACTGATCGCATGCAGGCGGGTACTAAGCTGACTTCGCGCGCCATTTTGCGAAAGTGCGCTTTTTCACAAATGCACAAGTCCAGACCTGATGTCCAAATTTTGAAATGGGAAAAACTTAAGTTCTGATGGCTGTACAATACTGCACTGGAGTTCACGCCGCACAAATTTCCATAAAATAATTCTACGTAGAGGTCCTGTGAAAGCCCCACACTCGTTTTCAACTGGAACATCAAGTGCAGCGCGAAGGTGTTATATTTCTCGAACCATTCCATTCGTCCAGTGAGCATTGCGGCACCAACATAACCGCACTACAATCGGCAAAATTAGATCATACATAAAGCTCATAAGGGGTGCATTTAAATTGGATCTACTGACTGGTGGATGTTGGTTATTTATTCATCCAAATACAGGACGCTCTGATACTCCCGGCTCAACAAGCTCGGGCGGCATTGTATCTGTTCGTGAAGGATCTACTATCAAATTACATCTCATATAATCACAGAAGGTGTAATCTCTGGAGGGATATCTAATATGCAAATGGTCTGCTATGTCAATAGGTATTAGCTATTAATGCACTTTATAGATTTACTTGAACTATATTTCAAAATATTACTCAATATATATTTTAAAGTTATAACTATTACGAAATATTTCATAGTTACGATAATTTCTATTATTCATCAAGCAATATTTGTTATCTACCTGCCACAGGAAAGTTGAAATTTAATACTGCATTCTTTAATATAATATTAATAATGCTTCTCTTTAAGATAGCTTATCTTATCCATTTATTTAATTAATTCATTTACTATATTAATTCGTATATTTTATTAACGCATACGATAGTTCAGCTCACTTATCAAACAAATTTTAAAACTAAACACAAAAAATAAACAAAAAATGAATAATGATAAAAGATAATAGAGCTCACTTCGGAATCAATTCACAATAATGAAAAGAAAACAAAACTGAAAATAAGGTACTAGTACGTTATTGCATGAAAAAAAAAAACAATGTAAATATGACATTGTTGGATGTTTTAAAACAAAACAACAAAGAAAGAGAAAAAAACACAAAAGGCGGCCGTAAAGCCTTTAAGAACATTTGTTTTTGATAAGGCGAGCATAAATATTACCATAACTCAGAAGAAAAAAAACATTATTTATATATTACCATAATATTAAAGTATAGGGATAGATATTTTTGAACGTAGTAAGCAATACAATGCATAAAATGTTATGTATATAAAATCTATTATATACATAAAGTCGGGATATTTTGAGAATCTAGAAAAGAATAACAAAGTACGTTTTTTTGACGATCACTTTAATAACCAAAGCATTTATTTAGGAAAATGAATTAATAATAATAAACAAGAAAAAAATCTAGCTGTAGATTAGTACCGAACTTATATATTTACCTATTTATATTATGTATTTACCGAGAAATATTATAACGTAATGATGAGTTAAGTTTTTACTTTTTCCTTCACATCCCGGAGCCCTCTACCGCGTGAGAACAAGGTCGTCTAGGCTTGCCTAGTCTCTCTCTCTTTCTATAGGTCAATCAAGGGACTTTGGACGATTGTGCCACCCAGAGTCAATGGGAGTATGGGGCTTGGCAAGGAAGGCATGCCATCTGCGCCTTCCATGGAATGCAGGTAAGTGACGTAAGGGTCCCTTCAGGACCGAGTGTGTGCTAGGCTTGGTGTAAGTAGGCACGAAAATTTTTTGATTATGGGTGATGACAAGCGGCAGGTTATTTCGGGAACTCCCCCACACTCTCCACCACCCTTAGCCGAGGTGCTAGCGTGCCACCCTGTGCTATCGCTGTCATCGAGTGATCTGTCAGCTCATGCTGACAGTTTGGACTTCACGTCCTGACCAATCACTCTCAACATACTTCCATAACATCTTCTGGTGAGGGCGGGGGGGGGGGGGGGGCGGCGCAACTATGGTTTAAAAATGGTATATGCTGATCACTGAACAAAAGTTAGAAGACAATCGCCACCACTCACAAATCTTAAATGCACAAATTTTTTTCATTTAAAAGAAGAAAGTTGCTCAACGTTCTTCGCCACGCTCGAAAGTCGAAAGAAGATGTTAGATTATTCATTTTGTTTTGGCTTGTAAATAGTGGAAATGTAAAACTTCCCAAACATCCATTTTAGTAAGTAAAACTAGGGAAATGTATTTTATTCAAATTCACAAATCATCATAAATTGTATCCTTGTAAAATACAGAAATTAAAACTTTACATTCATTGAAAAGAACTTCGTTAAAAAAGTGTGACTTCTTTCGTTTTTTATATTATTAATCTAAGCCCAAGAGATATCCTATGACCAGCACAGCATGGCAAGAAAGTGATAAAGAAAGGAGTTAGGGAACATGAGGAGAGTGAGAAGGTGCTGATGTATGTCACCATTAAACTTTCGCAGATAGCATAACGGAAGAAAGATAGAAGATGGTAGACTGTTCAGCGTTCGCACAGTTCGGGGTAAAAATCGTCACGGAATTTTACTCTACAGCCGATAGATTTTGCATGGTAAAAGGATATGCGTGGCTTGCAGTGCAAGTTTTACATGCTGGAATCAACTTTCAGACTTGCTAAAACGGAATCTATATCCGCGCCCATAATTCCAAACAAGTACGTGAAGAACGGAAAGTTGATTGGTTGTACGTGTGGTGATACAACGGAAGCCACTCAGTCTGTACGAGTACAACGGAAAGCCATCCCGACCGCCTTACTCTTTTCAAAGGCTATATATGAAAAACGGAAATCTGTGTGGCTTTACATGTGATACAACGGAAACCACTCAGCCTGTTCGTGTGGAACGGAAAGCCGTCCAAGTCTCTTTGCTGCCGAGTAAGTACATGAAGAACGGAAAGCTGAGAGATTATACGTGTGATAAAACGGAAGCCACTCAGCCTGTACGTATGCAACGGAATGCTAAGTAGTCTACGAACTCACATCTCACATTTCTATCAGGAACACAGACCAGCTGTTGTCATTTAGCCCTGTACTCCGAATAAAAGTACATTTGGAGATATTCAACAGTAAAAAATTATCCTTCCTCCAGTTCTCTAAAGCCAGAATATCCTTTTGTTATGATATGCTAATTATTTACGATTTTATTGAGCACTAATAAGTAGATATTTAAAGTCTATGTACGCCTTAGTTTACGGTTTTTTCTGCAAACTTATTTAGCACGTGTTGCGCTATTAGTTTGTTTTTAATTATCTCGTTTTCAATGTTTAGGGGTGCCATTTTCGAAAATCTCTCCTAAAGCAGTTGCTCTTAACCAAGTTTTAACTCGATGGAAAAGCTCCGTTGACAGCCAGCCGAAATGACAGGAAGACCCAGAGCTGCTTGCAGGTGCTTCTATAAATTTGAGCAGAAGTCTTTATTAATTTCTGTTTTCAGTCTTTCCAAATTTACTGCAATGTTCTTGTTTTGGAACATATTTTTGTTTCAGCCTGTAAGGTGGAAATGTCTACATTGAAAACATTTTTATAATTTTCTACAAATGCCTCTCCATGTTTCAGATACAACTTTATAAATGAGTCAACTGACTGTGCCAAAGGTAGATTTTCAAATCTATTGTTTCTGCCAATATTCGGCCTTGGCCTTGTATCTGATGGGAGGTCTACTAAATTACTTTTATCTAGAATGGACTTTATCAGAAAGTCTTTTGCATTCTCGCGTTGCCTTCTACTTTTCGAGACTTGAGTAGGTTCTATACACAAATTTAATGTTTTTCTATGAATTTCTCGGTTTCGGTAAGTATTTATTGTCTAAAGTAGTTTTATTCCATAATGTAGCGTAATAAGAATATTATTGAATTCTTGAATTGCTCTTATAAAGATAATCAGCCTTAGTACTGAATCCGTTGGGATTAGAATCGAAAAAGCTTAAACAAGCTTTTTTTTTCAGGAAAATTAAACAAAATTTTACGAAATATTCAAAATTTCATTTATATCAAAGCTTATCAATTAAAATTTCCACACAAACTGTTAAAATAGTTCTGCATGATTTCTCCTACAAATCACGCTTTTGTCAAAATTCAGTGGAATCAGAGCAATCTCAAAATAGTTTTTAAATAGATTTTAATAGGTTTTCTTGAAGAAAAGAACTCATCAAAACCTTTCCGATTCTGATCCGAACAGATTCAATTTAATTAGGCCTAAGATTGTACGAATTAACGAATGTTTTTTTGGAATTTTTATAATTTCTAGGGTGGGGGGGACAGTCTGTACTTTGTGGGGTGGGGTCTCTGGGCCCCTACCTAGTTACGCCAATGAGCCAATGAGTATGATTAGAAATAGAAACTCCGATTTTAGGTTTGAATGATAACTTCTTCTTAGCTCAACATGATCATAAATTTAACTTTTCTTTATAATTATCGTACTGGCGTGAAATCATTTTAGAGAAAACTCGTTTTTTAAAAATATTTCGTAAATTAAATTATAGTGCAAAAAAAATCATGGCTATTTATAAAGAAAACCTTGATAGCTTTTGTGTTCCCCGTATTGAGATTGGCGATTTTATTATTCCTTATGAGCCTAAAGCTACGAATCTGAGTTGTGAGATCTAGTCTCGGACGTGGGAGCGAGTGCCGGTTTGTAAAGGACAACTCAGTCGTTTTAAAATCCAAATATAAAATTTTTATTAATACGTAAAGTATTATAAATACATTTGCTTAACCCATATCACACAATTCATTTTACTAAAAACTAACCTACAAACTATTATAAAATTCAATATTAAATTCAATAAAAAAAAAAAAAATAAACAAATTAAAATTCAAAGTATAAAATGTTGTGCCTTTTCGCTCGTTGTTACTTCTGAAAAGGAAGAAGAAGACAAGAGTTGAGCAACTGTTATCAAAATAAATTTCAATATATATTTTAATTGACAAACTGCCTTTTTATGATGCGTGAGGGCACAAAGGTAGCAAAATACCTCTGCTCGTACGTGAGGGCACAAGGAAGTAAAATGCTATAGTCAGTAAATCTAGTCAGATTAGTCTCTGACAGTATTCTGAGCATGCGCTGAAATGTAGCAATATGCTAGTATAATGAAGCATGTAGATTAATCTCTGCAGCAGAATAATTCTTCTGCTTAGACGTGGGCAGGAATATTGCAAATTAATCTCTGCGCAGAATTATTCTTCTGCTTAGATGTAAACAGGTGATGTTTGTAGATTAATCTCTGCGCAGAATTAAACTTCTGCTTAGGTGTGGGATGGAATTTAGCAGATTAATCTCTGCGCAGCATTAAACTTCTGCTTAGGTGTGGGATGGAATATTTGAAATGATAGGATTTTCAGATTATTCTCTGAAATATAGAATTAATCTTGTATAATAAGGTTGGGAATATTCTTGTGCTTAGATAAGTCTCTAAACCAGTTGAGCTCTGGACCAAGAATGATTTTCTGCTGCGGCTCGTCGGCTTTATATAGCCGCTGCATCCAGTTATGAGCTCTCGCCTCTCGGTGTTGCCCTAGCGACGTTTGTTGAATTTGATGACTGAGGCGAAATCAAATGATTTGACGTAATGTCAAGATGTGACATTACGAAATGTAAATATACAGGAGGGAAGTGTACTTTAGGTAAGTTGATGATATATTTATAAAATTTTGTTATAAATAATATCAATTTTGTATGTTTTAGGTGTTAAATCTGTTTGTTGGAGTGCTTGGACATCGCTGGACCAAAGGAAGGAAGTTCCCGACTATCAGATGAGTATTTTTTATTGATTTATTTTATACTTTGATTCTTTGTGTTTCCTTTATTTTGTCTTTTTAGGAAGAAATAAAATTGCAGCAAAAGGAAAAAGAATAGGAGGAATAAATTACGTCGGTGGACTGAACATGAGTGATGTAATTAATAAAGTCATTGATTGTTCTGATCATGATTGCCTGTTGACAGGAAAGATTTATGGTAGATTAAGAAGACTCTGTGTGACTGCTCATTTTATTCTCCAATCAACCCATATGAAACTCATCAGAGCGTTGATGGTCCCTATTATAAACTTCATTGACGTCGTATATGCCGGCCTGGATTCCGATAATAAGTACAAGCTTAGCGTGGCTTTTAATGCCTGTGCTCAATATGTTTTTTAGGAGTCATGACCATATTTAACCATACTCTGGAAGCATTTTGGGAATTAGCTTGGATGCTCAATATCGACATGAAAAACTGTGCATGGGAACATCAGGGAGGTCTATTAACCTTATTTTGCATCGTTTCGTTCGTCACGTTCGTTCTTCTTCTGTGAATTTAAAAATCTTTTTTATTTAATTATTTATCAACCGGGCAATATTATGATGGACAAAATTGATGTTATGTTTGTTTCTTTATTTGTTTACCCTTATCTCTGTTAAATCTCTTTTAGATCTTTATTAATTTCTCTTCGGCAGTAACTTACCGCTTATCTACTGATATATTTCTTTGGCTTTCATTAAGTTATTCTTGTTTTTTCACTGATTTTTGTTTGCTTTTATTTAACTATTTCTTTTTACGTTTCGCACTTCTTATATAGCTAAAAATTTCGATTTGGTTTATGTTGTTGTAGTCTTTTCTTTTATACAATCTACAATTTTTTATTTTCATTTATTTTCTACCTTTATTATTATCTTACTTGTACTTCTGGTAGTACTTTATCTTATAACTAAATTAAGTATTATTTCATAAATTTATCCTTTCCTTGTGCTATAGAGTTTAAGGTTTTATTTCTTCTTTGCACAATCTGGCTAATAAATCATTCATTCATTTTCTGATGTTTAGATAAATATGATTTTTGGAGTATCCTTAAGTTTAGAAAATATTTTCAAAAATGCACATTAAAACTGGTTTCGTCATTTCTCAGCATTTTAATATTTTTCTTATTTTTTAACGTGCAGGTCCGAATAATCTAGGCATAACTATCATAAAATAAAATGGGACGCTAACGCACAAAAATATAAAACTCATGAATTGCGCATAATTCTATTCTATCTCATTCTGTTATCTTTATTCCAGAATTGTAACTTTTGGAGTTCTATTAAAGCAATACTGAAACCTAACCAAAGTTCTGTGCTCCTTTATTGCTTCTACAAGAAGCACTCGAAATTTTCCCTACAAGGGTATTTTAAAAAAACCCCATCTACTTACATTCTTTATTGTATTGTAATAAATTCCTGAGTAATACCTTAAACTTTCAAAGCAAATCATGAATATCTCATAGAAGGTGTACCTAGGATAAAAATGCCTTGATAAGATTTACTTATACAAAAAACAAATTGGAACAACATAAAGGGGAATGCCCACTTGAGGTCCGACACCTTAGGACTTGAGAGATACCTTATAATACTGTGAACATTTTTTATTGGCAATGTTTATTTCTATTTAGCAGGAGAAAGGTGGAGGAGGGGGTCAAAATTTGATCTAGTGCATTTTGGAAAATCTAGTACAGAATCGAATTTCTTGGGTCCTGAGAAGAAGTTTGAGTAACCACATTCCTATACTATTTATAACCATCCCAATGCTCACTTTTTTTCTTTTCTTTGAACTGAGGTACTAGATTATTCGCACCTTAGATCGGCTCTAACTCAGTAGGATTATGTCCGATCGGAAAACGGGTTCCTATGTTCGCCTCAACTGATTACCACCTACAAGAAGAAAAATTTTCTCTGCATTTTCGTAAGGTAGGAGCCGACGGCGGAGGGAGATGATTCCAATACGGCATGTTGCATATCTAATTAAGGGTCTCGCTGAGTACTATCGAGTGGTGTACATTTTTCCCGATTCAGAAAACTTACTCGGAACGTTTTTGACGCCGGAAAACCCACTTTCATGCACTTAGGTCACATACACCCCAGCAGTTATTTCTTTCATGGCCATTAGTGCTCTGTTTTGAACATTTTTCTCATATGAACTCATTTTCGGCGACACACCAATTCCGCACAATCACGAGAAGTAGAAAAGTCCACTTTTTCACCCAAGAAAGTCGCTCAAGCTACATCCAATCGCCAAAGCTTTCCCCCGCTAGATAGAAATAAACATTATTAATAAAAAATGTTCATAATATCAAATGCGCCGTTTATGAAATCTCTCATGTCTGGAGATGTCGAGCCTAAAGTTGTATGAAAAGTGGGTATTTCCCTTTATAATGTTTGTATGGTTTTCATTCGTGATGGAAGTGATTACATTGGATTAAAGATATCCTCAGGGTGGATCATAAATTATGTAAACTAGATTCTCCTTTTGAAAGCTTATTATTTCAACAAAAAGAATAATAGACTATACATATTTTCCTTTTTGAACTGACTATACATTACCCCACGCATAATTCAAGGTAAACAAACAAAGGGAAACATATGGCGTTCATTTGATATAGAATTAAGATTTAGTTTATCTTACCAATCACCTAAGGTAATATCGCATATATGTATGTATCATAGTAAAACTTGAGAGGAGAATCTTCAGTTCTACAGCATAATTTGTAATTTCCATATGCACCCACTTATTCTAATTCGAATTTCGATTATCATATTCATGGAAGTTCAAGCCTGCAGCCATAAAGTTCGTATACCTCAATTTGGAGTAAATGTGATTTTTCATTCCACTACAGAAGTTTAGAATGCAGGACATAGAACCATAGTTCTACATATTTCTCCTATAAATTTCAAGCACTATTTCAGTCTTTATTGGCACATTGAACTGAAGCAACTATTTTTATATAGGACCCTTGCTACCCCTCTATATGGGAAAATTTTAGAAAGTTTTCATACCCGTTATACAAGTCTTTAGACCCACTCTTTTCCGCTTGTGAAAATATTCCTTCATTCATCCCAATTGCTGCAGGTGAAATACATATGTATGTATGTGTACACACATACATAGATTGATTTGGGTAGCCATAAATAGCAAGCCTGTGTAATAAAATATTGGAAAACAAAAGTTGTAAATACATGGAGATCTCGAGATCGATGCTATTTAATATTTCATGAATGTTTTCTTAGGTTTTTAAAAGGGATCATAAGTTTCTCGTTTTGGCAGCAGACAAGGAAAATATATGCAGGAATCAAAATAATATGTTTCCGTTATTTGGCATTCACATAAACTTTATACATATTACCTACAAGTAGATATACTAAGAAATTTATGTAACGCTAAAACATCTGCAGTACCTTCTTGAATTTGATTTATGTACAATTTACGAGTGGTCACGATTCTCTAGAAGTTTTTAAATAAAACTCGAAAAAGAAAAGAAAATACTTAGTTAGTTGGGAAAACTTGTACGTTCGTAGAGTTTGGGAAAAATATTTATTTATGTATGGCTGGGGATTTTATGTATGAGTTTGGAACGTGAAATATTTTAATTTGAAAAAAAAAATGTGCAATGATTAATAAAAAATTAAGGTGAAACAGGAGCAGTGTTGAGAGATCGTGGAAATTCTCCCAAAATACTTAGTTAGTTGGGAAAACTTGTACGTTCGTAGAGTTTGGGAAAAATATTTATTTATGTATGGCTGGGGATTTTATGTATGAGTTTGGAACGTGAAATATTTTAATTTGAAAAAAAAATGTGCAATGATTAATAAAAAATTAAGGTGAAACAGGAGCAGTGTTGAGAGATCGTGGAAATTCTCCCAATATTGTGGGAGTTTCTGCCCTGAACAAAAAATTGTAAAGGACAAGGGAATAATTTTGTCTCCCCGTTTAAAATTATGAGAAAAATCATATATCAAAAGTTCAGAAAATATTTCTTTAAAATTGACACACAGAATTAAATTTTCCTGCGCAAGTATGTTAAATTAATTGCGCATAATCGTGAAAACCAAATATTAATCCATCAACGTAGCAAGTATCGGCTGTGATACTCGGTTTTATATCATGGCAAGCATATAGGGTTATTTATAACGTTATCTGATCGCTGGTTTGAAAAGTTTAATTTTTCTGCATTAATTTGTGCTTTAAAACTTAAAAAGGGAAATTTTCTCTTATGTCGCTATTGTTGTGAAGATGCTTGCTGGGTCGAATGCATTTTGGCCTTTACACTTAATTTGCGGATGTACTTTTATAGAGGTCAGCCCTAACAATAAAAACTACTTAATTACTTTTTAAAAGTTACATGAACTATTCCCATTGGTGCGTACTATTTTTTGATACTTTTGGGTACCTAGGAAAATATTATGAGAATTCGCATAATAATCTGTGGGAAAAGTTCTTAAGTAGTTCTCATTTTCTAGGGAATTTTGGGCACAACAACCTCCCAACACCTGAACAGCAGTTTAGTTAAAAATATTTTTCTCCAGTAAACACTTTTTTTGTGCGAAAACCCCTTAGGTACATACAGGAAAATATCACGAAAAATGCATTATGATAAAATGAATGATTCAAATTTACAGGAAGTTTGGCAAGCACGTATTTATTAAAAACAAGCGAAAAAAATGGTGAGGGATGAGCAGGAATAGAATAATTAAATATTCAGTTACTTTTTTTAAATTTACTTACAATGGTGGGAAAAACAAATAGAATAAAATCCGAATAAAACAAATTTCTTATTTCAAAAATTTTACCAATAACATTTGGTGGAATAGATTTATTTTAACTGCCATCTTATAAAAGATAAGAAAACATTCCTTATTTTTACCACAACGTACATATTAATTTCTTTATAATACATATTATGTATCCGCGAACGCGTTTTGTCTTATCAGGACATCATCAGAGCTCTTGTTGTACTACAGCTCGAGATAGAGTGGCAAAAACTCTTTTAAAACAACAAATTTCTATGCAAAAGCAGGTGACGTTTCGTATCATCAGGGGCCGTATACTCATCAGTACGGCTTGGTTCTTGCCTGCCGTATACGCCAAAATGAACAGTCAAGCTTAATTTGATATTGACTAAATTAGCTAAGAATTTATTTTATGGCAAAACTCTCTATGAAATGCTAGTCCTGCATAGGGCTAATCTTGCTAGGAATTTAAGTAATTACATAATATTTCGCTTCGTATATAATTCACACTAAAAATTATTTGAAGTGCATATATGAGGTCAGCTTGGCTGTTCCCTTTGCTGTATACGGCAGGCAGGAACCAGGTCGTTATGATGAGTATACAGTTGCTGCTGATACTAAACGCCTACTTTTGAATTGAAATTTCTTTTCTTAAAAGATTTTGCGTTTGTAAAAGAGTTTTATCCACTCAATTATATAATAATTTAATGTCCTAGGAATTTGGCTTTCGTACAGTTAAGGCTAAGAGATTTAGCGAAACCAGAATTTTGGTTTGCAGCCTTTGCGCTATTAATATGCTCCTTACATCTTCTGCTAATAGATCTTTTGGTTTGCCCACTGTAAATGGGATCACAGTCCGCACAATTTAGCTTATAGACCCTGCATTTGTCAATTTTATTAATCTTAGATTTCAATTTATTATTGACTGGAATGCCTTTTGAAATTCTATTGTTAAAGAAGGCTGGCTTTATGTTTTTTTTTTTTTTCTAAATAATTTATTTAACCTGCTTGATATTTTGGCAAATTGGGGGATCCTTCTTCATTTTATTGGATCGTGATGCAAACTTAGTCGTTTGGAAGGAAAAGTTATTTCAATAACGTCTTTATAGTATTTTTGCATCAATAATTTATAGATAGTATTACTATACCCATTGTTGTTAGCGATCGGTTTTATATCGTGAATGAAAAGAGGACATTTGAATATTCAATGGATGCAAAGAAGATCTAGGTATTATCGCCTTGAAGTAAGTGTCTCCAGTTTGTTATCCGTTAAAGATATTGTCAAGTCTAGGAAATTAATGGATTTATTGCTTAATTCTATTGTGAATCTTATATTGTTGTCAAGTCCATTTAAAACATTATTGAGGATATTGTTTATTTATTCCCGTCCTAAAAAAAAATATATCATCGATGTATCGCATCCAAACTAAAACATATTTTAAAAATAATTTTCTATAGATAGTTGTTAAAAAGTTAAGCTAGAAATTGGGAAAAGGCAGATCCCATGGCCAGGCCATCTTTTTGCAAATAACTTTTGTTGTCAAACATGAAAGAATTTTGTTCTACGCAGATATTTAACAAATTTATTAATTGTGCGAATTGTGATGTTTCAGTTAGTTGCCTATTGATTGCCTCAATGAGCAATTTTTCGGTAAGTTTAGGTCTTTAATTCTTTTGATTAAGTCTTTAGTATTTCTAATAGAATATTTTTTCTCAAAACTAATCAAAACTGCTAGCAATTCATTGAAATCAGTGCAAAACTCTGTGCAGGCGTATTTCCATAGTATAACAACTGACAAAATCCATATGGCATACCAAGGTAAAAGAGAGTGAGTGGATTTAGGTTTTCAAACCACAAGCCCCTCAAGCCATGCATTTAATTACATCTTAAAGTTTTTCAAAAAAAAAAAACATTCCTTTCAATAATATCCTTTCTAATATTTTTATTTTTGAAACAATGATTTTTTCAGTTGTACAGAAAATTGCTTAGTGAACTATTAGTAAATCTGACTACCATCCTATGAGAATACCTTAATTATTTTACTTTTAGGTTAAAGTGTTCGAAATAATAATTTCCATCCAAATTCAGGAACACCTTTGTATACAGGATGTCCCAGACTAGAATGCCCATTTATTGCCAGGTAATTTCGAGTATATAAATAAAAAGTAGTTGTTTGAGATTTTGGTGAGGATGATAAAATACGTCGGTTTAAAACCAGAAGTGTACACAAATTTTTCCTTCATAATTGATGAATCTCGCTAAGATTACTGGGCATGACAAAATATGATCAAAAACTTGTTATTGTTATTGAAAAAGCACACATCTTTCACTTTAGAATGACGGATCACACTCTGTACCAAAACTGAAAATATTTTTAAGTTGTTTTTTTTCACATTTTCTCGCATATATGTAGTGAAAATAAAATTTACTGAAATTTTTCGTCATAGGGTGTATTGTTCATAAATTATAGAGAGTTCATCCATAACATATTAAAGATACATCGTTGACTATTCCCACTTCCTAAATGACATATTTAAGCCCCAACCAATCAATTTTCCTCCTGTACCACATAAATTTGGCCATGTTTTGATGGTAGCAATCACCTGAATAGAGATGGATGAATTAGGCTGGGACACCCTGTATGTAGTGTTTCTTCTCGAGAAATTTATGTCGATTTCGATGGGACCATTTGAGTGTTGTACTTTTTCTGGCAGCGGAGAACTGGTAGCACTTAAGTCCATCGAACATAATTCTGTCATATTCCTTGTATTTGTGGACACACGTATTATATACACGGAACTGTCAAACGTAATAAATGCTCTTTATTGATATAGGTATAGAAACAAAGTTCTTCTTAACTTTATGCCAATTACCCAAACAAAGTTTTTTAATTCATTTAACTCCAAAATTTCACAAATAATCGCGACAGTACACTTTGACAGAGCAGATGACAATTCAACTTGAATATGGTTTTGTAACACTGACAATATCCGGTGCAAAGTAGGGGAAGTGAGTGCAAAACTTGTGTTGCACTTCTGCTATAAAAATTGTCCCATCGAAAATTTTCAGTGTTGCACTGCTGGAAAAAGTGCAATACTGGTGTTGCACCGAAGTCCGATCGAAATCGACATTAGTTACACACACCAATTTCCTAATTCTCGAGAAATTTAGTTATCCACACCAATTTCCTTTCGATATTGATGCAATATCCATGTAAAATCGTTGTTTTGTTTCTAAACAGCGCTTTATTCATCACTGTCATACAATTTTTTTAAAAACACCGTTAGTTTTCTATTTTGTTATTCATAATTGTCTCATGTTATGGTCGTAGCATATTGCATATAGCAATATGCCACCACGGACTGAAGCGTGTAGGCCCGGCTTGTTGTCGACTACAGCATGAAACCAAAACGCGCCCCGACCGAGAGAAATGCTTCCTCAAGCTCGGTGTCATGTTCAGTGACAGGAGAAAAAGAAGAAGACTTTTTCCGGCGGTCATTTTCTTGTTTTTTGGGAAGAGTCTGGCTGGTGAAAAATGTGTGAAATGTGGAGACAAAAATTGTCCTAAATTTTTTTAAATAAAAAATTAAATGAATCGGGGAAAGTAACTAACTAAAAACCATATTGAGGTGACCAGTAGAAACCAGCGAAATTAAATAAAACGAGAAAAAGTAAAACAACTAAATTCGACAATATCCCAGTGGATAAGGAAAATAGACGGCGTGGGCGGTTTGTTTAAGGCGCCTAAGGAGATCGAGGCAATTCCATGAAACCAGCGCTAATTGTGAAGGAAATGAAAGAACCGAAAAGTAAAAGATAGGGCAACTGTGGAGCGACAGCAGGGATAAGGTCAGAGAATTCTTTTTCTAGGTTAGAATTGCATTTTGTCCAGCTAGGGCACGTTGTGCCCAGTACCCAGCTTATACAATTACGAAAATAAGGAGAATCCGACCCCTCCTAGTCCATTAACAAAACAAAAAAAAACAAAAATTTAGCATACATATTGTCGTTTACTGCTTATCATTCGAATAGTCTGGCTGAAATCACTGAAGCATATTGATGATAAAGTCAGGGCACGTAAACTTCCACTACCGTCATTGACAGCGGAAAGCCTAAGGACTTCGAGTTTATTGCAAATCATAAAGTTTCATTCCACTTTGAATTCTGACTGGAACACTGCAAGGAGGCAGTCACCTGGTGCACTAATCATTATTAATACATAGACGGGAATTTGTTTGAACCAACGTCTGCAAGTGGGTGCATATCGCTGCTCCGTTTAACCGAGGTCAGACTCTAGAGATGATTAAGCGACTCATCAAGGATTTAATACAAAGGGTTGTTATGGTTAGTTCGTCCAATATAGCCAAATTCCAGCACAAGTTCTTTTTGGTTTTCACTAGTATGTAGGCTTTTGACCGTAAGATTTCATTAATACAGTATGGTACATATATACTTAGCTGGACATTAGGTTTTGGATACTTGAATTTTGCATGCACATATATATATATTTACGCTGAATTCTGTGCACATATGTATACATAACATTACCTGATATAAGATTTTTTTTATATTCGAATTTTGCTGGTACATATATATATTTACGTTAATTTTTTTGCACCTATATATGTACTTACCTGACATAAGATTTTGATACTTGAATTTTGCATGCACATATCTATATATTTACGCTGAATTCTGTGCACATATGTATACATAACATTACCTGATATAAGATTTTTTTTATATTCGAATTTTGCTGGTACATCTATATATTTACGTTAATTTTTTTTTCACCTATATATGTACTTACCTGACATAAGATTTTGATACTTGAATTTTGCTCATATATATTATATACTTACCTGACATAAGATTTTGATACTTGAATTTTGCTCATATATATTATATACTTACCTGACATAAGATTTTGATACTTGAATTTTGCTCATATATATTATATACTTACCTGACATAAACTTTAATATTTGAATTTTTGCTCACCTATATTCACTGTAACATAGGACTCTTTTAGTCGAATTTTGCCAATGTCAGGTGCGATAGCTCGGACCCAATACTATCCTTGAGTCAAGGCACCCAGGGCAACGATCCCGGAAAACTTGTACTATTTATTTCTTCCATACAGGCATTCACAGCGGCTGAAGCGCTTCAATCGTTGGAGAAGGAGTACTGTAAGTACGTTTGAATTTTAAGTATAGCTCGAGTTATCTGAGAAAAAAAAAACAGGAAAATTTTCACTTTCTTTAAATCGACCCTGAGTCCCAATTCAAGTATGGGGTGGGTTTGAAATGATCGCCAAGCACATTTAATTAGATATAATTGTGTAACAATAGAGAGATGTACCTTTCAAGTACCTTTAAGTACCTATAGGCCTATCTAATAAGTGCTACGGGGGTGAAATTAAGAAAAATTTTTAAAGAAAGGAATAAATGTAAATTTTGATTATAACGTAATGAAGTCTTAAAGTTTATCATTTCTTCCCTCACATTTACTGGAGCCCTCTAACATGAAGGTCGCATAGGTCCGCTCTAATTTCGTCTACAGGTCAGCCAAAGGGACTTGGAAATAGTGCCCCCCAAGTCAAAGGGAGGATGGGGCAAGGCCAAGAAGGCATAACATCTGCGCCTTCAATTCAGCAGTAAGCAGGTAAGTGACGTAAAGGTCCCTTCAGGACCGAGTGTGTGCCGTTTTTTTGTAGTGCAGGCACGAAAATTTTTTGTCTATGGATGATGACATGCGGCAGGTATTTCGGGAACTCCCCCACACTCTCCGCCATCCTTAGCCGAGGTGCTAGCGTGCCGCCCTGTGCTATCGCTGTCATCAGGCGATCTGTCAGCTCATGCTGGCAGTTTGGACTTAACGTCCTGGTCAAGTCGCCTTCAACATACTTCCATAACAAAATGGCGCCCAACGCGGGGCCACCTCAGTTAGACTTCGGTGGTCTAAATATAAATTTTACTGGGGACTGAGACTTTGAGAGAGATGATCATCTGGTATCTGCCAGTTGATTGACCTCAAGTCTCACATCCAGTAGAAGATATAGGTGGACCTGAGTCTAATTGGTTTTGTGAAAATTTTTTTTTGTAACGTAACGTAATATTTTGAAAGTTTTATTGGAAGTCTTTGATATTTTGAATTTTTGGATTAAAGTAAAGTAACGTTTTTTGAATTTAATGAAAGTTTTTTGGAAGTTGAAATCCGGCTTTAGGTTTGACTTCGGTCAAGCCTCAAGCCTGAACAGTTGTTGAATTTTTTTTGAAAGTTTTTGAAATGTTTTTGGATGATCTTTCCCGCTGGCCTTCTGCCATGGAAATGGTAGGTGGCCTCACGAAATCTTTCGTTTGAGCTCTTGTGGGGACATGTCTCTGTTGGCCAACTGGCTGGACAGAGTTATGAATCTGCGAGACAACTTCTTGGCTTCCAGCTAATTAGTTGACCAGACTCATGACTCTGCCCGGCTAGCGAACTAGCTGGACACGACGATTCGGTGAGGAGAAGAGAACGAGTTCTCGGAGGATGGGATTGATGCTGGAGATCTTCAGTGATCAGGAGTTGGCATACTGCTAACTGCCTGGCTGAAGAATCTCTGGCAGCATTCTCAGCCTTTGATACCTCCGACTTTACTCTTCCCAGATTTCTGCAAGAGCTCCGACTTTTTCAATGCACACACTCACGTCACTTGCTTATATCTGTATTATGACCTTGGAAGAGAGAGAGCGACCTGACCTCTTATGTGGGAGTTAGCTTCGGGAGGTGAGGGAGAAATTGTCTGATCTTTGAAAATTGTTGAAACGTTTGACCTGTCTTTGCGATTTTTTTTGGATTCTTCGTAGTTTGCAGAATTTATGAGAATTTAGTCGACGAAGTTATTGACGCTTCCTGACATCGGTTTTTGTTCTGGGGATTCAATCCTCATATTATCTCGATTTAAGAAGCTTAAATTAACTCTTCGAGTCCTTGTTTTGCAAAATTTATTTTTATAAAAAAAAAAAAAAAAATTTTCTTCGGACGCTTGGGAAGATATTTCCTTGGATCATAGTATCTCATCCCAACTTTCAAATTTAGTAGCTCGTTAGCTTCGATCCTGTTTGAGCCTGTGATCTCGATTTTTGACCTTTTTTTTAATTTCTCTGATATTCTTCTTCGAACCTTTGGTTTGCAAAACGTTTTCAATTTTGACTCACTATGGGCACAGTGAGAACGCCACCACCTGCGACAAACGGTATGTCAATGCTACCTGAACCATGCTCCATCTGTCGTGATGCAAGCTGGTCAGTCGAAAGGAAGCCTGTAATAACCAATTGTGAACACATTTTTCACCAGGCATGCCTGCAGCATTGGATAGGTGAACATGCTAGTTGTCCTAACTGTCGGTGCCATATTACACAACAAGACTTTATCGAATATACAGGTGCAATCCCAAAGAGACCGAAGAAGGTGAAGCCTGTGAAGTCTACTAAGCACGATGTGCCGAGCTTCAATCTGCCTACTTTCGACCTACCACCACCTAATAGACGCTCTTTGTCTCCAGGAATGTTCAATTTGCATTCCCGGACGTTCACTAATCCCAACTCACGGCAAGACAGTCCATTACCACCAGCCCAAGGCCACACCTCAGCTGCTACGGATGCGTTGCTGGCAGGCCTGCGCATTCAAATGAAAGACTTGGTACGTGAAGGTCTCGAACACAGCCTCAGTACATTACGGTCTGAGTTAGTAGATAGTGTCCGTCAGCAAGTAGCAGCCATGGTGCCACCAATAGATTTTTCACGTCCACCCCCGTCTATGGGTAATCCAAGAACGTCGAACGATTTTCCCAATACAAGGAGACAATCATTCCATAGACCGCCTTCAGCCTTTGGTCAGCCTATGCCAAACCTCGCTCCACCTCAACCAACACCGCCTATTCGTGTTCCTGCACATGTAGGACAGCGACGATCCGGAAGTCCCATCCGTAGATGGAACCTGACGTACAATGGAAATAACGCAGAGCTCCCGGTAGACGAATTCATTTTTAGAGTCGAAGCGCTCACGCACTCCGCTCTGGAAGGGGATTTCGATCTGCTGGTAAGGAACATGCTTACGTTATTAACAGGACCAGCTAAAGATTGGTACTGGTCAATATTGAGGAATAACCCTTTCCCAACTTGGGAATTCATCAAAACGGGATTGTCCATGGAATGGGGAGTGCCCAAGGATGATTTAAAAATACGATTACAGCTGATGTCTCGAAAGCAAAAACCTGGCGAAATATTCGCTATGTATCACCACCATTTAGTATTGCTGCGTGACCAGCTACAGACCGCCATGCCAGACCAAGAGTTTCTAGAGATTGTTAAATCCAATTTGTTGCCTGAGATCCAGGAAAAAATATGTTTGCACCCCACTTATACTATAGGACAGCTGAGATCGCTGGTTACTCGTATCCAAGCTACGCAGACACGCATTGCTACAGCTGGTAGTTGGAATCCGTACCGGAACCAACGAGTGCACGCAGTTGACAATTTTCAGAACTTGGACCCTGAACTGGCAGCAGCGACAGGCAGTGACCACGGCCTAGGTGAGCTATCGAGTATTTCAAACAAAAATGCTATTGTCTGCTGGAATTGTGATCAGTCTGGTCATTATTATCAAGATTGTAGACAGACGAGTCGAGTTGTGTTCTGCTATGGATGCGGACGCAAGAATGTTTTCAAGCCTGATTGCCGCTACTGCAGACAGAAAAACGAGAGACGGGTCGGGAATACCAACACCTCTTCCCGACCAGCGTCAACGTCGCAAGCAGCAACTGTAACGAACAAGGAGGAAAGCCCGCTCCATTAGTAGACACTCGTGATAACTCCCTAACGTGTCCTCTGATATCATTCAGTGACTCTGGTGATATCAGAAAAGCACCGGATTGTACAATTACTTCACTGGAAGAGGCGGAGAACTTGATGGATTTCTCTGCAGATCTTCAAGCTCCCATTTCCACTTCTGGGGAGCCCATGACAATACTAGACACTTCCTTAGAAGAGTCTTTACTCTTCGATGTCCCGTTGACACCTATAGCACGTGTAGCTGACAAGGTTACTGAGCGGGAGATTTGGCCTCCTGCCATTTCTATCTTAAAACGGCCACCAAGCTCTGATATGACGAGTGGGCGTGAGCCAGTTTTACATCCGCTGACGCCGTATCATACGCGTCTGCAGAGATACAGAGCAGCAAGAGACCGAATTTTCTCCTCAGTAGCAGAGTTAGCTGAGATTATGTTTCCCGACCGGGATATGAGACCGAAAAGGAAAAGATCAACCGTTCGTTGGCGAGAATACTGTCGACGAATGAAACTGGAAAGGAAAAAACTAGCACAGATTTCCGTGTCGATGCCAGACGACATTCGACCGTACGCAGAAGTAAAGCTGCTCGGGCGAACTGAGACTGGATTACTTGATAGTGGTGCCACTGTCAGTATTCTAGGCCAGGGAGCTCTCGAGAAGCTTGCTGAAGCAGAGGTTGAATGGAAGAAGTATCGGACACAGGTCCAAGTAGCTAATGGTGCCATGACGACTGTTCATGGTCATGTGAACTTGGACGTCACTTTCCGTGATAAGACCCAAAACGTGCGTTTTTACGTGGTTCCTGGGCTCACACAGGCACTATATCTGGGAATAGACTTCTGGCGCCTCTTTGGGTTAGCTCCGGATGTCCTAGGTATAGTCGCAGAAGTGAATCCAAGTGGGATAGCTACCTCTGACACCGATGGGCATATCCTTTCTAGTTTAGAACACCAACGCTTAGAGAGCACAAAACAGCTTTTCCCCTCTTTCGCCTCTTTAGGCCTGGGAAAAACATCATTGGTCACTCACAAGATTGATACGAATGACGCCGCCCCGATAAAACAGCGCTTTTATCCGATTTCCCCGGCAGTGCAAAGTTTGATGGATGCAGAATTAGAGCGAATGCTATCACTGGGTGTGATAGAGGAGAGCCAGAGTCCTTGGAGCTCTCCAGTTGTTCTGGTAAGGAAGCCTGGAAAGGTCCGGCTTTGTTTTGACGCCAGGAAGGTCAACTCGGTTACGAAGAAGGACGCCTATCCGCTACCGCAGATAGACGCACTTCTGAGTCGACTTCCTCCGGCAAACTACATAACGAGCCTGGACCTGAAAGATGCATTCTGGCAGATCCCACTGGACACTGATTCCAGAGAGAAGACCGCTTTCACAGTACCTGGTCACCCTCTCTATCAGTACACAGTGATGCCATTCGGCCTATGCAACGCTCCCCAAACGATGTGCCGCCTCATGGATAAAGTCATTCCTTTCGATCTTCGTGAGAACGTTCTCGTCTATTTAGACGATTTATTAATTCTATCATCTGACTTTGACACTCATCTCATGCTGCTAGCCAGGGTAGCGGATTGTTTGAGGAAAGCTGGCCTTACTATAAACGTCGAGAAGAGCAAGTTTTGTATCAAGGAGACTAAATACCTGGGATTCATTGTAGGAAGGGGAGGTATGAGAACTGACCCTGACAAAATATCAGCCATAGTTGACTATCCGTCACCTAAAACTGTTCGGCAAGCCCGACGCCTACTAGGTATGGCAGGATGGTACAGACGGTTTATTCCGAACTATGCTGATTTGACTGCATCCATTACAGACACTTTGAAAAACCCGAGTCAGTTCAAATGGACATCTGAAGCCCAGACGTCTCTTGATCTACTCAAACAAAAACTTACTTCTGCTCCGTTGCTAGTGAGTCCAGACTTCACCAAACCGTTCGTCATCCAGTGCGATGCGAGCCAACAAGGTATTGGAGGAGTGTTGCTTCAGCTAGATGACGATGGCCACGAGAAGCCAATAGCCTACGTCTCGAAAAAGTTGAACTCCGCTCAACGAAATTACACCGTCACAGAGCAAGAATGCCTAGCTGCAGTCTTGAGCGTACAGAAGTTCCGGCCCTTCATAGAGCTTATGCCGTTCAAGATAGTGACGGATCACGCGAGCTTGAAATGGCTGATGTCTCAAAAGGACCTCAGCGGAAGACTTGCTCGGTGGAGTTTGAAGCTTCAGGGCTTCGACTTCACTATTGAACACAGGAAAGGAAGCCTGAACGTAGTCCCTGATGCGCTGTCACGCATTCATTGTGACAGCATGAACACAAACGAAGATCCTGGCCCGGAAGTTGACCTTAGTTCGCCATATTTCAATTCGTTGGAATATGAAGAACTGAGGCATAAGGTTAAAACGACTTCTGGCAAACTACCAGATCTTTGCGTCAGGGATGGCTTCGTTTATATTCGGACTGTTCCGAGAACAGGCGATCCGATCCAGGAGGAAGAAGCGTGGAAGCTTTGGATTCCACGTGGGCTTGTCACCGACGTCATTTCGAGAGCGCATGATCCGCCGCTAGCTTCACACGGAGGAATAGGGAAAACCCTAGAACGTCTGCGAAGACATCTGTACTGGCCACGAATGACAGTTGATGTCAGAAATTACGTAGCCGCCTGTGACGTGTGTAAAGAAACGAAGGCTCCTAATACTATTTTGCGACCACCGATGAAAGTCCAGTCTGTGATAGAACGACCATGGCAAAAGCTGTACGTCGATTTCTTAGGTCCATATCCTCGGTCAGTTAAAGGAAACGTCTGCATTCTGATAGTTCTTGACCACTTTTCTAAATTCCCACTTCTCAAACCTATGAGAAAAGCGTCTACGCTCAATGTATGCCAATTCATTGAGACTGAAGTGTTTCACGTGTTCGGAGTTCCGGAGACCATAGTCTCTGACAATGGAGTCCAGTTTTGCTCGGCTCAGTTCGCCAGACTACTGGAAAAGTATGGGGTAAAGCATATGCGAACGGCAGTTTACTCGCCGCAAGCAAACGCCTCAGAGCGAGTAAACCGGTCTCTGTTGTCAGGGATTAGGGCCTATATCCAGAAGGAACACACCAGATGGGATGAGAAACTGAGCCAAATAGCTAGTTCCCTCCGGAGCTCTTTCCATCAAGCTACTGGTTTCTCTCCCTATCGAACACTCTTCGGTCAACAAATGATAGAACATGGCAGCTCCTATTCCATCTTGAGGAGCATTGGAACTCTTAATGAGCCACTGAGAGTAGACGCAGAAGATAAAATGAGATTGATCCGTGCGAGAGTGCAGGAAAATTTACAACACGCATTCGAACAGGGTTCAAAAGCCTACAATCTCAGGGCAAAACCCGTCGAGTTCAAAGTTGGTCAGGAGGTATTTAGAAGGACTTTTGCCCAAAGCAATTTCCAACAGCAGACTAGTGCTAAACTGGGACGAAAATTTGTTAAATGTCGGGTTAGAGCCAAGAAAGGAAACTCACTATACGAACTTGAAGATCTGCGGGGAAAACTGTTAGGTGTCTATCACGCTAAAGACATCAAGCAGTGATCATCAGTATGAAAACATCGTCGATACTTATTGTCGTTTATTCCTGGTAGCCCTAAGAAGGCATCCAGCCAGCTTAACTGGTAAACTATAGGATATCACGAAGCCCTCCTATTGCCCCGTCAATGGTGGGTGATATACCTGTTGAAAGTCAATCTCATTATAGCACCCCTATCGCTTGTGAGTAGATAACCTTTTATAGTCCCTTCCGGATCGGCCTCATTAGGAGGAAAATTTTTCCTTGTCTGTCCAGCTGCAACATTTCGTTAATCGTCGGACATAGTAGTACTAGATCTATACCTGGTAGCCCTAAGAAGGCATCCAGCCAGCTTAACTGGTAAACTATAGGATATCACGAAGCCCTCCTATTGCCCCGTCAATGGTGGGTGATATACCTGTTGGAATCCATTCCCATATTCGGCTGTCAACATGTCACTACTTCGACGACGCCTTGGAGACACACCCTTGAACAATCGCAGCCTGAGATCAGGGTGAGAGGTTGCGCCGGGAAAGCTTAGCGATCAGTTCTTTAGGTTACTGATCGCGGGGCTTCCTCAGCATCTCGGTGAAGGAAGGCAGAGAGGCATCGACCGGCTGGATTTTTTGGGTTACCAGCTTGTCGATGTAGCTTTGGCTTCCCCACACGGAGAAGGATGTCGAAGTCTGATCGAAGACTGACGAGACTTCAAGGATGTGTCCTCGACGTGTCATCGGAAGTAGAGTCTGAGGATGAGGAAAGCATAGGGTCGTGGGACGTGACACACATTGAGCGCCCGCAGTGATGAGGCCTATGTGTAAGACCGGCTAGCTCAGTCGACCATTTTTCAGCGTCGTCTGAACCACGGGTGGCGCAGACCACTCTGCCCTGTTATGGTCGTAGCATATTGCATATAGCAATATGCCACCACGGACTGAAGCGTGTAGGCCCGGCTTGTTGTCGACTACAGCATGAAACCAAAACGCGCCCCGACCGAGAGAAATGCTTCCTCAAGCTCGGTGTCATGTTCAGTGACAGGAGAAAAAGAAGAAGACTTTTTCCGGCGGTCATTTTCTTGTTTTTTGGGAAGAGTCTGGCTGGTGAAAAATGTGTGAAATGTGGAGACAAAAATTGTCCTAAATTTTTTTAAATAAAAAATTAAATGAATCGGGGAAAGTAACTAACTAAAAACCATATTGAGGTGACCAGTAGAAACCAGCGAAATTAAATAAAACGAGAAAAAGTAAAACAACTAAATTCGACAATATCCCAGTGGATAAGGAAAATAGACGGCGTGGGCGGTTTGTTTAAGGCGCCTAAGGAGATCGAGGCAATTCCATGAAACCAGCGCTAATTGTGAAGGAAATGAAAGAACCGAAAAGTAAAAGATAGGGCAACTGTGGAGCGACAGCAGGGATAAGGTCAGAGAATTCTTTTTCTAGGTTAGAATTGCATTTTGTCCAGCTAGGGCACGTTGTGCCCAGTACCCAGCTTATACAATTACGAAAATAAGGAGAATCCGACCCCTCCTAGTCCATTAACAAAACAAAAAAAAACAAAAATTTAGCATACATATTGTCGTTTACTGCTTATCATTCGAATAGTCTGGCTGAAATCACTGAAGCATATTGATGATAAAGTCAGGGCACGTAAACTTCCACTACCGTCATTGACAGCGGAAAGCCTAAGGACTTCGAGTTTATTGCAAATCATAAAGTTTCATTCCACTTTGAATTCTGACTGGAACACTGCAAGGAGGCAGTCACCTGGTGCACTAATCATTATTAATACATAGACGGGAATTTGTTTGAACCAACGTCTGCAAGTGGGTGCATATCGCTGCTCCGTTTAACCGAGGTCAGACTCTAGAGATGATTAAGCGACTCATCAAGGATTTAATACAAAGGGTTGTTATGGTTAGTTCGTCCAATATAGCCAAATTCCAGCACAAGTTCTTTTTGGTTTTCACTAGTATGTAGGCTTTTGACCGTAAGATTTCATTAATACAGTATGGTACATATATACTTAGCTGGACATTAGGTTTTGGATACTTGAATTTTGCATGCACATATATATATATTTACGCTGAATTCTGTGCACATATGTATACATAACATTACCTGATATAAGATTTTTTTTATATTCGAATTTTGCTGGTACATATATATATTTACGTTAATTTTTTTGCACCTATATATGTACTTACCTGACATAAGATTTTGATACTTGAATTTTGCATGCACATATCTATATATTTACGCTGAATTCTGTGCACATATGTATACATAACATTACCTGATATAAGATTTTTTTTATATTCGAATTTTGCTGGTACATCTATATATTTACGTTAATTTTTTTTTCACCTATATATGTACTTACCTGACATAAGATTTTGATACTTGAATTTTGCTCATATATATTATATACTTACCTGACATAAGATTTTGATACTTGAATTTTGCTCATATATATTATATACTTACCTGACATAAGATTTTGATACTTGAATTTTGCTCATATATATTATATACTTACCTGACATAAACTTTAATATTTGAATTTTTGCTCACCTATATTCACTGTAACATAGGACTCTTTTAGTCGAATTTTGCCAATGTCAGGTGCGATAGCTCGGACCCAATACTATCCTTGAGTCAAGGCACCCAGGGCAACGATCCCGGAAAACTTGTACTATTTATTTCTTCCATACAGGCATTCACAGCGGCTGAAGCGCTTCAATCGTTGGAGAAGGAGTACTGTAAGTACGTTTGAATTTTAAGTATAGCTCGAGTTATCTGAGAAAAAAAAAACAGGAAAATTTTCACTTTCTTTAAATCGACCCTGAGTCCCAATTCAAGTATGGGGTGGGTTTGAAATGATCGCCAAGCACATTTAATTAGATATAATTGTGTAACAATAGAGAGATGTACCTTTCAAGTACCTTTAAGTACCTATAGGCCTATCTAATAAGTGCTACGGGGGTGAAATTAAGAAAAATTTTTAAAGAAAGGAATAAATGTAAATTTTGATTATAACGTAATGAAGTCTTAAAGTTTATCATTTCTTCCCTCACATTTACTGGAGCCCTCTAACATGAAGGTCGCATAGGTCCGCTCTAATTTCGTCTACAGGTCAGCCAAAGGGACTTGGAAATAGTGCCCCCCAAGTCAAAGGGAGGATGGGGCAAGGCCAAGAAGGCATAACATCTGCGCCTTCAATTCAGCAGTAAGCAGGTAAGTGACGTAAAGGTCCCTTCAGGACCGAGTGTGTGCCGTTTTTTTGTAGTGCAGGCACGAAAATTTTTTGTCTATGGATGATGACATGCGGCAGGTATTTCGGGAACTCCCCCACACTCTCCGCCATCCTTAGCCGAGGTGCTAGCGTGCCGCCCTGTGCTATCGCTGTCATCAGGCGATCTGTCAGCTCATGCTGGCAGTTTGGACTTAACGTCCTGGTCAAGTCGCCTTCAACATACTTCCATAACACTCAACCTTCAGTGGTTGTGGTTGTTTTATACTTAACAATTCGGGGAATTCCCGATAGTATACTTATATAATAAATAAATCATCAGTTATCAGCAATTGCTATAACTAATTGCGTTGTGAAAGATTTTTGTATGTAAAAATATTTTTTTTTTAAAGTACCATATAGGTAAGATAAACCTATATAATAAATTTAAGGTAAGAAGTTGTTTTATTATAAAATAATTTTAATTAAAAAAATTAGAAACCAACAATTACCCACAAAATGAGCAAAATTTACCAGGACTATTGGGAGCATTTTAAAAAAAGTGAAAGCAATAAAGATTTGGCAATAAGTAAGATATGTCTTAAATCACTTTCATGCAAAGGTTCGGCGACTATTGGTCTGCGTAGGCATCTTGAAGGTGTACATGAGTATAAAAGAGAAGAAAACAATGATGGTCAAAGCACCTCAAAAATTTCCAAAAGATACAGGTACGGAGATAATTCAGTAATTGAATCTTTCTTAAAACGACCAACTATGGGTGAATTAATTTCAAAGTTAGCAGCTGTTGATGGAATATCTTTTCACAGAATTACTAAAAGTGAATTCATTAGAACATCTATGAATGCCACGAAACTCTACCAAAGTGATGCAATTAATGCTGAATTTTCATGAAGATATAAAACAACAGCTGATTAAAAAAATAATTAAACACAAAGATAATGGTAAAAAATTCAGCATATCCATTGATGAGTTGACCAGCATGAAAAATAAACTATAATAACAAGATTCAGACAATTTAGGGATGGTTCCTGTCGTTGGTAGTTGCCCTGCTGAAAAGCATTGGAATTAGTAAAAGAAAAATTACAATCGTTTAATATCATATTTAATGACGATGTAGTAGCTGCAATGAGTGATGGTGCTGCTGTAATGCAAAAATTTGGAAGATTATCTTCTCAATTTCACCAAATTTGTTACAATCACGGGTTACATTTGGCTGTTCTAAAAGTATTTTATACCAAGAAGAGGCATCCTGATAACTTTGCTTGTATCGAGGAACTGGGAACTGATAACGTATCTGAAATACAAGATTTAGAAAATGAAAATAATAACTCTGATGAAGATTCTGATATAGAAGTTGTGGAAGACGTTGATGTTTATTTGCAACCCCAAATCGAAAAAGTTATTAAATTCATTCGAAATATATCAAAAATGTTTAAAAACTCCCCCGTTAAAAATGCTATATTACAAAAATATGTAGTGGAAGAGGAGAAAAAAGAGCTAATGGTAATGTTAAATTGTTCTACTATACAATGGAGGCTATGGTAGAAAGATTTGTAAGAATTAGCGCCCAATCAAAAAAGCATTATTGATTGAATTAAATTTGGGTAGTTTGTGGAATGACGACTATGTTGAGGTTGCTAAAATAATATTAGCAACATTAAAACCACTCCGGATTACAATTGCAACTCTTAGCCGAGAAGATTCTATACTATTATTTGCTGAAGGAGTTCTCAGGTTTTTGTTTACAACTTTGGAAAAATTAAACACTAATTTAAGTCGAGACCTCCTTAACGCAGTTAGGTAGGAAATGTCTAACAGGAGGGATTATACTTTAGTATCTGTTATCAGGCTCCTACAGAATCCTGATTGTATGTCACATAAAGAAAATGATAGTGTTTTTGACATGGCATTGACACCAAGACAAGAGATATAGGGTTTTCCAATAAGAGGTGTTATTTTGATATTCAAAGAAAAATGCCATTTTTTGTGATAAATGATCGGATCTTTATTTCATTATAAAGAGGAAGGTATGCCGTTAATAATGGAAAATAACATCAGCCAAATGACCACCACGACCACGCCTACAGGACCATATCCTTTTCATGAAATTTTCCATAACCAAATCGCAAAGTGGCTGCCCTATGTCTTCGATAGCCTCACGAATTCCATCTTTGAGGTCTTGAGTCGACGCTGGGCTGTTGGCGTAGACCTTCTCTTTCACGTGGCCCCAAAGGAAGAAGTCGCAAGGTGTTAAGTCACAAGATCTCGGTGGCCAATTGTGATCACCTCTTCGAGAGATAACACGGTCCGGAAACTTTTCCCGTAAAAGATCAATGGTTTCGTTGCTTGTATGGCACGTAGCGCCGTCTTGTTGAAAGTAAACATTGTCCAGACCAATACCATCCAATTCCGGCCATAAAAAGTCATTAATCATCTGTCGATAGCGCAATCCATTCACCGTAACTGTGGTCCAGCCTCATTTACGAAAAAGTAAGGTCCAATGACCACGCGGGACCATAAACCGCACCAAACAGTCACACGTTGAGGATAGAGAGGCTTTTCAACAATAACTCTTGGGTTTTCCGAGCCCCAGATGCGACAATTTTGCTTGTTGACGAAGCCATCGAGGTGGAAATGAGTCTCATCACTAAAGATGAGTTTTTGATGGAATTCCGGATCATTTTGATGCATTTCAAGGACCCAATCAGCAAAGACTCGACGTTGTTGATGATCGGCCGGCTTGAGTTCTTGTGTTAACTTAAGCCTTAAGACCCAAATCTTTATGCAAAATACGGTGTAATGACGTTTGTGGAATGCCTAATTCCAAAGAACGACGAGCAATGGACAAACTTGGGTTTTCTTCAACACTTTCGGCTACAGCAGTAATATTCTCGGCTGTTCTTGAGCGACGTGCACGGGTTTTATTCTTCACATCATTAACTTGTCCCGACAGCTCGAATTTTTCTACCAATTTCTGTATTGCGGTCCGACATGGTGCTTCACGACGACCCATAATGTTCGAGTTTTACGAAACATTTTCACCATTTTTATAGTGAATTTTAATAATTTCAATGCATTGTTGAATCGTGTATCGTTCCATTTTTATTAATGGCATAGTTTTTATTTGTCAAATGTCAAAAAATGACAGCTTCAAAAGTGACATCTACCGAAATAGCGGGCTAATTAAAATAACACCTCTTATTGGAAAACCCTTTATATAAATTGGCTAAATCTATATCATCTAGAATTTTTTAAACTAAAAACAGTGATAACGATAATACTGAAGAAACTGGTGAAACTGAAAATATTGAAGAATGTCCAGATCGAGAAGAAGAAGCAAGTCTATAGCAACAAATAAATTTTGCAATTACCAAATGTTTAAAAGAATATGAAAGTCCGAATGCTGAAAAATTACAATCATTAACAAAGGTATTTAAACCAACTTCTACGCAAAATGAGCGGAATTTTTCTATTGCAACAGTTTATGTTAACAAAAAAAGAACAAGGATGCGAGATTCAACTTTGGGTGCTCTGTGTTTCTTAAAACATTATTTCAAATCACAAAAATGATTAAATTTATTAAATTTTTATAAACCTTTGTATATATTTTTCTAAAACTTGAAGAATTTATATTTACGTTACTATTTTTTATTTTGTTGTATAATAAAATATGAATTTCAATTTATATTATAGAATGCTTTAAATTTTTATTTTAATAAGTTATTTTCTCAAGAAATCTCGTTTTCTTTTCTCGAGAAATTAAAAAGGGTGAGAAATGTGAAACAATACCTGTATGTATAAACATACATATATCGTTGTTTATATTTGTTCAAGAAGGAATTTATTTGGATTCTCCGATATATAGCAAAAGCTAAAAAATGTTCTAATTTGTTATTTCATCACACAACCCATTAATTTTTAGTGACACGATTCAAGTCTTGGTTTTGACTCATCAACAGGTCCCAAATAGCGAAATTGAGTGATTTGAAAAATAAATGAAAAAATAGAATAAAGAAAAGAAATGAAAAAATGAAAAAAAATTGAGAAAAATAAAAAAAACTATAAAAAAAAAATTTAAAAAACCAGATTCATTCGAAACGAATCGAACCTGTATAGAAAAAGGAAGAAGAAGAAGTGTTTCGTGTTCTTCTTCTTCCTTTTTCTTTTTTTCTATTTTCAACCCACTGCTGGCGTATACAGGTTCGATTCGTTTCGAATGAATCTAGTTTTTTAAATTTTTAAAATTTTTTTTTTTCAATAAAATTTTATTTTTCTATTTTTCTCAATTTTTTTTCAATTTTTCATTTCTTTTCCTTATTCTATTTTTTCATTTGTTTTTGAGTGATTAATTTCGCTATTTGGGACCTGCTGTTGAGTCAAAACCACGACTTGAATCGTGTCATTAAAATTATAATGGGTTGTGTGATGAAATAACAAATTAAAAACATTTTTTAGCTTTTTCTATATATCGGAGAATCCAAATAAATTCCTTCTTGAACAAATATAAGTTTACCCCGGTAAAAAATTCTAAAGAGTAATCTCTACTTTTATAGTGGTTTATGTCTCGCGTTCTCGCGTTAGACTGCTTATCATTGGAGTAAAAAAATAATCTACAATAATAGGTGACGATTAGATTTTAGGTCGGCACATAGCTATAAGAGTGCACTGCTAAGGTTTGGTTGCAACAAACTTTCAATTTAAGTTTTTAGTTTTATTCGATGTTTTTAAAGTTTTTGACAGTCTTACAGTGATGAAAAATGGAAAGTTATTTTAACTTCTTTCTCTTCATCAACCCTTACCATAATATTTGATATTTTTGTTATTGATAATTACAAGACAGCTATAATTAAACTTAATGACCGAATCTCTAATCTAATTTAATTTTAGTATAATAAATGGTGTGCCACAAGCTCTATTCTGAATCCATTGCTTTCCAGCTTATTAACTCTTTGATGGGTTAGTGACTTTGAAAGTGATTTTTTTTTTCGATATAGTCTTCTTTTGGTTCAATACGTTTTGCCCGAAGATTTTCAATCATCATCAAATCTTCCACAAAAAATATGATTTACCAAACTCTGCAATGTTAGCGTATGTTTTAGAAATGTCCTCTTAGTTCGATGCGAATTTCTTTCCAGCGAATCATTTCTTCATGTTTAAAAAGAGAAAAAAAGGTAACAAGGGACTAAATCTGAAAAATAGGATAGTTTTGCATTTCCTTAGTGCAATTTGTCAATTTTTGTATTGGTAATTATAGGCATAGGACCTGGTGAATTATCGTGTTGAAAGAGAATTTTATCTTCTGTCCCTTTTTTTCATGAATTCAATGTGAAATCAATCCAGCATAGAGACATAATAATTGTTCTGTAATGATTTTCCTATATTCCGGGTAGGTAGTCGATGATGTTCGCCTTCCACTGTTTACAAGCAAAACAAAATCACTTGACAAATGTCAAAAATAAAATCACTCTTGCGATTTGAGTGACATCTTTCATCAAAATCAGTGACTTATTATATAGTTTCCGTATATCAAGAGAAGTAGAACTTAACCGACAAAAGTTAACTGTAAATCATAGAGTGGTATCTTTTGCTGCTTGAAAGTAAATATATTGTTTGCCTTAGAGAAAAGTTGAATTTTGTGCTCGTACTACTACGCAGACTTTGTAAACAGATATCAATCAGTGCATTGCTCAGAAATACATAGAATTTGCAGGCTACATCAATCAATTATAACTACACATATTTATAGTAGTAGTGACCTTACGCCATTTTCATAATATCAAAGCTATCTACTCCTTTTGTGGTATTTAGTTATACTCTATATATCTATCCCCTACTCATATTTCAATAGAAATCCTTTTCAAAAACAAAAAATTCTCTTTAACATTTTTTTCACTTGAATAAAAATTGAGCCATGATGAATGCCAAATTGCGTTAAAGACTCTTTTTCACTTGAAACTTTTGGATTTGTATTGAATTTCACTTACCACTTGTTGACCGAAACTCGGCCTTTGTGAACTTATCTACATATAAAAGAGGTTCTTGAAAGCCTTGTCTGTATGTAAACAAGCACCTCTAGGCATTGCGCTTTGATGCTAAAGAAAATCTTTATTTAAGTGTGCTGCAAAATAAAGTTAAACCTTTATAGAATAAATTTTTCTTATTATTTCACACTTTCGCACGGCACGCCATTTCTTTCTTTCGTATACTATAGGTAACCTATGCACGGAAAATTCCACTCGAAAGAAAGTTTTTTCTTTGCCCTTCTTTTGATAGTCCGGCACATTGAAATGGTACCTTTGCAGAGAAAGTTTTCAAGAAGTTTTATGCTTTTTTTTTATATACATTTTTCTTTTTATAAGTAGATTTATAAGTAAAACGGAAACGATTTAACGTTTCTTTCGACTTTTGCTCTACGGCCCTTATCTGTGTATAATTTTTAATGATTAAAAGTTCTCTTAACTCAGTACTATAGATAAATCCATTGCGGAAGTATAGAGCACCTGCATTAAGCAAGAAAAGATACAGCTTCTTCTGAGAGTAACACTGACTTCTACATAATCTAAATAATAATTATAACTGTCACAAAAGTTCTTCATTTTTAAAAGTTTAAATTGTGAATTCATTATGAACAGCGTTATGCAGCTTTTGCTTAAGCAAAGATTCAATTGAACTCTTGCATATAGCCGGCCAATGAACAATTTATATTTCTCGCAGCTCTTCATAAAACATATGGGTATTCACTCTTTAATGTATCAGTGTAACCGATGTAAATATATAACAAGAATTTACAACAAAGAGTGAACACACTCTTTAGCCTTTAGCTTACTTCGAAATGTAATTATGGGAGCAGGGTGATAAAATGGGACCGTAAGAGCTCTCCCCGGCCCCGGAAAAATTGAGAAATTCCTAGGATTCATAGTTATCCTAGAAAGAAAGAATTGTGACGATCCGGTTAAAAATAGCTGAGATAAAACCAAAGTATCTCAACTATTTATGAAAAGAACGGCTTAAATTAAGGAAATGCCGGTTTGTCATAGAATTTTTTAACCGTTTGGGTTGTTTTCCAAGTTGTTATTTCTACTATTACTATTAATTATACACTATTTCAGTATAATGTCAGCGGATAAAATGAAGCCTGTTTTGTTGGGAACTGTTATTTCTAGTTTGTTTTCAGCTCAGGCTAATAGTTTAGGAGAAATGTTAATAATAGTAGAACAACCTCCTTTTACGGCAATCTTTGCCGCTTTCTACAGTGACAAAATGTAAAAATTTACAATTTACCTTTACGGAATAACAGTGGTTCGGAGGTATTTTTATGTACAGATGAAATGGTTTCGTAATCGAACACCTATTCCTATAATAAAAAAAAAAATTGGAAAAAAACTCATATGTAGTAATGGGGTATATGGGCCCCAGATGATCAAAAAAATTTGAACTTCTGGAGTAAAAGCTCAGTGTGGAAATATCTCGAATTCAAAACTTCTAATAGATAGAAAATTTTATTACCTTTAATTTAGATGCAAAATTATTTCTCTAGGGGCATCTCTTATGATGCAGGGTCCGACAAAGTAAAAAAGTGGTTTTCAGTTAAAACGTAATCAAGTTTTAGAGGGTTGAAAAAATATACTATGGAGTATACCGGATTGAAATTTAAAAAAAAAACGCCATTTAATAGAGCTCAGCGGGGGCTTTAAATAGACGCCCCACATGTCATATTTGGAGTTTGATGAGGGTGGGGGTAACAACCCCGCACCCCAAAATACCCCCCCCCCTCGAAACTTTTTTTCGATAAATTTAATCGCCTTGTCGAAATAAAGACGAATATCAAGTTCATTTTTTGAACGGTCCCCTCCTCATCCCGCAAGAAAGGTTCAAATTTTGAAAATAATTGAAGCTAATTTCTGAACTTCAAATACTATTATTAAGTAATTTATGGCGGAAAAAGAAAATCGATCGCACCAATTTGTTTTTCGGTGATGTTTTATTAAGTTTTCCAGAAAGTTTCATGGTGTTTGATGCGCCATTACTGATATTTTGGGCTCACAAATTTGCAATACCTTTTTTTGTGCGGGGAAACCATGATGCGGGTAGATGTAAATTGAACACCCTGCAAAATCAACCGGGTTAAGCCAGAGCTTAGCTAAGCCACGGGTGCATATTAAACCCAGAACTTACGCCTACTCAATGAAAGCTTAACTCCTCGAAGTTCGAAGTTATTTCGGGATGCACAGGCGCTTCGTAAATCTGGTAAATTTCATACTGTGGTCACCCTGAATGGATTTGTTTGTGTTAGATGGGATAAGGATGACAAGCTATGTAGAGTCACCACCGCCGAACAACTGAAAACGGGCATTTCTGGGCCTTAACCTAATTTTGGGAGTTTTTACTATGAAGTCTTTACATTTGCTTTGCTTTGCATTATATTTAAATATTAGCTTTAGTTTTTTTTTTGTTTTCTAGTTTTTCTAGCATTTTGTTCTTTGTTTATTTTTTATTTTTTGTTATATAATAATTTATCTTTCTTTAAGATTAAGCCATAATACTATTGAATTTTGCAGTTTTTTACGTTTTCTTGTATAGTCTTGCACAGTCACTAAATTTCTTATATTAGGTTGTTATTTCTAGTGTTTGCTATTGGTCGTTGGCAGAGGTATGCTGATCGATGAGTTCCGCTAATACTTTTTGTGAATTGGACAGAGTGAGATCACTAATTATCATATAGCCACGATTAATGCTACAAGTCTTTGTAATAAAATGGATGAGATCCGGCAAATCTGTGGAGTCGCTGATTTGCATGCTATTATTGTTAATGAGACTTGGCTGCAGCAGCATATTCTTTCATCGTTTAATTCCATACCTGGTTTCAATATTCTACGTAATAACCGCAAAGGCCAGAAGGTTGGTGGCGTTGCCATTTATTTGAAATATTCATTTAAATTTAAAATTATCGAATTTTCCTCGAGTGGTGCTAACGAGTATTTATGTGTGGAGGCTGAGGTGGGTCTGGAGAGGTGTGTATTATGTGCTGTATATCGTCCTCCTGGAAATTTTTGCGATGAATGTGCAGAAGAACTTTCTAACTCCATTTCAAGTATTGCGCATCGCTATAGCAATGTTATTATTGGAGGTGACTTCAATGTAAATTTGCTTCACAGTAATCTTCCTACTGAAAGTTTTCAATCTGTAATTCAAGGTCTTCACCACAATGTTATGAATTCTTTTCCCACATACTTTTATTGTGCTAATCCTTCACTACTGGATCTCTTTATGACAACAGATAAAGAAAGAAGTATTATTCCATAATCAGATTAGCCCTCCGAGCATAATTGATCATGATATGCTATTCATGACTTATATTGCTTCGTTTGATAACTCTAATCAGCTGAAGCAATTTTACTATCGAGATTTCAATAACATCGACTTGTTTAGCTTGATTAACGAATGTCTGTCCCTTACATGAACTGATATCTATGTCTGTCCTTCTGTTCAAGGTAAAGTTAACATATTGAATGAGCTAATCTCCTATCTATATAATAAATATGTTTCCCTTAAAGTTAAGCGTGTGAGTGCTAGTAGCTCTCCCTGGCTTAGTTACACAATTCGTGGTCTAATAGTAGAAAGAGAATTCTTATATCGTCAATGGAGGCGACTTAGAACTGAATATGCTCGATCTCTATACAAATGCGCTCGGAACAGGGTAACTTCTGAGATTCGGTTAGCAAAGCGTCTATATTATTGCTACAAATTTGATCCTAACCTGCCTCCTAGAGTTTTATGGAGTAATCTGAGGAAAGCTGGTATTTGCCCTGGATTGAGTCCTGAAAGATCATTTGAACCAGAGGTCTTTAACTAGCACTTTACAACATGTTCTGGTACTGCTGTTTCTCTCTCATAGCTCGCGGGGTCGGGCATGATGAGCTTTACAAAGCTATCTTTTGTGTAAAGTCCTTTGCGGTCGGTATTGATGAGCTCAATCCCCGCTTTGTAAAGCTTTTGTTTCCGTACATCTCCACATATGTACATATATATTACATATTATGAATTTCTGTTTGTCCTCCTCCTGTTTCCCTGACATTTGGAAAGTTGCTAAGGTCATACCTGTACCTAAGAAAACTTCCCCTGTCAGCTTGTCTGACTTCAGACCTATTAGCATTCTTAGCTTCCTAGAGAAGGTTTTGGATTTCTCTCAAGCCTTTAATAGCGTTGTGTACTCTACACTACTCCGTAAATTTTATGTTAACTATCGCTTTTCGTATTCTGCAGTCAAGTTAATAAGTAGTTTCCTCACAAACCGTTTTCAACAAGTAAACGTTAATGGTATTCTCTCCTCCTTCTTACCTTTGTTTCTGGGTGTCCCGCAAGGATCTCTATTAGGACCTCTACTCTTTAGTCTATACATTATTGATATCGGTGATATCGTACATAATGTACAGTTACATCTATATGCCGACGAAGTTCAATTGTACTTGACCAAACCTCTTGGGTTGGTTGAGAATTGTATTTGCAGAATCAATTTTGATCTTTCTGCAATTCACAGATGGTCAATTGATAATAAACTTTCTCTCAATCCAAATAAATCACAGTGTGTGCCGCTCACCTCCTAATTTTGATGATATACCCTCAGTTATTCTCAATAACGTCATGTTACCTTTTGTTGAATCGGTGTCTAATCTGGGAGTGAAGTTCAACAGTCGCATGAAATGTTGTGATCATGTTAAGGGTACCTATGTTGGGTAAAATTTATGGTGGCTTGCGAAGACTTTGGCTATTTGTTAATATCTTACCTACAAATTCAGATTTGAGATAGGTTAAGACGCTTTTGTTGCCTCATTTTACTTATAGCAGTATAATTTACCCAAAGCTTGATTCCCTGTGCAAACGTAAGGTGGAAGCTGCTTTTAATGATTGTTTGCGATTTATTTTTAACCTGCACAGAACTGCCCATATTACCCCTGTTAGGTACTCGTTACTAAGATGCTCAATTCAAACTTATTTAATATGCAAGGCATTCATCTTTCTATTCAATTTAATACAGACTAGGAAGTACATGTATCTTTATGAAAAAATTGAATTTCTGCATTCTAGGAGAGGAATGAGCTTACGTATACCGCTTTTTAGTACATTGACTTATGAGGGATCTTACTTTGTCCAAATTGTTCGTCTATGGAATTCCCTCCCTCGCAATACTCAGTGTGCGGCTTCTGTCAACGAATTCAAAAGGTATTTGTATGATTGTATCCTTTGAGTGCTATGGGATTTTGGGTATGACTGTGCAAGATTTTCTTATATCTTATCCCTATTATTTGTTATTAACATAATTTTATTTAGTTTTAATTTTCTTTTACTTCCTCAATATATTTGTTTCTTGTCTTTACTTTTTCTTAACTATTGTACACACTTTCTAAAAATTATGTTTTTATTTTTTTTATTGATTTCCAAGTAGCTTGACTAACTTATATAGAGTACTAATTAAGACTTACATCTTGAGTACTTAATTTATTAATAAATGAATTGAATTGAATTGAATTACTCGGTTTCACAGTACTCAGTAAGCAGAGGCTTAGTTAAACCGCATATGAAAAATGTCAAGTTGTCAGCAGTGTGGTTATTGTGAATTTTTAATAGAAAATTGCCATTGTGAATCCCCTCAAAACACAATATTGTTATCACCCACGAGTAAGAAACTAAGGAGAGGCCATTGGGTGTATGCATATGAATTTTTTGCGTACCGAACGTGATGACTTTTCTCACTTTCTAACATATGGTTGCATCTCTGTCTACATTACCCTAGATATCACTTTTGTTTATATTCTGTAAGGAAATGTATGTACCTTAGCACAAAAGCCGTAGGTAATGTGAAAATTGAAAGGGGATTGAATAGAAAAATATTTACATTCTTTTATGTGGAAATTTAGTAATATTGTACTTGTATCTTTTTTAATAATAAACTGAGAATTAAAAAATTGGTAAATGTTTGTAATTTTGATAAAAGCATAGTTAATTTTTGATATATCTTCATGATATAGATTTACCAAAAATGAAATTTTGAGACAAGTAATTTGGAACTCGAAAATGGAAATAGGTTAACTGAGAGGAATCAAAAACCTCAAAATGGTGTTTTATATTACTAGCGCTCATTATGCTGTTGCTGGCATACAATTTTGTCTCATACTTTCAAAAATCGCGCCAAAATCTCTTGCATAAACTTTTTTTTCCATCGCAATGCGAATTTTTTACACTTTGAAATTGGCACGAAATTTATTGCTGATGGGCCTCTCCTTTAATCTCTTACTCGTAGGATATCACTAGTTTGTTTAAACTGTGCGCAGCTTTTACCAGTCAGTCGCGCTTTTTATCTGCGAGTGTATCAGATCCAAAATCATCATAGGCGAATGTTTCGACAGTCGGAACCGAGAATAAAAATCAATGTCATCCTATTTCCCGAAATGTTTCGGGCGCCTTCTTTAAATTTTTTCACGGATCACACTTTGCGATATTATATTATACATTTCTTCGTCACTTATATCATCTGCATCAGATAAATAACTCATTTTTCTTTTAAACTGTTTGGTTTCTTCAAATGGAATTCTGACACAAGCGTCCAGACAGTACTCAAAACTGCTAACTAAATAACTATTTTTCGCTTGGAAAATTTCAATTTAGAGTTAAAGTATAACTTTTGAAATACGTACGTTTGTTTAATAATAAAAATTATAATATTTAGGCAAAATATATATTTAGCAATAATCTCCATATGTATTTCACGCGAACATCTGAAGCTTGAACCTTCGAGAGAGTAAAGCTTGCCTTAAGCCACTTAAGCCTTGACTGTGAAACCGAAATCGCTGTGGCTTAAGCCTTGACTGTGAGACCGGCCATTATAGAGCTAATTGGGCGCACTGTATAAGAGTTTTGGGCGCTCATCTATAAAGCAATAATAAAACATTTTAGCGGTCTGCGAGAAAGTGTATGAAATCCTTATAGAACCACTTATAACCTCAACTTGGTTGCGAAGATATTTTAAAGACGTTGTGGTTCTATGTATTCGCGTAATGTTGTTGTGTTTTTGTCTTATTCTTTTTTCTTGAAAAACATATTAAAAATTTACTCCACCAGCAATGTGTGAGCAGGAAAAATAATTCATGAAATCAGACTTTGTCATCCAACATAATTTTGTTTGCAATAATCTTTGCGTAACACTTAAATATTAATTTTCGATTAATATTCGAATAAAATTTTATGCAACTTTAATTCTATTGTAAAAGTTATACTTCTATCTCGAAAAAATAGAAAAAATAGAAAATAGAAATAAATAAAATAAATAGAAATAAATTAACTTAAATAAAATATTTATTATTAAATATATTTTTAATGTTAAGTTAAAAATCGTTTAAAAAAATTAAAAATTAAGAGGGAAATCATCCATTTTTAAACATTAAACAAAAAAGTTAAATTTTAAAATGTTGTTCGCTGCAATATATTCACTTTTTTTTTTTTTTCTTATAAAATGACCGACTGTTTTCACCTTATTTTGCAGCTCTTATAAAACATTTTAGGTTCGTGTGAAATCTTCAGGATCGGAAATGTCAAAGTACACTCCATATAATACTTAGTTTTACGCAGGTTAATTGATATTTGTGAAGAATAGTTCTTATTAAAGTATTTAATACCAATGAAAATAGCTTCTATTTATTATAAGGTTGTCATAAAAGCTAAAATAGTACAGCTATCGTGTTGGTGTGATCCCAGGCTCAACTCAAGTGGCATTTAAATAGTTTTCTAATTTAATTCTGTAATATTTCGTAGCGTACTGCATGCAGCAGTATGCTACACTGAGCTGAGGACACGTATATAGCGGCTTCATGAGTGGTGAAGAAAAGACGGACGAGATGCGACGAGAGAAAAGGAAGAAGAAGAATGTCGACATCTGTCTTGCTGTTCCAGCGAATCACGGGAGTGAAAGTCATAGAGTGAAGAAAAATCGGAATTTTTTTGTAACATCGGCAGCGGAATTATAATTCTTCAAGGGATTCGATTTGGGCAATTACTTTGTAGAATAAACAAGAGAGTACATCTATACGAAGTAGCCACATTTGCAGCGGGAAAATTTCAATAAGCCTGCCCAGGGAAATGCAAGGTAGGACCTCTCGTTTTGGTGTCTTTGAATCACGCGTGATAGATTGGATGCAGTTTTTGAATTAAAAAAAAAAAACTATCGAACACGAGCCACTTTTAGGGACACTGACAACTATCTCCCCTCAGTGTCGATTGGGTGGTTGGGGCTAGCAGAGAAGGCCAATCATCACCGCCTTTCCAATGGATGTAGGAAAGTGGTGTAAAGTCCCTTAAGGAATGCATGTGTGCTACAGCCTTTTGTATAGACAGGCACGAATTTATTTTGTATATGGGTGGTGTCAGCGGCAGGTTTTCGTGGAACCTCCCCACACTCTCCGCCAATAGCCGAGGCGAACTAGCATGCCGCCCTGCAGTCAACACTGTCCACCGAGTGATCTGTCAGCTCATGCTGACAGTCTGGACGTCACGTCCAAGTCAAATCACTCTCAACATACTTCCATAAAAATATCTTTGCAAAATTCTTCGAAAACGAAATTGCTGCGGAAGCTAAATTTTGTTTTAAAAGGCCTTTAAAATATTGGTTTCAAACTATTATAAAATACTTATAGAATAAATTAGTTTCCGGAACAAGCCCGTTTTATAAGAGGTTCGGAAAGAGTTCTCAGTGCAACCTTATAAAAAAATTGGGCACCGGAATTCAATAGGAAGAACCTCTATAAAAAATTTTAGTTTTCGTGTAGTTGGTGTTATGAGATATAGATGGCGGAACACAGAGTGTCATATATAATTTTCAAAGAAGTATATAGGAATAGTTGCTAAGCCAGAATTTAGTTTATTCTTTAATAGTCTATAGTTAAAAACTTCATTGAATATGCAGAATGAATTGAGTTAGTTTATTTAGGTCAAATTCACTTTTCTTCATAGGCCTGACTGCATAATTTGAAGCTCCTAGTTTTACGTGCTATTTATTCATGTTAAATTAATGCGCGATAGATACTTCTTCCCAGGTTCCCTAAAGCGTCAAATTATAGACAAATTAAATTAACGTCTAGGAAAAAAAACTCTCCGCCTTAAGCTCGAATTTGCCATCCATACAAAATCGTGAGAATCGATAAGTTTTTTACATTCAGTGGCTGATTTCGATATCAAATCTTGACGTTAGGGGGCTTGAGTAATTGCAAGACGATGGAGCTTGTCTCTCTCCCGGGCTGATCGCCAAGTAGTCAAGATCGAAGAACAAATTAAAAATTTAAAAATAAAATTTAAAAAGAGGAAAAAAGTACATTCATAACAAAACTGGCTGAATAGGCCTGTTAAAAAAAAAAAACAAAAAGTAAGCAAGATAGTAAGAGGAAAAGGCAGGAGAACGCAATACCGGACACAAATGGAGGGCCGACGGGAACTTGTTAGAGGCTATACGGAAAAGTTAAGAGGAAACGTTTGTTATACCGCTAGGAGTTCCAGATTCGCAAGAAGACAAAGCTATGTACCCTTTTTTTTATAATTCATTATATGCCAATTTAGTAATTGGGACGAGAACGCCCACTTATTATAAAATTGAAAATACTTAACATATAATATATATTCTTTACACGTACATTTCATCCATAAACACGATTATAGTAATTCTTCTGAACATTAAATCATTATAATGATATACTGCATCCTAAAGGACCTTTGTTTTAACCCATCCTGTCTCTACTAGCAGCCAAAAACGGTTAGGAGCCCAAGTTACGCCATTTCGAGGTCCGCGTGACACTGTTATACAACACTTATAAAATTAAAATCTAATTCATGCAACTAAGTAGCTGCAAAAATGTTCATTGGGCGGGTAGAGAGGTAAGATTCGTCAAGATAAGTAAACACGATTAATTTTATATTTTTTGCTCTTTTTTTATATTATTAAGCCAAACTCAAGGGATACCCTATGATACAAAGCACAGCACAGCAGGAAGGAGCTAGGGAGAGAATTAGGGAATATGAGGAGAGTAGTGCTGGGCGATGTACATTGATGTTTTTAAAACATCGATGTTTGGACTTTCGATGTTCGATATTTTTACATCGATGTCGACCCACTAAAACATCGACGTACATCGATGTTATCCTTTCGATGTTAGGGAATTATATGCTTCTTACCGCAAAGGAATAAATGCATACTGTAAAAAGCAAATAAAATTCCAAAAAATTATCTAGATTTGAAAAAGAAAAAATACTTATATTTCAATAAAATTTTTGTGGTAAAACGGAAAGAGAAGTAGTGTAGTTATTGTTCATTTAATTTTCAAAGCATCATTACAATTGATCATCATTAGTTTTTAGAATGATTTGATGTGGGGGCAGAAAACATCGTTCGGTAGAACGAATCACAATTTTTTTAAATAGTTGGGAGGAAACAATCAGAGTGACCTTGCATCACACTCCTGTCAGTGATTCAATGGAGACCAACGAAGTTAGGCCACAGGAGAGCGATACAGGTTTGCTTATTACTTTAGTTAAAGCGGCCCATACAAGGCGAAAATGCTGTCCAACTTGGTGTGCCGTGTGACACGCATGAAAGCTTTTTCTCCACACACTGTCAAACATGCTGCCCAACATTAGGATAGGAACACATTTCAGGAGCTATTAGAACTATTGATTGCTATCATTTCTTCAATAGACTTCACTCAAGAATGACGAATGTGTGACAAACATCACCCTACATGGTTCAATATGTTGTCAAACACGTAGCCCCGCCACTCAAAATCAAACTAATTTGATTTTCGTCTAACCGCTTGACATACGTGTGACACAATAAACAGGCACACACACTGTCAAATCTGCGTGACAATATCGTTGTCCTACTCGTGTTGTCAAATATGCGTGACCGTGTATGGGCCCCTTAAGAAAACGTCTGCCTACAAGTTCTTTTTCAGGATCAACAAAGTTCAATTTATGTGCTAATTACATCCGCTTGGTGATTGAAAAAATAACAGAAGTATCGGAAGAAAGTTCGTAGGCAATTGGAAATACCCCTTTATTTAAGCGCTCCTTTGAAATGATGACAGCGCCACCAACTCATATATCTTGGCTTATCACGTCTTGCACTGTCTTGTCTAAGACAGGTGTTAGCGAGACTATAACTCAAAAGAGAAACAGTTTGCAGGGAAAACGCCTTTGCCAGTTATTGTTTCTTCAGTCTGTAGATAAGAAGTTTTCGGACCTGCAATTTTTCATTTTTATTTAATTCGTTATTTTTAAGAAACTTTTAATTTAGAATTGATAATGATATTTTTATTAAGTTATAAATAAAGACGAAAGCCAAAAAAATATTCTAAACTGGAAAACAGAATTGTTTTTCTATGTTTAAAATGTAATAACATCGATGTGGTTTGTACATCGATGTTATATGATCGATATTATCGCCACATCGATGCTTGTTGGGTGATGTCAACATCAATGGTGAACATCGATGTTCCGTTCCGATATCCCAGCACTAGAAGAGAGTGGCGACGGTGCCAATGTAAATCGCCCTTCAACTTTCGCAGATTGTATGACGGAGGAAAGACTGTTCCACAATTGCACACTTTGGGATAAAATATCATCAAGGAATTTTTCTGTACGGCCGTAAGTAGTTTGAAGGATAAAAGGATGAGCGTGGTTTGCAGCGAGAATATTGCGTGCAAGAATTATTCTACAAGGGATCAGACAACGAAATGTCATCAGAACATTGACCATGCATGTTGCAATAAAGAAGCAAGAATCATCCAACATTCCTGCGGAGATCGAACTAGTTATAACGAGTAATTGCCACATGTCCAGAGTTTTAATTTTTAACACTTAATCCCGGTCTTCTCATGCATTTTATTTATTGTTCCCTCAAAGTTGTTTTACTACTATGGCAAAAAGACATATCCTGACGACCATAAATGCCATTAATATGTTGTTACCAACAATAAACAAACAACAGTATCTACAACAATAACTTACATTTCAGTTGAAAGCATGAATTCCGGGAGCTCAATTCATATGTTACCCGGGGTTACACTAGATAGTACAGGTTGCATGAAAGCCTCCCTCCCTTCCAACAGGTTTTTTTAAATATGACAACAGAAGGCAGTTCGGTTGGTGTCTTATCACCTTGCATGCAAGTTCATTTAAAAAATTTCATTGAGACATGAACTTTTGTGTATGTTGGGAATTTTATTAAGAGAGGAAACAGAAGAAAAAAGAAAGAGTAAGGTGTTGGTAAATAATGTAATGCAAATGACCCCAGAAAATCTCATTTTCCCAGTATAAATTTATCAATTTCTCTCAAGCATTTCTTTTCCACCATCTTGAAAACTGCTGTTTAATGTCAAATTACTATCAACTCAGCTGCCACGATTTTTGATCGTGCAAGTCTGCTGAAAACTGAGCTGCCTGCATGGAAGTAGGGGGATAACACATGCAAGAAGGATGACAGTACAAGTTGCATACAAACTGCACTATCTTGTATAATCCCCGGGTTAGTGGATCTAAAGCCTTGTCCAAACCAAACAAATATTTTGAAACATTGATTTTCTCTTAATTTAGAAAATTTAGTAAGTCTGGCTAGAAGAGGATGAGGTAAATACATATGTATGTAGTTAATAGAATCGAACACGTAAAAGGACATGGATATTGTTGAGCTAATAGCCAGCTGTAATGGAATGAAGATATTGAAAAGAAATGGACCGAAGGAGTATACGAAAGTTTTTCACTACCCCTGTCGAGGCCATCCTATCCATTCATCCTTTCCTCTGTATACATTTCCCGCAACCATTCGCTCCATCTAGCCATTTCATACTTCCAATTATTCAACAGAGCCTTCAATCCACCTCCCTATTCAATTAGTCATTCCCTTTATTCATCCATTCATTTCAACGAAGAACCATCTGGATATCACAAAAAAAAAACCAACAATTTCCTCCTTGCTTTTGTCTAGATGTTAATGATCTCTTATGCATTGAATTAATTTCGCTGGTCTTTTACTTTTGATGGATTTGACAGAATATTGATGGGAAGATTGGCAGGGGTCCTTTTAGATACCTCCAAAATAAGTTTGTAATGTGTATTTTTTACAACAATGAGAATAAATTTCCATCAATTCAAATAGGTCATTCACTCAAGAAAATTTTTAGGAACAATAACAAAATATTAAATTAATTTTAGAAAAAAACAAAATCTGTTGCTTTTGTGTTGGCTTAAAGTTGATAAACTTTATACTCGACCAACAAAGTGGTTATAGCCTAAATAACTTTAGAGAAAAAAAAATCATTGTTTAATGACTGGATATAAAGGTTAGTCTGATGAAAAAGTTTAGTGAAAGACATTTTAAGTTTGCTATGACTTTTCTTGTACCACATTTTTTGTTTTTTTTTTGTTTTTAATTCGAGGTAAGGTAATGAACTTGATGCCAAGCGCGGAGGTCAACGTGCCCCATTATTCTTCTTGTACTTGAGCTTAGTACCAAGAATTAAACGCGGACGCTTATAAAGGATAAAAATTTTATAACCCACTTATCGCATATCGAATCTGATACCCAAGTTGAGTTTAGTATTATTTAGTATTAAAAAATTTTGAGAAATTACATAGTAGAAAATCATTGAAAATTAGTCACCAATATGCTCAAAGATTTCCAAAAATTGGGGGATAATATGAATGTTACGGTACATTTACACTTGGGCTTTAAAAATCTTTACTTCTCTGTTTTTCTTCATCTTGCCATTCCAGTACAATTTGAGGTTAGGTTGACATTACTTCATAAACTATAATAATCTAGAAAATTTTGTATTATATTAGAAATTAGGACAAAGTTATCCTAAAACGATTCCTAATCCCCTGGCCGCAAAATCATTGCTGTTGTGTTAACACACCGACCCCCACCCGTATTCAGCTATATTCCATGAAAGTTCTAGTAGGAGCGTAAATTAATTGTGAAAACGCCGTATTTTATACAGCGTCCCATAGAAGTATACATATTTCTATGGGATGCTGTACAAAACGTGGCGTTTTCACAATTAATATAACAATAAATAATATGCAAACCCTTGAAAGTACATGAGTCCAATAAAATTTATTTAACTCTTTACGTTGACTTTGTTGTTGCTAAGACGCTGGCAAAATTTCAGCGTCTCTGTGGCGAGAATGTGCAACGGTAAGTTTGAAAGATGTTTCATCCATATACTACTCGATAATATGTAGCTTGCAAAGCGAGCCGAATGGAAGGTAGAATATGGTGTTATGTGGTATAGAGACGCGGTAAATATATTAGCGTCTCTGCAGTGTAATTGTGTCACAGTAGCTTAGAAAGCAAATCCATCGAGATATTCGATTTTTGCTGACCGAATCGGAAGTCAGATGTGATGTTGGGTGGTATAATAGTGGTTTGGGCAAACGCTGGGTTTAGTTCAACGTCCCAAAACAATGTACATAATCATATAATGTACATTTTTAGTTTGTAGAAGAAAATTGGGCGAATCATAGAAAAAGTTTCCACTTGTATTTAGTATTGTCAGAGGCGGACAAATTTTCGATATTTGATTGGATTTATTTGAAAATATTCTGCAAATATTTAAGTAATTGTAAACTGATTTCCTTAATATTTGGAGTTTTTCATTTTGCTTCTTTTGCTTCCAACGAGGAGCCGCTCCCGATGAATCGAATATCTAAAAGTGCAATAGGTGACATAGTGAGAAATGTATCTGAGGCTATTTTAACTCCTGAGCTATTTCTTCTAAATTATATATATATTTTTTTTTTTATTAAAATCTTTATTATTTTTTTTACCTGACATCCCAAAAATCACTTTTTCTCTATTGGCTACGATGATATCCCAACTAACACTTTGTGATTTAATGTTTCTGAATTTCTATTTTACACCCCATGTTTTGTCATTTCCCATATGGTAACATGCCTTAATAAGCACAACGCAAGTTATAAATAAGTAAATGTGCCTCTAAAATGTTCTATATTGTAATGCTGCCTACAAAGGTACCATTTCTCCTTTGTTACTGCCCATTTTGGAACAGTTACCTAAATGTTCCTTTGTGTTGTTCCTTCAATGGCACTCTTCCTACAAAAGCCCAGAACATCTACTCAATAAGAAATGTGTCAATAAAGAAAAATGTCTGCGTAGTTACAATATTTATTTTTGGCATATGCGTATCAATAGAAGTAAATAACTTTGCGAAATTAAACGAGACTGAGATTTACTTACAAAAAATTGATACTATTAGCCTAAATATATATCACATTCCGTAAGAGTTATTATCTTGATATATTTAATGTTTACAGTTATGAAAAGTGGTAAAAGTGAAAAAATTAACAAAAGAAAGTTGATGTAATTGAAGATTTGTGCTTTCTAATAATTCGCAGTACCATTTTTATTCCATTTTAAGATTTACATTGCACTTTTAATCATTTAGTAATAATTTAACTGTTTGACACTTCACTTTCTTACGGAATGAGCGATTCTTACCGCACCTTTACTGACTGTAATTTGACTTTTAAATTTAACGAAAGTTCCCCTCTCTCGATTTAAAGTTAATTTGTGTACGCCTGTTAAATTAAAGGGCGCGTTCGCTTCACGTAAGTAAATGTACTTACGTTTACTTCTATTGTGGTTCAGCCTTATAAAGTATAATGGCTCCTATTAAAATAACATTAATTGGTAATTAGTCAGGGAAACAAGTCTTTAGCTCAGTGAGTGATAGAATAAAAAAACAAAAAAAAACAAAAACTGGAACATCAGTGAGAAAAACTTTGGAAAAGTAAATCCACTGAAGGATTATTGATAAAAAAAACAAGTGGTTGATGACAATTTAGGATGAAATCGTGTACATGTTTTATGCTACTTTTGCTGAAGATGAATTACAAATTTGTTGTTCATAAATGTCGAAATTATACAAAATAAAAGAAATAAAATGTAAACTAATAGTGATAAATTACCACAGTTGTGCTGTAATTCTGCCGCTAGGATTATCAAAAGATTAATTTATAAACAAAATCAACTTCATTTAATAAACAATGTTATAATGTACATAGTATGAATATAAATTATATGCAGTATATTCAATTCAACTACTCTTGTGACTTTTAAAAATCATTTATTTCAGAAGATCGTGGTGTGGTCGATGATCTGTTTTCATTCTCAATTTTTCTATAAAGAGGAAAAAAAATTAGATCAATTATAAAAGAATTTAACTCAATATTAATGCTATAATGAACTTTTTCTAGACGGTACACAGTGGAAACAGTTTCTATATCAACACATTTCTAGGCACTGAGTTGGAACTCTGACTATGCGGGCACATCTGGCGGCCCACAATGGAAATAGTTCGATCTAGTGGCACTGAATAGGAATTCTGACTACATGGGAACATATGACGACACGCAGTGGTAACAGTTCCCTTATCGACACATTTAAAGGCACTGAATGGGAATTCTGCCTATGTGGGAACATGTGACGGCACACACTGGAAACAGTTCCTATATCGACACATTTATTGGCACTGAATAGGAATTTTGACTATGTGGGAAAATGTGACGGTACACATTGGGAACAGTTCCTTTATCGACACATTTAAAGGCACTGAATAGGAATTCTGACTATGTGGGAACATGCGACGGCACACAGTGGGAACAGTTCCTTTATCGACACATTTAAAGGCACTGGATAGGAATTCTGACTATGTAGGAACATGTGACGGCACGCATTGAGAACAGTTCCTTTATCGACACATTTAAAGGCACTGAATAGGAATTCTGAATATATGGGAACATGTGACGGCACACACTGGGAACAGTTCCTTTATCGACACATTTAAAAGCATTGAATAGAAACTCTGACTATATGGGAACATGTGACGGCATATAGTGAAAACAGTTCCTTTATGTACATATCTAAGGGCACTGACTTGGAATTCTGACTATGCGGGCATATCTGATGGCACACAATGGAAACAGTTCCTATATCGACACATTTATTGGCACTGAATAGGAATTTTGACTATGTGGGAACATGTGACGGCACACATTGGGAACAGTTCCTTTATCGGCACATTTAACTGAATAGGAATTCTGACTACGTGGGAACATGCGACGGCACACAGTGGGAACAGTTCCTTTATCGACACATTTAAAGGCACTGAATAGGAATTCTGACTATGTGGGAAAATGTGACGGCACATAGTGAAAACAGTTCCTTTATGTACATATCTAAGGGCACTGACTTGGAATTCTGACTATGCGGGCATATCTGATGGCACATACTGGAAACAGTTCTTATATCGACACATTTATTGGCACTGAATAGGAATTTTGACTATGTGGGAACATGTGACGGCACACATTGGGAGCAGTTCCTTTATCGACACATTTAAAGGCACTGAATAGGAATTCTGACTATGTGGGAACATGTGACGGCACACATTGAGAACAGTTCCTTTATCGACACACTTAAAGGCATTGAATAGGAATTCTGACTATATGGGTACATGTGACGGCACACAGTGGGAACAGTTCCTTTATCGACACATTTAAAGGCACTGAATAGGAATTCTGAATATATGGGAACATGTGACGGCACACAGTGGAAACAGTTCCTTTGTAAACACATTTATAGGTACTGACCAGCCATTCTGACTTTTTTGGCACATCTGACAACACAAAGTTGCTTATATAGAAACATACATAGACATCAAATAGAAGCTTAACTTGGCCGGTATAACTTGAAAATATAGAATATGCCTTAAAGGGCAAAAAATTATATTAAATTGCCTTCCTGGGAACATTTGATCTATAAAATGCAACAAAATGGCTATATGCGATTTTGAAGAATTTTTGAATTGTTTTTAGATGCAAAAATCTCTATATGTCTTTTATATGTTTATATGTTTTTTTTTTAAATTCTTTACTGAATTTTGAAAAATTTATATAAAATACTTTAATTATTAAATAATTAAAGATTTTGGAAGCTCTTCATTTATTACAAAGTTTCATAACTGATTTTACAGACAATTTATAGTCTAAGAGATAGCAAAGCTTTCGAGAAATTACTTTAGTTCGGCTAGTTTTTTTATATACCTTTCCTTACAGTATATCAATAGTTATTCGGTCCATCTGGCTGTGCGCTGTAGTACATACATACTACCCTCATTTCATTAAGATCATTCATTCAAAATTAACATATATACATACATATATACATACTACCCTCATTTAGAACATTCGAATAAACCCAAAAAACCCAACATAAAAAGTAATCACATATTACATGAAGCAATACCCAGAAAAGAAAATATAGATGAAATTATATTACTTCATCCACAGTGAAAACAAGAAAATTACTTCATAGCATGAACACATGTGGCATATGTGCAAATCGCTGCCGCTACCTTTTTGTCGGCACATGATGTAATAAAAACATTTCACCGCTTTGCATGAAGTTACGTATTCAGCGATATTGAATGTTGATTGCACTAAATGGCAATAAAATAAGGGTCATCAATTCTTGCGAACAATTTACGTTATAGTTGCATCACATAGAATTTCGCTTCACGATATTTTGTAATATGTCGTCATGAAATACATATTTCGACGACCTTAGAATTTATGATAGGTAAGTAGGAAGTTAAGAGATCGATTGTATATAAAGCCATACATTTTTGAATAAAGCAGAACAGTTTTGCTTGAGACTGGAAGAAGTTAGTTTTCACTCTACTCTCCCATCTCTAAAGTCGGCAGTTCAAGATATTCTTGAACGCCTTATCAATTTGGTAACCTCAGCTGGCCATTGGCTTAGCTTCCAAATATATTCCAGCTGTTCCAGAGCAGTATCCAGTGCTAAGAAGACGTCCTCACCTGATTATCGAGAAAAGTAAAGATAATCATTACAGCGCTTTCAGTTCCACAAGTACAAACAGCAGTTTTCAAAATGATTTTAGTTCGATTTTTGTTTATTTTTGTTTTTTTTCATCTGTTTTCATAAACATCGAAAAATATAAATTTACTATTTCCAGACAATTATGTCGTTTCTAGCATCGTGCCAGACTTTGTTTTTTTCGTTACAAAAATATTTTATTACGGCTGTAAGTTTTATACGAGCTAGTTTAATTATCGAACCACGTGAAATTAATTTGCCAGACGATAGATAATTCGATTGCTCATTAATTAGGAACCAGTCCGATTTGAGCATGGTAAAGTGTGTTTTTTTTTTCTTCTCACGATGATGCTTTGAGAATATTTCATGAATTAAACGAGATAGCACAATTTTGTCCTATTCTTCTTTTTTTTAGTGAATTTCAGGAGCTACAGAAAAGTTTCTGGGTAAATTTGAGTTATTTGGATCAGATTTGAAGATATTCTCGATAAAATACTGGAAAAAAAAATCCACTATGTACAGCTCCGCTATTGAATTGGAATTTGGATAGATTTCTATGGAAAAATTAATAAAAGCTTTTTGAAATATAAATACCGAGTCGGACTCGCGTACGAAGTGTTCCGTGTCAGTAAGTAAGTAAGTAAGTAATGTTTATTCATTTCCAAATTATAGCTAACATAATTCCTTATATTCCCTTCAATTCAATTAAATATAGTTCATAGAGAAAATAAAACTATAAAGGATAAAAATAACAATATATATGTATATACACTATGCTTAAGAGAAATTCAAAAATAAATATAAAAACAAACAAAAAAATAAAAAATTAAACTAGAAGTAAATAATAGAATATACAGGAAATTTAAATAATAAATAAATAAACTGCGACAATGGCAATCAAGGCCGTCTGTCGGGATTAGCAACCTAACTAAGTATATTTTTATTATTAATAGCTTTTTACTCATTATCTGTTTAAAAAAAAAGGTATTAGTTGGTTAACCATTAAATTAATTCACCAAAAAGGAACGATATCTCCAAGCTGTTGTTGCATATAAAAACAAACCATTAAAGTTGTCCTTTCCATTTAAAATGTCTATAATTTCAGCTTCAGCAAGTTTGTTTTTCTCAAAGGCTCTAATGCGGAATTCTGAAAGAACAGGACAAACTCCGAGAAAATGTAACAAGTTCTCGTCCTCCTCTAAGTTACAAAGCGAGCAAAGTGTTCCACCGGAATTTTTAAACGGACTGGCATTCAAATTTATAAGCCCTCCCCTATACCTGGTAATCAAATTAATTTTTTTCGCTGAGAATTCGTCACGAAGGTAGTTGCTCATATTACAATATTGCAGTTTATCATAAAGCTCATGCCTTACTGAACTACTAGCTTTGTCAGTAGTTCTTTGAAGAAGTAGTGCTTCCTCTCTGCTGACGAGATTATTTAGAATTGCTTTTAAATGGTTATAGGACTGACCGGATATATTCACATCTAAACTATGGCAGCTGGCTAATTCCTGCCACTCACTATACCAGAATACGTTCCTACTAACAACTTTTAAAGCTAGCTGATGAGGGAGCCTATTGGGAAAAAGACGAAACAGAATTTTCGACATGTAGTCAAAATGGCACTTCAATGTGTAAATGTATATATTAGAGAGACCAAACTCTAAATTTATCATATAGTTGGGGGTAGTTGTCGGCAAACGAAGCATTCTTTTAACGAAGTATCGTTGTAGCCTTTCAACAGAGTCATATTGCTGAAAACCCCATACCTGTGCTCCGTAACAAAGAACTGACCGTATCATCGTACAAAACTTAACACTATGTACTTTTTATTTATTTTTTCAAATAAAAGTAGGTGTCATTTGAAAAAATAATGCTGCCATTTAAAAAAAAAATGCCTACTTATGATAATAATAATGAATGAGAATAAAACGAGGAAAAAAACGCCGAAAAAATCACATTTCTTGTATGGGGCCCCCCCTTTAATTTTATTTTATTTTTTATATTTGTTGTTATATCGCCAATAAAAATACACGGTCTGTGAAAATTTCAAAATGTCTACCTATTACGATTCATGATGCCTAATCTACAATGCATGGTTAAACCACGTCGTCAAAACGACATGGATTTTTGTGTTTGTTTCCCACTCTTGCATTTGAAAATTCATGCTTGCATAAATGTTTCTTCTCTTTCATTCATTTGACGACATGAGCACGACCTTATATGTCGTAGTTAATCAGCAAAAATGATCTCAGCTGCATTCAGCATAATTTAGAACTATGTAGGGGAATTTAGAACAAAACAGCTGTAAACTGGAACTTGTACTTTCAGTTTATAAAGAAATATTTTATATTATTTGACTTGTCCCAAGCAATTTCTCAGTTTACTATACTATAATATAAATTATTGAGACCAAATAATTTCATTGATGTAATTCTACAATGCAATCGAGAAAGCAATTACATTTATGATAATTGACAGATGAACAGCTGTTTAATTTAGCAGCTTACCACTACTTAGATATTTCGTGTATTTATATGCATTCTTCAGTAAATGATATCTTTTGACGACGTGGTTTTACCATGTATTGTAGATTAGGCATGAGATACAACCTGGTGACGGACGGACAGCGAAGTCTTAGTAATAGGGTTCCCGTTGTTACCCTTTGGGTACGGAACCCTAAAAATGACAAGTTTTATTTTGAATATATTGACATCTGTAGATGTAGTAGATTTAGAGTGAGCATTTCTCCAAAATGTGGTCACATATTGAACTCGCTATAAATGCAGCTATAATTCAGCTCTGCACGGTGGTAAGCTTGACAGATCGAAATTTCTGCATTTTTTCTCAAAACTTTCATTGAAATTTTTTTACTGATACGTAAAATAAACCAAATCTGACATCGTTCATGTAGTTAATCTACGGAACTCCATATATATCTTTCCAAGGTGACAAATGCGCTCTTCAGTAATTCTTCATCATCGGTGGCAATATTTTAAAATGCAAGCTGATAATTAATCTTCCGATAGCGACAATACTTCCTATCTTAAAAAACGCTTCAGCCAAAGATATTTCCAATTTTTGGCCAATCAGCATACTCCCCATTCTATCCAAATCATTGGAAAACATTTTGCACAGCATAGCATAGTATAGCAAAATCAGCTTCATCAATGCGCATAAGTTGTTATCCAAGTGGCAATCGAGATTCCGGCCTTTTCACAGCTGTGAAACTGCAATGCTAAAAGTGACTACAGACATACAAATTGCTACAGATAATAACGAACTGTGTATATTGTCACTACTGGACTTTTCTAAGGCTTTTTGTAGTGTAAGTTATGACAAGCTCCTCAATAAGCTAACCACTTGTTCGCATTCTCGAACTGTTCCACTTGACTATTGAGATCATTTCGTTACGATCGACGTCGACAGATGAAGATTATTAATCAGCTTTCCAGCCTCTCACCAGTAAAATGTGGAGTTCTCCAAGGCACCATACTAGATCCTCTTCTCTTTATGTTATATATCAATGATCTCTGTTACGTTTATATGCGAATGATGTTCAGCCGTATCTTAGTCGGCCAATATCTTACCAAAATGATTGCATTTAATATCCAGAATATCTCTGTGATCTTTGCGTAACAGTCTTGTCCTCAATCCAGCTAAATCGCACTATATAGCCTTCTATAACACAGATCCTGGCTTCTAGACTTACCACCTGTTAGGCTCAACGGATCTATATCACCTTATATGAATAATGTGAAAAGCTTTGGAATCTCAATCCATTCCCGCATGAACTGTTGCTGTCATATCTCTGACTGTTTGAAAAAAAAATTATTCCGGCCTTCGTAGACTATGGTTGTCTGCGTCTATTCTACCTGCAGGCAATCGCTTGAGGCTGGTAAAATGCTTATTATTGCCATTCTTTACTTACGTAAACTTCATTTTTCAGAAGCTGAACAGTGATTGTTTAAAAAGGCTGAATATAGCTTTCAATGATTCTGTTCGGTCTGACCATGTTTATCTCTTAGAAACTGTCTTCTTCAACAATGACTGGATTCATATCTTAAACGGAGTGCACTTATTTTTCTTTTTAAATTTCTGCAGTCACGCAAATCTGCTTACCTTTTTGATTTCATTCAATCCTTACAAACCCAGCAGCATCGTATGATACTGATTCCTCATTTCTCTCATGTTGTTTTTCAGAGGTCATTCTTTCTACAGATCCCCCGCTTATGGAAGGCCTTACCAGTCACTGCTCAACTTGCTACCTCAGCTGGTGCCTTTAATGACCGGCTTCAGAGTCAAGGCTTAAGCTGCAGCGATGGCTTAAGCCAAGGCTTAATAAATATTTCGGTTTCACAGTCAAGGCTTAAGTGATATCACTGGCTTAAGGCAAGCTTAACTTATGCCCGTGACAGCATTCCAGTGACAGCATTCCATTTGACGTTTTAGGAAGAAACCAAACAGTTTAAGATAAAAATTAGTTATTTATCTGATGAAGAGTATTCACTGTAAAAAATATTAGGAATATTCCCTAAAATTTAGGGGGAAAACGTACATTTTCATTAAAATGTAGGGAATAGTCCCTACATTTTAGGGAATATTCCTTATATTTTAGGGAATATCTCCTAATCTTATCGAAAAATACCTAAGCTTTGTCGAAACAATTTGTGCAAATTTTTTACTGTGTATAAGCAACGAAGAAGTTTATAATATAATATCGCAAGATGTGACCTGTAAAAAAATTATATGAGGGCGCCCGAAACATTTCCAGAAATGGGATGACGTTGCTTTTTATTCTTGGTTCCGACTGTAGGAACATTCGGCTATGATAGTTTACGTTGTCGAAACATTCTGCAACAATGATTTTGGATTTTATAAAAACCATAACAAACTGGTAAATAAAAAGTTCTTCTTTTCACTTGGTTTTTAATTCACAATGACAAATTTCCTTTAAAAAAATTCACAATTACAGCAGTGGGGACAATTTAAAAATTTTCATCTGCGGGCTAACTAAGCCTCAGCTTACTGAATACTGTGAGACCGAGTAGGCTTAAGTTCTGGGCTTAACCCACATCCGTGGCTTAGCTATGCTCTGGCTTAAGCCTGGGCTTAAGCTTAAACCGGTCATAAGTTAATTATTAACAAAACTAATTAGCGGAATAGCGTCTTATCATCGATTGCACAAAGTAGTTGCTAGGCTTGAATTTCTTTTTTCTTTTATTTTAATTTTACTTATCTAAATTGCCTTTTTCTTGTATCATTCTCTTTTTTCGTATCTTACATTTCCTTTAATTAACTTAATTACCTCATAATATTAAATTAACTACTTCTGATATTTAATATTATATCTTCCCAGCTTGATTTTGTTTTTAGTTATATCTTAATTGCCAATTAATTATGATCTTGTGTACATATATCCAGCAATAAAGGTATTGTATTGTATTTGTATCTAAATAATGTCTGGTGGATTATCTTGATATTAGTATAACGTTCTTCACTTTTATTAATAAACATGTGTAGGTACCTAATTAAGTGTAATTTCAACTCGAAATTACATTTAACCTTTTACTTTTGTTATTAATGCACCCCCATACCAGCCCCTCTAACATCAAATGAAACTTGAAATTTTACATTTCTGATTATAATCTAGCCGTAAGAAAATTTCACTTTACGAAGGTAAATAACATCCTAAAACTAAGTGCGCTTCATAAACAATAAAGGAACTTATAATCCTTAACCAAAATTACGAGAATGAATATTTTCAAACTTTAGTTTCATATAGAGTTGCGTATCTACCTACGTGGCCCCTTCATATATGGGCTCTTATCAGCATTTATACAAAGTCAGTACAACATCATGGATACACTAGATACACAAATATACATACATATATACCACATTCCTCAACGCATTCCTAACGGCCAAATGTAATTTCCAGGATTTTCCTAAATTAAAACACGTTTCTGCTGGAATGAGATTAATTACAGGTGCCCCATAACTATGGAGACCCTTCAGGATAATTTAGAGCTGATTTTAATTACAGAAAATAGTTGTCGGTAAGAATGTATGTGTCTGCAAACAAAGTAAAATGTATGCTGTATATGTACGTGGAGATATCCTGTCCAAAGAGATTTTTTTTTTTTTTTGTAACAGAGGCTTTGAGCCATTAAAAAAATGAATTTCACACGGAATTGTGTTTGCTACTGAAACTGAAGGAATTTTGAACTATTTAATAATTAACGCAGTCACGGGAAAAAGAGTATTTTTTAATTTATTACCATCCTTTACCTACCTCGATTGTGGTTAAAATAGGTTTGTTATTGAATAGTTAGATGAAATTCTCAGGCATACACATATATACATTTCATATATATACAATTGCGTTTTAAGATCCTGGAAAGTATCCTTTCTCCACAAATTAAGTTTGTAACAAATTTCCATGATTAATGGACAAAATTTACAGTTCTTAGTTATCTGATTTGATAAATTGAGATAGCCTTGAAAAGACAATTTCCACTTGAAGTAGAGAGATTTGCAGAGGTATGTGTTCTGAATTCCTTATACCGCAGTAGGTGAAATGGACCAGATGAAAGTTCATATTCCCTGAAGTAAAGTTTTCTAAGAACTTAATTCGCATTTAAAATTCAAGAAGCTTATTCACGGAGCAATAAAGTCGTCCTCTGCAGTAGATAAATTTGTTCTGCTTATAACGTTTGTGTACAAAATTCTATTTAATACTTTAACAATTTTGCATTTATCTGCATTTTGTCAGTTATTTAATTTTTAACTCATAAAGAAAAGATAAGATGTCCAGATAAAATATTAAAAAAAAAAATTAATTCCTGCTATGAAAATTGTAAAAATAGTTAGAAATTAGTAAAAGAATAAGAAACTGAAATACTTTTATTCGGCTAGGAAAGTGATTGTGACAGTTTTTTGGTATTCCCAAGAAATGGGAATGATCTACATACTATTAGCAAATGGGAAAAAACCATCAACTATTACGATATCAACAATTTTAGATCGTTTAAGAGGAGTCAGTACTCAGCAAATATTTTAATTTAGATACCAGCGAGCCTGTAGGCAATAAAATTTACTATACCTGGGTTTGTGTCCTGAAAGTATGAAAATTCCTAGGCCTAGACCACCAGTCACATTAGAGACATCTAGCGTAAAAGACAGAAACCCAACATGCGACAATTTAAGACGAAAATGAAAATTTGCAGTTCAAAGAAATTGAAAATTTTTAAAGAGATTTAACTCTCCTAATTTTATTTTGCACATAATTGCTGAATATGCTATTTTGCTTTATATTTCTAAAACTTTCAACGAAATATTGCAATTTCTTGTTGGTGAAATAACGGGAGGAAAAACAAGTGCTATTAGAGTCAAATAATTGAAAAAAGCGCCACTAAAAATGAAAAAAAACTCGACGTTATTTGCTAGATCTAGGCATTATCTTTCTAAAATATTCAAAATTTAAAGAAATGAGAATACCTACTCACAGGAATTTGATTTAAAAAACTTCAATTTTTACCATTTTTTTACAAGTTTCCGAGCTAATATCTCCATTGCAAAACACTTTTTTTAATTTCTGCCGACGTCATTTACTAGACTTCTTTATTATCTTTAATTTAAGATATAAATCATTATTCTGCTACAAGTAGTTTGCTGGAAATTCGCTTTGAAAAATGTATGAAACCGGCAAATCTTGGTACTGGCTCCTCTTAAAAACTGCCTCCTTGAAGAAAGGATCAAAAATGTGGTCTTCCACTAACACAAAAAAAAATCACTTTTCTGCACATCGGCAATTGTAATGTTAAACTTGCATTTCCAGCTGATAAGGCTTCCAGTTGATTTTATGTTTTTGATCGGACTGCTTAGATGACGGATGTTGAGCATGATTTTCAGGAAAAACCCCTGAATTTTTATTAAGTTAGTAACAAATTTATGTCGTTATTTTACTCAATTTCATTTTTTTATATTTAATCTTATTATTATTATTTATTGACTATTCGGTTCACATAGATTTTGACAATTTCATCATTTGAATGGTATATTTTAATTATTGTAATTTATCCCCACTCAGACAGCTTAGCTGGTATGAGAGTTGGGGAATCTAAATGTAATACAATATGTATTCAAATTACTGATAACAATAGATAGATAGTTTTGATCTAGATTATAAACAAAGTATCATATTTTAGTAAATATAAAAAGATCTAATAATAAGAAGTTATGACAAATAAGTCTTTTACAAAAATTTTTAGTGATGGTGACGATTTGATGTTGTTCGGCAGTGCGTTATATAACTGTCCAGCAGTGGTTAGTAGGCCCTGTCGTCTTCTTTCTTTCTTTCGTTTGTTGATAGACTAGATTTGAGGCGGAGCCCCACGGCAGGCCATATAGAGCTTTTAGAGCCCTATTTATTAAAATTTTAACATCTGTTTTTAACATTTGCGAACATTGTGACCAATTTATAACATTATATCGAATGCGGGAAAGGATATGTGCATTATAGATTAAATTTGCTACAAGTCTATGTAGCTTAATATTTCTTTTTAATACACCAATCAACGGTGTAAGCTTTTTCCCCAGTTTGCCAACGTGTTGTTTCCAGTTTAACTTTTCGTCAATTTGTAAGCCTAAGGAATTTGTTTCTGGGGTTCTTTGTATACCAATTGGGCCTATTTTAATGTTGATGTTTTTGTCTGTTTTATTTGTTTGTTTAAGAATCATGTATTTGGTTTTTATCTCATTTATTTTGAGTTTATTTCCGTCTGTCCATTTTTTAAATAATTTTAAGTCATCATTCATCATAAATTCTAGATCTTCCATGTTTTTGCCTTTGTATATGATATTGGTATCATCCGCGAAAATATAGTATTCTCCACGTAGCTTAGCATATTGCAAATTATTTATGTACAGCAGATATAGTAATGGTGCCAACACTGAACCTTGGGGTACTCCGCATGTAGATATTAGAGTATCACTTAACATACCATTTACTCTTGTTTGGATTTCCCATGCGGATTGGTAGCTTCTTAATAAGTTATTTGCCACACCTCGAATTCCCAGTGTGCACAAAAAATCCAATAACAATCCGTGATGAACTGTATCAAAAGCTTTTGTTAAGTCAATAAAAACTGCTCCTACATAATAACCCTCGTCCAGGTAGTCATTAATTTTATTATTAATCAATGAAATATTACCAGTATTTTCTATAACCTTCCTCCATCTTCCAACAGGGTCATTTGGCCCGTTTGTAAAAAAACAATCCTTTCTTTAGATGTCAGGAAATCTACCGCCACCCTCTCAACATCGTGAAATTTTTTAAATATTTATATTCTGCAAAAATTTTGCATCGAGAGGAACAAGTGGTAATCAGATGGATTCAGGTCAGGTGAGTATGATGGATGTGATAAAACTTTATTCTGCTTCGTCCTTAAAACCACGTGAGGTTTTGCATTATCATGTTGGAAGACAATCCTTTTTCAGTTATATCTACAGTTCCGGACGAAGTTTGCATATTTTTGTATGCAGTCGGGTTAACTAATCAAAATATAGGTTTACCATGACAGTTTGAGCAACGAGGCGATCTAAGAATGGCTCATATTGTTGCCTTGCTGAAAAAGTAAAGAAGAAGCAATTGAAATTCGGTCTGCCAAATGTTTTATCGCTCAATTTGAGAGGAATCCAACCGGCATTTCTAGACAAATCCAAGCTTATTCAAGTGGTTCTTAAATGTTAAATGATTAACTTTAAACCTTCTCCCGATCTTCTTCGTAGTTAATAGTGGTTAATTTTTTTTTTTTTTTTTTTTGCTGGCGGACAGGAGATCCCATCGCAAGCACGCAGGCCATAGCCCATAGCGGTCCATTGTGCCTTCCTGCTAGAACCCCATTAACCAAAACCTTCCTGTTCTCTGAAGCCATTCTATTGGTGAGAAATGTTTTTCAACTTCTCTACGAATAGGAGGAAAGAGCCTAGAGTATCCAGCTTGCTCCTGGCGAAAGTCGGATAAGCACACAAAAAATTGTTCGTTTATCTCATGTTCTCCTTCCAGGCAAGACAGACATTCAGGACTGTCAACAACTCCCATTCTTGTTAGATGAGCGTGAAGCGTAACTGGTGATGATGCCAACCACAGTTCTACATTGTTTCCTTCCGAGTCCCATGAGAAAATCAAAGATATTCCTATTGGACCCCATCAAGAAATAGTTTTGTATACTTACAAGTACTCAGGTTGGCCCATCTCTGCGGATGCTTTCTATGAATATCCACTTTGATAAGAGACCCGATATTCGAGGTGGCAACGTCTGGGGCGGGGACCGGTCCGAAGAACGGAGAATAAGAGCCAGCCATATGGTTCATTACCCACTAAAATCTTCGGAACGTCGTCATCAACCTCCTTTGGCCTTCTGGCTAGCGCGAGATTCATGTCACATGACCTTATTGTTGAAACCTTCTTTTGACCATACACATATTAACTTTAGATGGTCAAAAGACGAAACACAAATTTTTATAATTTGGAACTCATAAAGCATAGAGTGCCTCAAATGAAGTATTCTTGGTCCGTCATATACCCCGATTTCTCAAGATTTAATGATTAAACACATTTTTTTTATCTGCAATCAAAACTTACTTAACAATTGTCAATGATATGCCAACATTCTTCAATACTAGCAATCCGTCCCAATTGGATTATTTCTCTGTAACTAATAGCGATAAGGTGTTGTTCCACAACCAGTTGACTGCAGTGAGTAACTTTGATCATGATTTCTTATATTTGTCATACCAGCTGGCTTTAGATCCTTCTTTATGTGCTGACTCATTTTATTATCGTGATTATAATAAAATTAATTCTGACATGCTCCATGCTGACTGCTCCGCAATGCCGTGGTCCGATGTACTCCTACTGGATTCAGTTGATGAAAAGATCGATTTTTTTAACAACTTAATTTTACAACTCTACTATCGACATGTTCCTTTGATTAAGAAGAAAATCTTTTCCCAACGCTGTCCATGGATAACACAAGAAGTTCACACTCTTCTTGCTGAAAGAGATTTCCTTTTGCATCGCTATAAAATCTCACGGGACCCTGCAGCTCATCATCGATATAAAAGTGTCCGAAATCTCGTCACACTAAAACTCAGGCAAGCCAAAAAATCATATTTTGCCTCCAAATTGAATCCTAGTCTACCTCCAAAAAATCTGTGGCGAAATTTACGCTTTATGGGGGTGGCAGGTAAGGATGAGAACATATGCTCGATCGACGCTGATTGCTTGAATGAACATTTCACCTTCATGTCTCCGATTAATCAGTCTGTTGGTCAGGGCCGAAATCAAGAACTTACTATAAGGCACAATGAAGGGTTTGCATTCCGCTGCATTGATAATTTTGAAGTATTCTCCTCCTTAATGGCAGTGAAATCCACTGCAACCGGCTATGATTTAATCCCTCCTAAATTCATCAAGTTAATTGCTCCTTTCATTGTTAGTACATTAGTGCACATCTTTAATGTTTGCCTTACCACATCGCAATTCCCTACTATTTGGAAAAGAGCTCTTATAATCACAATCCCTAAAAAATCTATCGCCTCTTCTGAGAAAGACTACCGACCAATCAGTATACTCTGCTATTTCAGTAAGGTGTTTGAGAAAATAATATATAACCAAGCTGTTAAGTTTGTTGACCGGAACAAGTTCTTATCGCCTTGGCAATCTGGGTTCCGTAAAATGCACAGTTGTGAAACAGCTCTATTAAAAGTAACATCTGATATTACTGAAACCCTTGATCAGGATTTCCTAACGATACTTGTTCTGCTCGACTTTAGTAAAGCATTTGACTCTGTCGACCATACTCGCCTTCTTTATAAACTTGCAAGCAATTTTAATTTTTCTTCATCTGCTGTTAACCTCATTGGGAGCTTCCTTTCACATAGACAACAAGCCGTCAAAGTGCGTAATATAATATCGCAGTTTCGCCCTACTGAATGTGGTGTTCCCCAAGGCTCGATTCTTGGTCCTTTCTTATTTAGCTTATTTTTAAACGATCTTCCCAACGTTGTCCAGGACGTATCTATTCATCTCTATGCTGACGATGTGCAGATTTACTTCAGCAGACCAATTGGGTTACAAGAGGACTGCACTGCTCGTATAAATATGGATTTGCATCGGATATCCGAGTGGTCACTTGAAAATGGATTGATTTTAAATGCCAATAAGTCGTGTTGTATGCCCATCTATAGAAATGCTCTTGAAACATCTGATATGCCTCCTGTTTTATTCAATAATGTTATCTTACCGTATCAAAACTCAGTCAAAAGTCTAGGAGTTGAACTGAATTCTAAGCTTTCCTGCTGTAGTCATATCACCAATATCATTTGCAGAGTTTATGGGTCCTTGCACCAGTTATGGGTCCATGGATATCTTCTCTCCACTGAGATGCGCATGAAATTAGTAAGAACTCTTATTGTACCTCATTTCATGTACGGTACCATATTATTTCCAAAGTTAGACTCAGTGTGCCGCAGAAGACTTACAGTAGCATTTAATGACTCTATACGATTTGTCTATAATCTACCGCGTAGTGCTCATATCTCAATGCACTCAAGCTCTGTTCTTGGTCACTCACTGGATACTCACCTTGGACATCGTGATCTGTTCTTTTTGCATAAATTACTATTTAATAAGTGTCCCGAATATCTCTACAAGAAATTAAGATTTATGCATTCATCCAGAAGTATTGGTTTTCTGCTTCCTCGATGTAACTCACATTATGGCGAACGCTCTTATTTTGTTCAAACCCTACGTAAGTGGAATCTACTGCCGTTTGACCTTAGGGCGGTGGGCTCTAGCAGAGAATTCCTTCAGCGATTACAGTCCTTTTCATCTAATTAGTGCACATCCTGGTTCGTCGTTATTGCTATTTTATTATACTTTGTTAATTTTTATTAGATCTTAATTTTTCATCTTCTTATTTCATTGTTTAAATTTTTACTATTATTATATCTTTTTCTTTCTCCTTTTCCCTTCTTCTATACATATATGTACTAAAATTTCTTTCCAGTAATTAGGTTTATTCTGCTTGCTATTTGATCATTATATTTTCATTTCAATTTTATATATATATCGTTAGACTTTATTAGTTTTTCTGTATATTTAAATTCCACCTCTTATCTGTATGTTAACAAGATTATGTAATCTTTATACAGTAGCCAGCAATAAAAGTATATTATTATTATTATTATTATAAAAAACGTGGAAATAATACCTGTCGAATAATATCAAAATTGTCTAAATCGTACGAAAATCAATGAAGTTATTGAAGCAACAGAAAAATGTCAAAACTTCCTTACTAACTTAATATTTCATTTACTCGACGTTTCGAGTCTAACCGCGGTCCTTCTTCAAAAGATCTATATAAAATTGCACAAAAGTTCAATTCCTAAAATTCTTATCACAAATACTTCAAATATATTTTTTGTCTACTGCGCGTATAAATGTTTCAAAAATTAATACCAAATCATAAATAAACAAAATGGAAAACAGGTTACAATGTGATTCACTTAGTTTTCTATTTTATTGAGATTTGGGATTAGAATATTTTTTATTCTAGTTGATACCCGGAATAAAGTTAGGTTAGTAGTTCTTAATACAGTCGATACCCACAGAAAGAATCTTTATTGCAGTCGATACCCGCAATAAGAATCTTTTTTGCAGTCGCTACCCACTTTACTTTAGTTGCTAATCAAAATAAAAGCTTTAATCCAGTTGATACCCAGAATAACAATTTTATTTTAATTGTCAACCTACTTGATATAAATTATAGCGGTTATCGTTGCACTGCCAAACTAAAAAAAGAGATCGAGCCAAGTCAGATTGTCGTTTATATAGCCATGATTTGCGCATAACTTAGCATAGCAACTGCACCTCATTATTTTTTTCGAAGTGTTACCGTCTCATATAAAATTATTTGTAAATTAAGTTTACCTAATTTCTTGCCTACTTAATTTTTCCTAAATCTATATAAATATAAGAATCAATGGCCGCATTTGTGAATGGCTCGACCGATTCGGCACATTTTTTTGTTTTTGTATTCGTAATTATCAGGAAAAGATTTTTTGGGAAAGAAAAATTGGAAGCGGTAACCTCTACTTAGTATTGCCATACAAGACTTTGGTTTTCACTTTGTTTTTGGAAACTGCCTGAGAACGTATCGACGTGGAGAGCTGAAATTTTGTATACGGCGTTAAAAATAAAAAACATTAATTTTAAGTTCAATAATGGGACCAATCGGGCAATTCCTTCATAGAGTTGCCATACAAAAATTACGTTTTTAACTATATACTTGGGTACTGCCTGAGAACGCGTCGACATAGAGATCTAAAATTTGGTTCATGGTGTTTTCATAGTAATGGAAAATAAAATTTCAAAAGTGGATTAAACCGGGTTACCCCATCTTGGTACTGCCATACAAAACTATGGTTTTTCACTATATATTTGGACACTGCCTCACGCCTCGACGTAGAGATGAGAAATTTTGTACATGGGTCGTTTTTAAAAAAAGGGAAATTTAAGTTCGAAAATTAAGCCAACTCCTTCGTATGGTTGCCATACAGAATGGCCATTGGTGACTGGACTGCGTCAAGATGATATTTCAATAAAACCAATAGATGAAAATGGGTTTGAGCAGCAAACTTGACGAAAAAGATTGATAGCTATACTTTAAATCCTGCTATCAAACAATTATATTAAAAAACTTTTAAAATAAATAACTTTTGTGAATAAAATGTACTAAAAAGTAAAAAAATAATTTTTTCTTTCTCATTGCAAAATAAGGAATGCTGCAACTCAGATTAAATCTTAAAAGTTTCGGCATCCATAACTATAATCACAATTGTCTGACTGTAACTTATAAGATTTCTTATTTTGCAATGAAACTTTTCTTGTGTATATCACTGAGAAAGAAAAAAATTATTTTTTACTTTTTAGTACATTTTATTCACAAAAGTTATTTATTTAAAAAAAATTTTAATTTATTTTATTAAATGTTTGATAGCAGGATTTAAAGTATAGCTATCAATCTTTCTCGTCAAGTTTGCTGCTCCAACCCATTTTCATCTATTGGTTTTATTGAAATGTCATCTTGACGCAGTCACCAATGGCCATTCTGTTCAGCATGTTGATGGCTACAATTTTGACACTTCATCACGGAATTTGAGCGGGGTAGTTGCATTGCATTCTGTTTCTGGCATTAGTTTCTTCAACCAAGTGAATCTCTTATGCCGTTTTCGTTTGAACATCAGTTTCGCCCTGGAGGCAACCTAAGTGCTGTTAAAGTGTTCGTTTGAAGCAAAAATGACGTCATGGGTTGCCTCTGGTGACAACCCAAAAAGCATCATTTATCGGGTGCACTATTAGTTCACTCACACAAAAAAAGTCTAGTTGTGATTTGATATTATTTAATTAATTTTAAAGTCAACAATTATTACTAAGACCACTCTACTATTATTATATTATCCTCAAAATTATTCCGCAAACAAATTACCAACCAGTTTTCGCAAAAATTTCATAGCTACTTTGACCTTAGTATACATACACAAGCGAACTTTTTCAGGTGCACTCTGAAACCGTTCGATTGATCGGGATTGCCTCCAGAACGAACCTGGATGTTCAAACGAAAATGACATTAAAAATACGTTTTTAAATCTTACGTCAAAATTTTGCACAATAATTACCAACAATATTGTCGCTATTGGTCTGGCATTTAATACTGTTCAAATTTTTTTCACGCCTGATATATGCAAAATCTACACACTTTCGGTCACATTTACTTTTTGGAAAAGAAACGTTTGATAGCATTTCTAGGCGATTATCATATTATCCGTGTCCTTGAGTAGGGAGTGTATCATGTATAGAACAATATCACAAATTTATAACGAGTTCAGAAACCTGAAGAAAAAGTTCATATTCCAACACGAAGTTCCGGTTGAATGACGGATTAGGCTTGTATTTCCAGGTGGACAGGACAAGACTGAATGGGCCATCAACGGATTTGCTTATTTTAAGGTGGCTGAAATTGATGGTATTATGCCGATAATATTTCAAAAAATTGTTCTATGTATGGAGGAAATATAGAGGAGCGGTCTATTTTACTCAAATGTCCGTAATTAAGGTAATATTTTCCCCCATGTTATGAAAAAGGATTTTAGGTCAATCAGTCTTACTTCATTTCTGCTGCAAATATTAGAAATGTTATTTGAAATATTCGAAATAGGCCTTTAGGGAAGGGATAAGGTGTACGTATTTATTTTCATGTCCAGATAGTTGGGCTCCACTCAATGATTGTGCAGAGTGATTTCACGCTTCTTCCAAATTGAAATTCTTTTAGGCAACATTTGTTTCGTTTGAAAAACAAAACTCTTCCAATTTTATTGTAAATTGATGATATTTTTGTTATTACTCATACTTTTTTTCTCGTTTGCGATATACATATTCCGCATACCAAACAACCGTATACAAACTGACAATAAAACCTCAATAAACTTCATAAAGTTTCGCAACCACCATAAAAGCGTTTCTTTCTAACTGCCATCTAATAAAACAATTCACAAAATGACGACAAAAACAAATAAATAATTCAATATTTTACTCCACAGATAAATCACAATTTATTTCCCCTGAAATAATGGCAGGAAAATTTTTTCGATATCCCTTTCAAGGTTTCATCGATTAACCTTTACGAGTTATTGAAAGCGTCAGTTCCCCAAACAACACTTATATTACCCTGTACGTCTTCCTCTTCGTCCTTCTCATTTCCTTTTTAATCCGTGGAAGCGATATCCCTTTCATGTGGTTATGACGTAATCATATGGCTATTTAAACTTATCTCACGTTTCTGAATATCTATCTTAACCTTGAGGTTGAAATGATGACGAAATCAATTTCGTCTTCACAACCGTATTAAATTTTATATTTATAGTGAAGCCCGCCGCACCGTCTTACAATATTGTGAAGGGGTTGGGCGGGGGAAGGACAACTTAGACAGGTAAATCGTGTTATTTATTAGAGCCTGTATTTTTATTGTGTAATATTTTTCGTGTATTTTATGCCATATTAAAGACTCTTTCCTGGATATTTTCTTAAGACGAATGACAGATTTTGTGATATATTTTCGATTGGGAAAATACCGTATAAAATTCTTGAAGTTTGAGAACGTTATGGAATCTATAAGTATGGACAAAATGTGTCATTCAGAAGATTGATTTACTTTTCAATACAGTAATTAATACTCATTAATAACACAAGTTTTGAAAGTCCTCTTGCCTCATTTGGCATTCATTAAGCAAGGAAGCGCTCTCATTAATTGTGTTAATTTCTGCGCCTTCAAGCGAAATGGCTATAAAAGGGAAATTTACAAGTATGATAGCTACCCTTTTAGGAAAATTTTAAGTAGGGGTAAGTAATTATCTTAAATTTAATGTTTTATTTAATTATGAAAGTTCGTCAATTACATATTGAGCATGGTTTGATTGGAACTAAGTAATATGATAACTGTTAAAATATGTTGCTCGAATTCGACGAGTATCTTCTTTTGAATTCAATCTTTCAAAATCTCTCTTGTTTCTAATATAAGATTTCGTGGAATGTGAAGTGCAAAAATTCTGGTGGTGGTTACAATTCTCACAAAGGTCTATCACCTAAGATAAAATCTTCCTAGGCGTGAATCATATATGAAAATCACCTTTACAAAATCTAAAAGCATTTTTTTTTTTTCTTCTGCGCCCTCCTTGGTATCATAAGAAACCTGTTTTGAGTGATTTTCTCATTTTTGTCAAGGTTATCCTACTTTCACCTATCTTTTTATGATTGTCCTCCTTCATGTTGGGCGCAACGTTCCTACTTTTCTATTTTCCTGGATAGGCTCCACTCCATAATACAGCAGTTTAGTGATAATTTCCGTAGGTCTTTTATGGAAGTTTGTCTAGCCTATTATCTACTTACTCTTGGTCGAGGAGTTCGGTTTCATCTTGAAAAAAATAATTTGCATATATACATAATCGGTATGTGTTTCGGAACACTTCGATTCTATTCAAACATTTTTTTTTAAAGCTTTTGTTCGCCTCCATGAAGGACAATAACAGGACATCCTTATCCTATGAGGTTTCCTCTATAGTCTTTACTAGACTGCTGCGAGCAAACTCCATAACTTGTTGATTTCATGGTGTCCCATTTAAAAATATTAAAATTTTGACTTCGTTTTAAAGTTTTGCTCTAATTTTACCTAAGGCTTAGATGTATTTATTGTGTTGGTATTATTGTCTTTGTGTGTTCGCGCGCAAGCCTGCGTGCATGTGTATGTGTCTGCCGGCATATAACTAAATGCACATCAATTGAATATTTGGAATAAATAGCAAAAACGCAATGCTGGTAACGCTTGGTTGATATGTTTATACCCTTCTTGTTGCTACTTAAAAGAAGAAGAAGAAAAGTAAATTAATTGTGAACATGTGAAATGTGTTATGAAAGCGTAGTGTAAAGTTCGGAATTTTAAAGTTAAATATCTCGGAAACTACAAGTTTCTGCTGAAAATAAATTTCATATTCGTGATTTGTGAGTGAATTAGAGCAAGTACATAAAATTTGAACAAAATCGGAGAGTTTTCCCTAATCTATAATTGTTCCCGGATTTGTTTGAAAAATTCGAACTGTCGGGACAAGTTAGTGATGTGAAGAATAAAACCCGTGCACGTCGCTCAAGAACAGCCGAGAATATTGCTGCTGTAGCCGAAAGTGTTGAAGAAAACCCAGGTTTGTCCATTCCTCGTCGTTCTTTGGAATCAGGCATTTCACAAACGTCATTACACCGTATTTTGCATAAAGATTTGGGTCTTAAGGCTTTAAAATTCAGTTAACACAAGAACTCAAGCCGGCCGATCATCAACAATGTTGAGTCTTTGCTGATTGGGTCCTTGAAATTCATGAAAATGATCTGGAATTCCATCGAAAACTCATCTTGAGTGATGAGGCCCATTTCCACCTCGATGGCTTCGTCAACAAGCAAAATTGTCGCATCTGGGGCTCGGAAAACCCAAGAGTTATTGTTGAAAAGCCTCTCTATCCTCAACGTGTGATTGTTTGGTGTGGTTTATAGTCCCGCGGGGTCATTGGACCTTACTTTTTCGAAAATGAGGTTGGAGCAACAGTTACGGTGAATGGATTGCGCTATCGACAGATGATTAATGATTTTTTATGCCCGGAATTGGATGGTATTGATCTGTACAACGTTTACTTTCAACAAGACGGCGCTACGTGCCATACAAGCAACAAAACCATTGATCTTTTACGGGAAAAGTTTCCGGACCGTGTTATCTCTCGAAGAGGTGATCACAATTGGCCACCGAGATCTTGTGACTTAACACCTTGCGACTTCTTCCTTTGGGGCCACGTGAAAGAGAAGGTCTACGCCAACAGCCCAGCGTCGATTCAAGACCTCAAAGATGGAATTCGTGAGGCTATCGAGGACATAGGGCAGCCACTTTGCGATTTGGTTATGGACAATTTCATGAAAAGGATATGGTCCTGTAGGCGTGGTCGTGGTGGTCATTTGGCTGATGTTATTTTCCATTATTAACGGCATGCCTTCCTCTTTATAATGAAATAAAGATCCGATCATTTATCTCAAAACATGGGATTTTTCTTTGAATATCAAAATAACACCTCTTATTGGAAAACCCTTTACGTCTGGGTGGGCAATCAATTTTGCTCTACCATTATTGCTATGTGCTATGTGTTACAAACGGAATGATTTCATCTAAGGTATAAAAATATTGGTTGAAAATCTTTGTTTCCAACACAGTAATATTTTTAATAATTTTGTTAACAATTTCCATCAGGGTAGCTAGTAGAGCGGAAAATTGGATCCGGATTTGCTAATATCCAAATATTCGGATACTCGGATCTGCGAACTATCCGACTCCTGAGATCCGGATCCATATCCGAACTATTCGGATCCAGAACCGAACTATCCGGATCCAGATCCGAACTATCTGGATCCAGAGCCGAACTATCTGGATCCGGATCCATATGACCCGAATCCGGATCCATATGACCCGCATCCGGATCCGAGCTATCCGTATCTAGACTAAACAAAAAAGCTTCAAAATTGTGTTGTTTCAATGTGAAAATCAAAATATCATGAACTTTATACTTTCCCAATGAAACAATTCAATCTGGAGGAAATTTTAACCTTTTTTGGCTTAGTCTGGATCCGGATAGTTTTGATCCGGATAGCTGGGATCCAGATGCTAGGATCCGGGTTATCCGGATACCCGGATTTGAGGATTCGGAAACATAATTATCTCGAATAATCCGGATAGTGAATTATCCGGATACTTTCAGCTCTAGTAGCTAGTACAGAACAGAAATTTTCCATATTAAAATTAATTAAAAATTATCTTGGTTGAGTGATTTAAGACTGCGAAATCTAGCGATACTCTCCATAGAAAAGCAATTAACAGAAGATATAAATTTTGACAGTGTCATTCAAGACTTTTCTAATAAAAAGTAAGCAAAATAAATATGTATAACACGCTTACATTTTGTCACTATGTGTGAGATCTAGTATCGGACGTGGGAGGGAGTGCCGGTTTTTAAAGAACAACTCAGTCGTTTAACATTTCAAATATAAAATTTTATTCAATAATTCACAATTTAGTTCCAATAAACTACTTCAAACAGATAAAAATAAAAAGAAAAAAACCAATTCAAAATTCAAATTAAAATTCAATTGACTCCAGGTTGCTACCATTGGTTTACTCGTTCTGAAAAAGGAGGAGAAGACCAGAATTAATTATCTGTCATCAGAATGAGAGAGAAATGTTGATGCTGCTATTGCGTGTGAGCAGCACGATAGTAAAACTACTCCTAGATAGTGCATGAGCGCACAGGGGTGGCAAAATACTTCTGTAGAAAAACAAATTCAGATTAGTCTCTGAATATACATTTATTGTACGCAAAGTGGCATCAATATGTTTCTATAAAGTAATAGCTTTCTCATAGTACGTGAAGGTGCAAGGGCAGCAAAATACCTTTGCTGGTGCGTGCGGGCACATGGGTAGTAAAGTGCTATAGATGATAAAAATGAATCAGGTTAGTCTCCGAATGTAAAACATGAATTTAGCAATATGTTATTATAAAGAAGAAGCGCAGATTAACCTCTGCATCAGAATTATTCTTCTGTAAATGTAAGCAGGAGAGTTGCGGATTAATCTCTGCGTCAGAATTATTCTTCTGCTTAGGTGTGGGCAGGAGTATTGCAGATTAATCTCTGCGCAGAATTAGTCTTCTGCTTAGGTGTGGGCAGGAGTATTGCAGATTAATCTCTGCGCAGAATTATTCTTCTGCTTAGGTGTGGGCAGGAGATGTTGCACATTAATCCCTGCGGCAGAATTATTCTTCTGCTTAGGTGTGGGCAGGAGTATTGCAGATTAATCTCTGCGCAGAATTATTCTTCTGCTTAGGTGTGGGCAGGAGTATTGCAGATTAATCTCTGCACAGAATTAAACTTCTGCTTAGGTGTGGGAAGGAGTATTGCAGATTAATCTCTGCGCAGAATTATTCTTCTGCTTAGGTGTGGGCAGGAGTATTGCAGATTAATCTCTGCGCAGAATTAGTCTTCTGCTTAGGTGTGGGCAGGAGTATTGCAGATTAATCTCTGCGCAGAATTATTCTTCTGCTTAGGTGTGGGCAGGAGTATTGGAGATTAATCTCTGCGCAGAATTAGTCTTCTGCTTAGGTGTGGGCAGGAGTATTGCAGATTAATCTCTGCGTAGAATTAGTCTTCTGCTTAGGTGTGGGCAGGAGTATTGCAGATTAATCTCTGCGCAGAATTATTCTTCTGCTTAGGTGTGGGCAGGAGTATTGCAGATTAATCTCTGCGCAGAATTATTCTTCTGCTTAGGTGTGGGCAGGAGTATTGCAGATTAATCTCTGCGCAGAATTATTCTTCTGCTTAGGTGTGGGCAGGAGTATTGCAGATTAATCTCTGCGCAGAATTAGTCTTCTGCTTAGGTATGGGCAGGAGTATTGCAGATTAATCTCTGCGCAGAATTAGTCTTCTGCTTAGGTGTGGGCAGGAGTATTGCAGATTAATCTCTGCGCAGAATTATTCTTCTGCTTAGGTGTGGGCAGGAGTATTGCAGATTAATCTCTGCGCAGAATTATTCTTCTGCTTAGGTGTGGGCAGGAGTATTGCAGATTAATCTCTGCGCAGAATTATTCTTCTGCTTAGGTGTAGGCAGGAGATGTTGCACATTAATCTCTGCGGCAGAATTATTCTTCTGCTAAGGTGTGGGCATGAGTATTGCAGATTAATCTCTGCGCAGAATTAAACTTCTGCTTAGGTGTGGGAAGGAGTATTGCAGATTAATCTCTGCGCAGAATTATTCTTCTGCTTAGGTGTGGGCAGGAGTATTGCAGATTAATCTCTGCGCAGAATTATTCTTCTGCTTAGGTGTGGGCAGGAGTATTGCAGATTAATCTCTGCGCAGAATTATTCTTCTGTTTAGGTGTAGGAAATGACAGGAATTTCAGATTAGTCTCAGAAATATAGAACTAATCTTCTATAATGAGTTTGGGAATAATATTCTTGTTACTCAGATTAGTCTCCGAATCAGATGCACTCTAAGCCAAGAATGATTTTGTGCTGCGGCTCGTCGGCTTTATATAGCCACCATCCAGTAATGAGTTTTCTCCTCTTGGCGTTACTCTAGCAACGATTGATGCGATGTTTGAATGTACCACAGACAGCTGGCTGACGTAATGTAATTTGCTGTCACTAGTAAGTGTAAATATCAGGAGGTAGGTATGCTTTAATGCAGTTTTGTATTGATTTATTGATTTAATTAATGAATTTTGATGTTTTTTAAGTGTTTTGAGTATGTGTACAATATTCGGGTGGATTTGGTTCAAATATTCAGCAAAATTCCCGGGAATTTAAAATATGTGAAATGAAGATTAGATAAGTATTTTGTCATTTATTAATATAAATTCATACTTTGTGGTTTCTTTTACTTTATATTTCATTGAAAAACGAGATAACTTTTTAGGAATCTCCGATCGGTGGTAAAACAACTTGTTGAGCTTTTATTTATTTATATTTCAGCTTAGACCGACATTTCGACTCTTGTTGCGAGTCCTTTTCTAAGGGTCTGTGAAAATTTTTATATATAATACATCAAAATATTTTTCAGTAGTTACGAGATTATGTGGAAAAGAAAATGTAACTCCGTCGGTGGACTGATAATGTTCAGTGTATTCATAATGTTTTTTAAAACAAAAAAAAAGTTTTTTTTTTATTTATTTATTTATGTTCCGTAATTGTCAATATCCACCATTAATTTTGATTGACTTAGAAAGGGTGGAAAATTGGGGATCGCCCCTAGCGGCAACAGCTCTAAGTACGCCACTGTATTCAGCGACTAATGTTTTTTAGAACAAAAGTCTCAATGATTAGGGTTCCACGATAAACAGATAAAAGAAGATCTGGAAATTAATATCGCGTGCAGTCATATAATATTTGTAAGAGGAATGATTTTGAAAATGATGATCATCTATTCTCATTCCCCCAAAAAACAAAAAACTGACCAATTTTCGGGGATACTTGGTGAAATAAATAATTATTTTCACATACACCATCTTACACAAAATCCTGGCGGCATCCATGCTTAGAACGCAATGATTTCCTCGTATTTTCAGTACTCAATTTATACTGTGGAAATGCACAAGGTAGATAAGGCTTTAGAAAAAGTTGGAAATGGTTGCGTGTGTGAACGCTGACGGTGCTTGTTTTCTCTTTATAGAAAGAGTACGAACATATCATCGTGAGTGCTGATGACATGTAAATTTGTTATCAGCTGTGTGGTAGTAGCAAATTTGTATGGTAAGTGCTTTTGTGTATAATAATTTCTTTTGATTTTATGTTAATGTCATTTTTCCTTCTTCTTCAGGTTGTTTGATGTTCATAGGCGGGGGTATTCGAGTTTTTATGTAGGTGATTTTAAGTAAGTATATTCTCAGATTATATGTAAGTGATGTGAGAGTATACCTTTATGTTTATGTTTAGTAATTGGTTTTTTTTTTTATTTTAGGTTGTTCTTCAATGTAACTGAACATATCGAAATCCTACATAATTTTCCAAATTCACAATTTTGTTATCGTTCGGCTGAAATTCTAGCCTTAAGACATTTAAGTCCTTACTTGGAACTTTTAAACTCCACATGCAAGTCCTTACTTGGAAAAAGATCTCAAAACTGGAATTTTGGCCGAACGATAACGAAATTGTAAATTTGGATAATTATAATTTTCTAACATTAGCTCACAGGTAAATAGTGGAGTTTTAAAAGTTTGTACTATTACATAAAAACAAAAAAATCGTACTAAATGTATAGCCAATGTATTTCCAAGAATTATGGACCCATAAGCAAAGGTCTTCTGTTTTTGGACATTATAAGTACCAAAAAGAAAATCCCCCATTTTCTCACCTCCATTATAGAGCACAACTTTTTTCCAGGTTTAATGTAAGCTATCATCCTGTGAAAGATTATACCAAACGAATGCGACACCCTGGATATATGTACATTGAAATCGTATATTCAATTTCTTCTGTTCATGGTAAGAAAAACTACTGCCTTCAGGAAAATTTCTCTTCTTAATTATGTCTTCGCTTTTTACATTACCATTCTAGAATAACAGTTTTAATTCAAACATTTTTTTTTTTCAGTTATGTTAAACGTCTTGGAAGCAAAGATGGCCTTCTTTAAATAAATGCAAAGTACTTGCAGTAAATTTTCGTGCATTTTCCTGATGATATTACCATTTTTACGGGGCCCCATTGCTTTTCATGTGCTCTCATAAAATTTGACTAAGAACACTGTAAATTTCCGTAAGCATGGTTTTCGAAAGTATAATTAAAAAATGTTGACTAGGAAATATATTACATGTGGGAGCCACACTTAAAAAGTTTTCTTTATGGAAAATAGAATGTCATTGACTGTATTTTGTAGTACCTACTTAGCCGCGAGGGGAGGGAAAGGGGGAGACGAATGAAGATATGTAATAATAATTAGATTCTTGTAAGACATACTTTAATTATCCGAAGCACCCAGAGAAAGTTATAAACAAGTTGTCTAGCATTATTTCGGCAATATCTTTCAAACATGCTTAGGTATGTGTATACATACACAACCACAAGTGATTTGCAAGTTCTTAAACGCATGTGGTAATTATATGTTGAATGAAGTGCTTTTCCGGGCACGAGGTTCGTAAGTATGCTACTAATAGAATATGATGGCAAGGATTATGTAAGACACAAATGGGTGGAAATTCTGCATGTCAAGTTTCACAGAAATTAATGCGAAACAATATTCACGTGAAACGTCGGAAATACCTTCTTTCACGTAAATTAATGTTTCTCTTAAATCACATTAGAGCTACCTTTTTACCATGTGTAGGGTACACCCGCCCGCCTTGCCTCACATAAACAATTTATTAGATTTTTGGTATTCAAAACCGAAATATTCAATCGAGAGGAAAAGTTAATTACGGTGAAATGTCAAAACTTTATCTTGATTGAGATACATCATCCATTTCAGGAAATATTGTGTGAAAAAATTTAACAAAATTTGAGGATTAATATGAATCATGTCACACGAAGATGAGGGAAGAAAAAAGTTTTATTTTTGTTTACGTGTTTCTTAAGGATTTAGAATTTCATAAGCCTTTATTTTGTTGAATATATTTTTTTTTTTTAATTAGAAAAATGATTTCGTTCTGGAGGGGTTTTTTTCTCATGAAAAGAAAGAATGTAAACAAAATACGTAGCCTTAGGTGAATTTGTGGTTTGAGTTTTTAAAGAGATTTCGCTTTGATTAAGAGTTTTGCAAGTTGTTATTGGCAAAGTAAAATTGTAAAATTAAACGATCTCAGTAAGTGTTTTATTGCTATAAATAGGGCCAAATAGAGGGGGTCGATGAGGGTCATATGGCACTGGCCCCAAGCCCAAGGAGGGCCCCTAAATCCATGGTAATTGTAACTGAAATAAAGATATTTTTTTGTCATAAATTTTAAATTAACTAAATTTTTGCAGAAAAATTTTGCTTAGCAAAAACCATAAAAATTTTGCATAGCATTGTACCATTCTTCTTTGTGCCTTCTATTTTATAAGTATATACTCATATTGTTTACATTTCGAATCATCCTTTCCTATAGGTTATATTTATGCATATTATGTAGGCATAACTATCCTAACTGAAAGTCGGCAAGTAAATCTGCATATTAAAAGTCCTCCTTTGGATCTTTTTTCTTGAAAAAATTGACAGACAATTGGAAAATACTTCTCGATCGAATTCTAGAAGTTATACTTTTTTTTTTAAATAGCAGAGGGTTAGATTTTCTTGGCGCCAATGCAAGGTAGGATCCAGCCAGACATTTGCTCTGTGGGGAAGGGGGGATCGCCCCATCGCCCCCCATTAACGGCACTTGCCATCAGTTGTGGACCGTTCTGTACAGCTTTCTCTTTTCGTTTCAGCATGAAAATTGCATTAGCATTCAGATATCGCAGGAGTTCTTTTATTTTTTGATCCCGTAAGTACATATAGTAAAATTTAGTCTCCCATAAAATAGACATTACACACTTCTTGCTTGTCTTAATGATGGTGTTTTTTATATAAAGGTCGCTTGCATTTCGTTCAAACACCATAATTTCCTGGGCTGGACAGCAATTTCTTGCAAATTAAATAGTAAACGAAATTTACGCAGAATGCTTATTAGGTATGGTTAATATATGTATAAAATTAAATTAAATCTTTGCAGGAAAACTGAATCTGAGATTAATTACCTCGGTTATGATAATTTTTCTCTAACATACTATTTTTCATCAAAATACCCGGCTCTTGTAAGCTTTCTATCACAAAAAAGTGCAAAACTTTTGCTTGTACTGAAAATTCCTTACTGGTAAAATTTTAACTTTTTTGAGAATAATTTATGACTAAAAAAGAAAAAATAATAAACATAACAAATAACTTGTTAAAAAACTATCTAGAATTTTCCATTCAATTAAATATTAAAATTATATTACATTTGTGTATAAATTTTAAAATTTTCATAGTACACAAAGAAAGCAAAGTCAAAGCAAAGTGATTTAATTTAGTATTTTGATAAACATTAGGAGTTCCAAATTTCATTGTTATTCACTGTAGTGTTAAAACTAAAACTGCCCAGGAGCTAGATTCCGCACAAGGGCGGATCCAGCTAGGGAGCGCGGAGGGCGCCCCCCTACCACTGAAGACAATTAAAACTAAAAATACAGTAGATCTTCTGAAATTTTCCTAACAAAATGATACACTGCGCAGTAAATCTATTCTACTGGACTTTTTGTCAACACCAAAAAAATATCTGGAAGCGTTCAATTTGATAAGTTTAAGAACACAGCCCTTATGGCTAGCGGCTTGATCTCCGCTCCATTTTAGGTCATGGCTGTTGAAGCCTATAAAGAAAACAGGAAGTGCTGATACCTGTAAAATTCATGTTCATGAGCGTAGCTTTTCTCGGGGTGTTTGAACCAGTGTTGGGCGTAATATGATTGCAGTGTAATTTAATTAATAATTCCATTACAGTTTAGTCTAATTACAAAGTAATCTAATTAAATTGTATTCGATTACATATCAATCAGATTACTTATGAGAGAATATGTAATCTATTAAATGTGTAATCTGTTACAATATAATTAGATTATTTTGTAATCTAATTACATTGTAACAGATTACTTTGTAGATTACTTAAAAGTAATTAATAATATAATGAAATGAATTGAAAGAAAATAGTATTGTTAAAAATTTCAAGTGAGATCCCAAGAAGATAAAGATTTTAGATCGAAAAAATCTTATCCAATTACAGCTTGGGGCTAGACGACTAATGTCGTTTTCGTTTGAACATCAGTTTCGCTCTGGAGGCAACCTAAGTGCTGTCAAAGCGTTCGTTTGAAGCAAAAATGACGTCATGGGTTGCCTCTGGTGGCAACCCAAAAAGCATCAGTTTCACTCTGAAAATTTACTCGGGTACACTATGAGTTCACTCACACAAGCAAAGTCTGGTTGTGATTTGATATTACTTAATTAATTTTAAAGGCATCAATTTTTAGTAATACCACTCTACTTTTATTACATTATCCTCAAAATTATTCCGCAAACAAATTACCAACCAGTTGTCGCAAAAAGATCATAGCTACTTTGACGTTAGTATACATATACAAGACAACTTTTTCAGCTGCACTCTGAAACCGTTCGATTGAACGGGGCTGCCTCCAGAGCGAACCTGGATGTTCAAACGAAAACGACATAAGAATCATCATTGACGACCTCGCACGGGCAGAAGTGGAACATCTAACGACAGTAATACCGCACGAGAATATTTCACCAACTCTGATATTTCAGCGAAAATAACAGGATTGGACAAAGGTCTGATTGACAGGTGTGCGATAATTTTAAAACTCTTTCGTCAGATTATAAAATAAACTCCTTGAAATTTAAGGAGTTGTTAGGAAATATCCGTGGTGCTATCTGCCTACGTCAGTTCACAAGATTCTTATCCATGGATCGAATGTAATAAAGTTTGCACTCCTGCCTATCGGAGAGTTGTCAGAGGAAGCGGCTGAGGCCAAAAATGTAGATATAAAATCATTTCGAGTTAATCATACGAGGAAAACATCGCGAGTCGCTATAAATACAGACTTAATCAATAGCCTCCTTTTAAGATCCGATCCGCTTATTAAGCGCTTAAGAAAACCTTTGCGAAAGAAGAAAAATACTATGTATAAGGATCTATTATTATTATTACGTAAAAATATACAGGGTGTTTCCCACTAGGAGGTCAGTAGAGCGGGATGTGATAGTACTCTGATAGATGAACAAAAAATTGTATGGCAGGGGGGGGGGGGCATATCAACCGTTTAGGAGTTACAGGGTGATTAAGAAAAAAAGCTAGTTTTTTACAAAACACCCTGTATCTTAAAAACTAAAGGGTGTATGGTCACAGTTAGGAGCTCCTTGTATGCAGAACTCCATGGCCCTTCGAACGACTGCTCAATCAGCCCCATAGCCCTCTCCCCTCAAGAATTATCAATTATCGTTGTCTAAACTCAAAATTTCGGATTTTCTTACCTTTTTTTTTTAATTTAACTTCTATTATTTTTGCAAAAAGGTCGTTAACATAACTTTTTTTATAAGAACTGTAAGCTGTAGACTCTCCTCTTTAATATGACCTATTACACCCAATGTGCTATCTGAAGCCCTTTAAGAGTTACTAGCTCTAAACCTATTCTAAAACCTATTTCAAACCTTCTCTCAACGATAATTTGTTCCCTTAGCATGTCATTTTACAAAATATCGTCTAATTTCGGTGTGACCTGAATAGGTTATGAGTTAATAACTGTTTAAAGCCTGGTGTTAACATATAGGGTGTAATAGGTCAACTTAAAGAGGAGAGTCTACAGCTTACAGTTTTTATAAAAAAAGGGTATGTTAACGACCTTTTTGCAAAAATAATAGAAGTTAAATTTAAAAAAAAAGGTAAGAAAATCCGAAATTTTGAGTTTAGATAACGTTAATTCTTGAGAGGAGAGGGCTATGGGGCTGATTGAGCAGTCGTTCGAAGGGCCATAGAGTTCTGCATACAATGAACTCCTAACTGTGACCAGACACCCTTTATTTTTTAAGATATAGGGTGTTTTGTAAAAAACTAGCTTTTTTTCTTAATCACCCTGTAACTCCTAACTCCTAAACGGTTGATATGCCCCCCCCCCCTGCCATACGATTGTTTGTTCATCTATCAGAGTACTATCACCTCCCGCTCTACTGACCTCCTAGTGGGAAACACCCTATATAAAATAGACTAGGTTTACAATTATTTATTAGGATACTAGGTAAATTGCTATAACATACAAACTTTGGCTTAAAAGTCATTAGGCAAAAGTAAGCACAACATTATTATTAAAAGTATTTTTTTATTTATATATTCAAATTCTTTGTTTATTAGTTCATTAAGTAATTAAAAATTATTAAATAATAAATATTTTGTATGTTTCTTGGAAATACTAATAGTTCTACTAAAGTATAAAATAATATTTTTTTTTACCTTCTATTATAAATTTTTAATGTAATATATTATTTTTATTATTTTCGGTATTACTGCAATATTTTTTTTTCTTTTTCACTCTCAGCATTTACTTATTTCTAAAGATATATATTTTTGACGCACCTCCTCCCATACAAAGAAATCACTGTGCCATGGTACGGAACCCTTCGTGTGTGAGTCCAAAACACACTTGTTCGGTTTTTTTTTTCCATCTTGTAAACAGTGTTGCCACAAAAGGGTAGGAATAAAAGTAGCAAGACTCAACGGAAAAAGTAACAAAAAGTAGCAATATTAAAGAAAATAGAATACAAGTCAATAATTCTCTTTACATTACCTGGCCTAAAATAAAAGTATTCATTGCAACAGTTATTTTAAATAAAATAAGTTGAATTATAGTATTTATACCGAACATCCTCGAAATCATCTTGTATTTCGTCGCTCGTAGACGTAGATGGCTCAGTTTGGTTTTCAGATTCCCTGGCTATGCGTAGTTTTGTCACATATCTACAACACATATATGAAGACCAAAAAAAAAAAACAAATACGTTATTAAGCTTATATACTTATCCATGCTCCACAATATTTAAATATTTGTCCTCGAGTCGAGAGTAAAAAACGTACACCGGTAAAATACTTTGACACTTGACTTAAATCTTTATATCTTCTTCTTGTCTAAATTGTATAAGCAAAAGCAGATACAGTAAGAAATGTAGTGGGTGGTGGTGGCATCAACTTTTCGAATACCATTCACAATCACAGATTCACAGTCTAAGCTAGGGCGTACACGCTTCAAGTACGGGTGAGAGGCATTCGGCACAAGACCAGCAAAATCTTTCCGCATCAAGATGAAGTATTTACGCTGGCCCTAAAGAAAATTGTTAAGTCAAATTCTTTAGATCACTGAAAACATGAACTTCATCGAAAATTTAATTCGAACTTCCTCTACTTTGAGTATCTAATAAACTCCATTGTCTGTATTTATGTAAAAGTAGCATTTTAGACAGAATAATAGAATAAAAGTATCAAAGTAGCATTTTTGGAATGACATGAAAAAAAAGTATCATTTTTGCTATAATTGTAGCAAAGTGGCATCTCTGCTTGTAAACTGTCAAATTACTATCACCTGAGCAAACTGTACTTACTTGTTCGTGTAATCTTCAGGTTAGCGTGTATAGAAACAAAAATATTCAGATGCGCAAGCCATATGCGTTATAGTAGTAATGTATGAAATTTTATTGTGGGAAAAACTTATCCAATAGGATTGCTCCATTTGAGTCCATTCATGTAAAACTGTGTGTGTCCAGTACAAATACCAATGATTTTTTATTGATCAATATTATATCCCATAACCTTAGTTTTTCACATAAGAACATTGAGATTGTACTTTGACTTTCAACCGAATTAATCAAGTCTTATGCAGTATAATCTAGTTCGAGAAGATTGACTACGTAATACTACTAAAATTGCAGAGTAATTTATGAAAAAGCAAAAAAAAAACTGGAGAATAATTTTCATTACCTCACAGCTCGAAACCGTTCCAGATACCACCTGTCTCCCATACTCAAACATCTTGCTCTAGGTCATTTGCTCTCATTTAGTTCTTTTAGAATACGCGGAAGACTCTGTACAAAGCCAATACATGAGCAACACTTCAGAATTTCCTCTATGTAAATACTAACTAGAATTCAATCATCGACTTTCTGTTGTAATGCCTACAGACATCTATTCAGACATTTTAATTAACTCTGATTGTCGTCAATCAATCAATTCGCACAGAATCGATCCCCTAAATTAAATTTGGAACTCGATTCAACGTAGACAAAATATAGCCAAAATATTGAAATGAGTGCGCGATCTTCTGCGGCCATTTTCAGAGACTTTAAAATTTTTATCTTTTTTTCTTTAGTATCCATCGTCGTCAATCGTCCATCAATTGCATACGTAGACGACGTTACAATTTGCAATATTCATTTATAATAGAAACCAATTATTTCATGAACGTAATTGAGCCCGTAGCAGTTTACAAATTAAAAAAAAAAAAAAAATTATTACATAACCGGCCCAGCGGCGCCGCCACAAGCCTCACGCCAACAAGTGTCACAAATTAATTGAAAATAATCGCGTAAAAATTTTTCCATAGAGAAAACCCGCATTGCATTTGAATTTGCGAAACACACATCAAACTGAAAATGCATAAATTAGCGACAAGGACGTGCCGTCCGTTATCACCAGTATTATTGATACACGAATTTGCAAAGGCGCAGAATTGTTAATGTTTTTTTCTTATCAGACATAATTGAGAGTCGCGGGATGAGTTTTAATTTATCTCGCGATCCGACAGGCGTGCCATGTGGTGGTAGGTAATAATGTGAATTTTAATGATCGAAATTTATCGTTGGCATTTAATTTAGCTTTGAAAATTTAATGAAATTGAGAAGACTTTTCGATAATTAAGATCGAAATAATCTTATCAAAAGTGGAATGATTCTTACGACTTAAGCACGTTTATTGTTGACAATATTCAAAATTAATTTACATTTCAATTGTAAACAATTACATTTATGGCGGTAAAGAAAGTGATAATCAGTTCGTTGACATGTTCAAGTTTTTTTTTTTTTTTGTTTTCGTGGCCAAAGAAATTTCTAATTTTCAAGACTTGGTGGTGGTATGTGGGTGACAGTTTCAGATCAAAGTAGACCTGTCGGTCTGGTGTATATCATTCAGTCAAAAATGTTATTAAATTTTTAACAGTTTTTTTTTTGAGAAAAGACATATGTGTAGTTTTACCTAAAAAAAATGTAAATAGGTCAAGAGTTTTGGATTATAATTGGAATATTGAAAAATGTAAATTTACTTTTAATATTTTTAGTAAATGACGAATTAGTCTAAATGAGAAGTTGGAAATTGCATTATAGGGAGACTAAGGAAACGTGTGGCGACCCATCTGTGTCAGCTGGGTCGTTCCCCAAAATGTATTAAATCAACATATAAACGTGTTCTCCAAAATTCATGCTAGTCACAACTTGCTGACACGTAGGAAGCCGTAGCTAGGTAGGCTATGAACCGATGTATAAAAAAAAAAAAAAAAAACAGAGTAATAAAATTAGTATGTTTTGTAACGTCAACGTGTAAATGAAGAAAAATTAAGCAAAAAATATTTTCAATAAAGCCAATTAATTTTTCTCACCCAAAAAGTAATTAGTTTTTATTTTGGAAAGACATTCGAAGCAGTCAGCGGTCAATGCTCATAAGCACCCTTTACCTAGATGAATTCCTTTTATTTTTTTGGGTTTTTAAAATTATCTAGAAAATCGAACTTAGATGTACTACTCTAGTAAGGTCAGCACTGGGAGACTCGTCGAAAATTCGGTAGAAGACCATTGGTTACACAGCAAGTCCTATCCCCAACGTGTTCCAGCAACATCTTAACACGACGTTGAAAATCAGAAGCGATCATCGTATGCGTGATATTATTGGTAGCCACAGTCCGCTGATAAACTAAACCTTTTGTGGACAAATCTACTTTCGATCTGCGGTTACGGCATAGTAAAGGGTCCGCCATCTAACGTTTTTTTTTTTTCAACTAGTGCTTATTTCGTGAATGGTAACACTTAGCTCATGTCTGATTTGACAGATAATTAGTTTTATTCTTCCGCTGAACGAATATGGTTGTGTATACGCTTGAACAACGCTGGGAAATATTGCGACATTACTTTGAAAATCATGGTAATGTTGCAGAATGTGTGCGAAAATTGCGTACGGATTTTGGAAGAAGAGAAGCACCGTCAGCTCCGTATGTTCGTTATCTTGTGAAAAAAGTGAAAGAAACTGGCATCCTCATCGATAAACCAAAGCGTGAAAAGCCAAAAACAGTGCGTACACCCGAGAATATTGATTGTGTGGCAGAAAGTGTGCGTGAAGCGCCATCAACATCAATTCACCGTCGTTCTCAACAATTGAACATTTCGAAGACATCATTGAGACGAATTTTGCATAAAGATCTTGGTATGACGCCATACAAAGTCCAATTGGTTCAGGAGTTGAAGCCAACTGACCATCCAATGCGTTTTCGCTTCGCTGAGTGGGCCTGCGATCGACTTACAGAAGATGCCGATTTTGCCAAAAAAAATCATCTTTTCGGATGAAGCTCATTTTGATCTGGGCGGGTATGTAAACAAGCAAAATTGTCGTATTTGGGGCACAGAAAACCCGCACGCATACATTGAAAAGCCGATACACCCAAAACGAGTCACTGTTTGGTGCGGATTTTGGTCCAGAGGCATAAAATGAGAAAATGAGCAAGGAGTGGCCGTTACAGTCAATGGCAATCGTTATCGGGCCATGTTGAACGAATTTTTGTTCAGGAAAATTGAAGAGGAGGATATTGGCAACATTTGGTTTCAACAGGACGGCGCTACGTGCCACACAGCCGAAGCTACACTCGATGTTTTGCGCCCTGTTTAAAAAAAAAAGTTATTTGGCGGACCCTATATTAAAGGTGAATTATCCTACTCGAAACGAACTCAACCGAACTGTCATGGGAACAGTTCAATCTAATGTCGTTTTCGTTTGAATATCCAGGTTCGCTCTGGAGGCAACCCCGTTCAATCGAACGGTTTCAGAGTGCACCTGAAAAAGTTTGCTTGTATATGTATACTAACGTCAAAGTAGCTATGAACTTTTTGCGAAGACTGGTTGGTAATTTGTTTGCAGAAAAATTTTGAGGAAAATATAATAATAGTAGAGGTCTTAATAATAATTTTTGACTTTAAAATTAATTAAATAATATCAAATCACAACTAGAGTTTGTTTGTGTGAGTGAACTCATAGTGTACCCGAGTAAATTTTCAGAGTGAAACTGATGCTTTTTGGGTTGCCACCAGAGGCAACCCTTGACGTAATTTTTGCTTCAAACGAACACTTTGACAGCACTTAGGTTGCCTCCAGAGCGAAACTGATGTTCAAACGAAAACGACCTAAATAAAATATATTCTTTTCAGGATATGTTTCTAGTCTCTATCAAGCTAATAGAACGGGCGTGCCAGTTTTAATGGACCGGATATTTTACCCACATACAATTACGGAAGCTTGCGGAGCAACGACTATCTGTATCTTTTCTATCTGACAAACGTCTGCCAACCGTGCCAGATCTACTATCCAGACTCAAATCTTCAACAAACCATCTATAGTTATTGGGACTACTCCTTCAATCTATATCGCAATACCGGCTAGGAAGAATATACCTATTGATTGCTTTACTTATCTCATTGCCAAGTGACTCGAACCTCATCCAGCAGGTGGAGTCGAGTCCTTAAGGCAACCGGCTTCTAATCTATTGGTTCTTCTATTCAAGTTCAAGACTTACACCAGAAGTATTACAGGTACTAATTCATACCATGTTATCCGAATTACGCCACCTTATGATAAGGCGAACAACTCCGTCAACTTTCCTCAACTAGTAACAATTACGTCGGCACTACCGTCAACTGGCAACTACCCCGGTCGTTGTACAGAATATTGGCTTAGCCTCTAAACCCCGCACTAACGTGCGCACACGAATGAGTCATGAGTAATTTACGACTCACTTGCGTGAGTTGTTGGCATTATTATTAGCGCCCGCGCACATGAGTGAGTAATTCAATATAAGAAAACACACACTCGCGTGCGCACATGAAATTTCTCACTGTTCATTACTCACGAGTAAGTAATTCAAGGAAAGAAAGCGCCCACTCGCGAATAAAACTTTTAATATTAATTATACACGTTTTCTACATAATGGTGTTTCATAAATGAAATTGCACACAGGTCGCCTATAATGACATAGTCGGGTAAAACGACACATTGTCCTTTCTACGAAATCTAAGTGTCCGACGCATTGCTAATAATATTGGTTGTATTCTTCAGTTATTTTGTAGCCGACAACAAGAATAGTATTAGTGTCCAAAACTATCTTGGATCGAATTAGTGGAGAAAAGAACAGAAAGTGATTGCTGAAGTATTTTTTACAGGGATTAGTATTGGGTTTTTTCGGTATTAAGTATTAAGTTTATTTAATATGCTATTTTTGTCGGATTGCTCCAACGAGGTAATAACTAAAGGAGATGCAATCATATGTACGATCCGTGTACCTGAGCGTACCCAAAATTGCCCTGATTTTTTGTATGTTTCAATCCGCCCCATTTTTGGTCTTCACAGTCAAATACATACTTAGGATTGGTTTGTTTTGGGCTTGGCGAATTGACGTAGGAAAACCCGTGAAATAACCATAGGGGCACGAATCAAATATTACTCACAAACATTTTACCACTGAACTTTTCTTCTTAATTATTAACTTTTTTACTTTCATGTTTGCAAATTCAGTAAATTCTTTTGAGTATTTAAAATTAAAAGATATTAAAATTGCTTGTATGTCTCCACCTCCCAAATTTTTTTTTACAAATTCACCCCGTACCTGTAGCATGTCTCCACCTTTACTAAAATTTTCTCCTAGGGTACTTTAGGGTGGTGTGTTAATACCCTGGGCGGGGGGGGGGGATTTTTCGATATGACATGATGCAGCTCGAATTAAAGGTCTCGACGAGTACTATCGACTGGTATACGTTTCTCGATTTCCTTAAATCAAAACTACAACAACAACAAATGGAACCGTACCCCGGGTCATTTAAACCCTAATTACTATATTACGCATATATTTTCGGCGTAACTTATTCATCCTAAAATTATCTACACCCCATAGGCTATTGTCTGCAAAAAACCTCATGTCAGTATATCAAATCGTTCTCGAGTATTATGCAAAAGAAAATCGCGAAATCGCATACACTAATTAGTGCTGCACGAAGAAAAGATCTTAACCTCCCTCCCCCCCCCCCCCTACGCTTCGCGTAGCGAGCTTAAAATCTAAAATTGTCAAGCATTTTTGTGATGGTGGATACATGCTACATATACGGGGTGAAATTTTTAGAAAGATGGAGACATGCTACAGGTACGGGCTGAAATTTGTAAGAAAAAAATTTTGGGAGGTGGAAACATGCTACAGGAATACCAATTGTACCAATTGTACAATTGTGTACAGGTGTACAAATTTTACGGCGCTTATGTACAAACAATATCAGTGTCAATTTGTTAGAAATGGGTATGTAATATTTTCTCATTTGAATCTCCTTTAGTTCTTACCTCGTTGGATTGCTCCTGTTCTAAAAAAGCAACTGATGTCACATTCGCAGATATGTGATGAATTATAATATTACTAGGGGGAGCCCGTCGGCGTCGGGCGGCAATAATAGAGATATCTAGATGGATGGGGGTGGATTTTGTTAGAGATAAATAATATGTAAGCTATTATCTGACTAGATCACGCGTCTTCGTACACACACGCTCTCTCTCTCTCTCACACACTCACCCACACACAAACATCCACACACACGCGCGCGCTCACACTCACACACACATAGATAAACAGTGAAGTAAGTGACTGACTTGTGATTACGGTAGTGACTGTATGAGATTGTTGAGTGCATTTTCAAGCAAATACATGTTCAAAAATGGTTTCAAGTAGGCAACTCCTTGGTAGAGTTGCCATACACATATTTCATTGTTTAGAATATATTTGGACACTGCCTGACAACGAGTAAACGTAGAGAGCTGAAATTAGGTACGTGGTGTTTTTATGGCAATAGTAAATAAAATTTTTGAAATGGTCTGAATCGGGCAACCTTTTCTTGGTCTTGCCATACAAAACTTTGGTTTTTCACTATATACTTGGTAGCTGCCTGAGAAGGCTTTGAGGTGGAGAGCTCATATTTTGTGACGGCTTTTTCATAAAAATTGCAAAATACAGCTCGAAAATGGGACCAATCGGACACCTCCTTCGTAGGATTGCCTTACCAATTGTTCGTGTTTTACTACATATTTGCGCACTGCATGAGAACGCTCGACGTAGTGACCTGCACTCTTCCCAATACATATATGTATGTATATATGCACACACACACTCACACACACACACGCTCTCTCTCTCTCGCACACTCACCCACACACAAACACACACACACACACACATAGATAAACAGTGAAGTAAGTGACTGTCTTTTGATTATGGTATTGACTGTATGTACCATAATCACAAGGCAGTCACTTACTTCACTGTTTATCTATGTGTGTGTGTGTGCGTGTGTGTATGTTTGTATTTGGGTGAGTGTGTGAGGGAGAGAGAGCGCGTGTGTGTGTGAGTGTGTGTGTGCACATATACATACATATATGTATGTGGAAGAGTGCAGGTCTCTACGTCGAGCGTGGTTTAAACCATTTTTGAACATGTTTTTGCTTGAAAATGCACTCAACAATCTCATACAGTCACTACCATAATCACAAGTCAGTCACTTACAAAACATAAGAGTCAATCAATCTCAAAAATTACACAACAGTTGCTTACAAGTAAAATGACATACCTTTCCCAAGGGCAAAATGACATATGTACCTGTTTCATTATTTTACTCATGGATTCTAAAAATAATGTTATTTTCCGAGGTTTGGCAATACAAAAGAAATATAATGTGTAACGAAGTTACAAATTTGAAACCGAATTAAATTATTTTTGCCCGCCTATGGGTTATTTAATTAAAACTTGAACTTAAGTTCAAGTAACCACGCCACTGCGGCATGCAAATAAGCTGCCATAGTCACAGGCTGCATGATCAGCACGCCAGCACATGTACTAGTCAAGTACAAGAAAAGCTTTTCAAAAGAGCTTGCAAGCTCTTTTATACTTACGCCAGTAGAAGCTCAGCCACTGAGAAGCTCTGACCCCCGGCTATATAAAGCGCGCCATTCGCCCACAGAAATCAGTCTGGTCAGCGAGCTCGACGAGTTAGGTGATCAGACATTTTACTGGGTGACTAGTGGAGCGCGAACTTCCCACACTAGTAAACCCTTGCACGCCGTGTGAATAATCCCCGTGCATTTCTGAATTTTAGTAGTGAGGTCTGCGTGAACCATCCCGCCTTACTACATTTTTTTGGTACGCCGTGCGTATAATCCCCGTACCACTCTTCCCCATCCGTCGTGTTAAGGTTAGCGTGAACAATCCCGCCTTAACATATCCCTGGTACGCCGTGTGAATAATCCCCGTACCACTCTTCCCCATCCGTCGTGTTAAGGTTAGCGTGAACAATCCCGCCTTAACATATCCCTGGTACGCCGTGTGAATAATCCCCGTACCACTCTTCCCCATCCGTCGTGTTAAGGTTAGCGTGAACAATCCCGCCTTAACATATCCCTGGTACGCCGTGTGAACAATCCCCGTACCACTCTTCCCCATCCACCGTGTTAAGGTTAGCGTGAACAATCCCGCCTTAACATATCCCTGGTACGCCGTGTGAACAATCCCCGTACCACTCTTCCCCATCCGTCGTGTTAAGGTTAGCGTGAACAATCCCGCCTTAACATATCCCTGGTACGCCGTGTGAAAAATCCCCGTACCACTCTTCCTCATCCGTTGTGTTAAGGTTAGCGTGAACCATCCCGCCTTAACACTTAATTGGTATGCCGTGTGATTATTCCCCATACCATCTGTCCTCATCAAATAGTCTCTTGATACGTCACCGTCTCCCTCTCAGGTTATTATCTTGTTGTATTCCGAATTATTAGTATAGTGGTAAGCCGTGTGAAGTTCAACTTACTACTACGTAGTCTCAGTATAGGATACATAGATCTAGGATATACATATGGAATTTGTAAGAAGTAGACTCTTTAGTATTAAGAATTATTGAGAGAGAATTATTGAGAATTATTAACATAGTGGTAAGCCGTGAGAAGTTCCCCTTACCACTACATAGTCTCTAGTATAGAGAATAAATAGAACTAGATTAAGTTAGCTGTGTAACTGGTAGGCTATTTTATTTAATAAAGAATTATTTTTATTTATATTGTAACTGAAGGAGTTTCATTTTTAAGAAACCCTGGTCCGACGAGCTATCCGCAGCCATCCCACCGAAACTCCGTTACAAATGTAAACATTCAGAAGTTGACAAATAAACTAAATTTCTTTTAAACCACAATTGCGTTTTATTCAAAGTACATGGGTGGCCCAAAATGACACAGAGTATGTCATTTAATACACACGTCGCCCAAAATAATACATTATCTGTTTTTATTTTAATGAAAAAAAAAAACTTGTCTTTGTTTTATTGTTCTTCAATACATGAAAGCAAGCACTTTGAAGCAGCTAAATGTGCACTTAAAGCATTCTTAAATATAAAGGGTTAAGATGTACATATAAGGTAAAATGTTAATGATAGGCCATTATAGGCCACCTTCCGCTGCTTAGGTCATCCTTTTTGTTTTCTTACCTCACACTAAGGGGGTTAGAAAATTCATGGTTTTATGTTAAAACTCCATAAAAAAGAAATCAATCTATAATGGCAAATGCAAGCTAGAATTTTGATTTCTCGACTAATATGGATCGCACTGTTATTTAAAAATTTCAAAAACTAGTTTTATTACAAAATTTTGGGAACATTTGTAAGGCTTATCCACCACAAATTAAAAAACGCCAAGGAATTTCATGAAGTTTTAATTTAGATCACTTGCGAATTCATTCCTTAAAAATTTTTTCCCATTTATTCTTATTTAAATACCAATGCGACCTCCCTGCTTCCAGAAAAATTAACAATGTTCAGTTAGTACGTTCTTATAATCCTTTAAGTATTCTTAGTTATAGTTGAAAATCATGTTAGTGGTTATAAATTATATGCTGCTTTGCTGCTTATTTCATATTTTGATTGGAGGTCTTTTGTCGTGGTCCTGGAGTCCCGGAAAATAAATTAACCCGGAGCAGATGGGAGTCATTCGTTTGTCGCCTCTGGAATTTTCTCCTTATGTTTTTATTAAGATAAAAATAAATAACTCGATATTTGCTGTTGCACGTGTAAGTATTTGCCCTTTTTCAATCTTGACGTCTCGATTGGAACTTGCTATACCTTGCCTCACATCTGTTTTAGGTTCAGTGACGATGTCAGTATTGCAGACCAGAGTTTATGTAGGGTTCAACTTGAACATTTTGCTTCATTATTAATTTTTTTACATTTTTGTTTGGTATTCTCGTTTTTCATATTTTATTTATTCATTTCATATTTGCTTAATTTTTTTTTATTAATCGCGTACAATTTGAAATATATTAGGAGATCCTGTGTGCTCGAAATTGCATTATTTTATTCATTTTATTATAATTAATATTTTTAAATTTATTTTGTTGGCATTATTGGCCAACTTTATATTTTTTCTATGTATTTTATAAGCTCATTTATGCCAACCTTTCACATTGCTCATTTTTTTGCGGGGGGTCACGGACAAGAACGCCCAAAGTTTATACTATGTAATGTGTCAACCGCGAAATATGTCTAGTTCCTTCTAAATTTGTTTTTACTTTATTTATTTATTTATTAAAAACAAAAAAAAACAAAAAACAGATCGGTGCTCTGAGTTGTACAGAAAGAGCATCGCTCGGATCCACTTACATATAACAATTAACTCATTTTGATATGGTAAAAATAAATATTTGCCAAACTCTACTCGTACGAATACAAATTTAAAAATAGCTGTAAATTAACTCCGAACTACTTATACTGAAATATTTCACTTAAGCCGAAGTGATAACTTCATGCAAGCAAAAGCACCAGAATACAGAAGTGCAAAGTACATACATGCAAATTTATTGATAATTAGTGACTGCCGGAAATACAATACTGTGGCTGTATACATTTCTTTCAATAGCACCTCATGAATTTTGTCAGACGCAATAGTGGAGAAATCGAGAAAATCTCTTAATTCTCCGATGGATCGGCAATCCAGAACAAAAACCGGAAAAATGTCTACACTCAAACGCCTAGCATCTAGGCCCAGTCTTCAATTATAATCTACTCTCATTCTACACAGCAGTTCCAATAAGAGATGTTATTTTAATTAGCCCGCTATTTCGGTAGATGTCACTTTTGGAGCTGTCATTTTTTGACATTTAACAAGTAGAAACTACGCCATTAATAAAAATGGAACGATGCACGATTCAACAACGCATTGAAATTATTAAAATTCACTATAAAAATGGTGAAAATGTGGCAGAGACGGTTCGTAAAACTCGAACATTGGGTCGTCGTGAAGCACCTTGTCGGACCGCAATACAGAAATTGGTAGAAAAATTCGAGCTGTCGGGACAAGTTAGTGATGTGAAGAATAAAACCCGTGCACGTCGCTCAAGAACAGCCGAGAATATTGCTGCTGTAGCCGAAAGTGTTGAAGAAAACCCAGGTTTGTCCATTCCTCGTCATTACACCGTATTTTGCATAAAGATTTGGGTCTTAAGGCTTATAAAGTTCAGTTAACATAAGAACTCAAGCCGGCCGATCATCTACAACGTCGAGTCTTTGCTGATTGGGTGCTTGAAATGCATGAAAATGATCCGAAATTCCATCGAAAACTCATCTTGAGTGATGAGGCCCATTTCCACCTCGATCGCTTCGTCAACAAGGAAAATTGTCGCATCTGGGGCTCGGAAAACCCAAGAGTTATTGTTGAAAAGCCTCTCTATCCTCAACGTGTGACTGTTTGGTGCGGTTTATGGTCCCGCGGGGTCATTGCACCTTACTTTTTCGAAAATGAGGCTGGAGCAACAGTTACGGTGAATGGATTGCGCTATCGACAGCTGATTAATGATTTTTTATGGACGGAATTGGATAGTATTGATCTGGACAACGTTTACTTTCAACAAGAAAACCCATTACGTGGCCTGCTTATGTAAACATCATTGTAACTAAAATTTCCACAACGCTTCAGAAGGTCTCGGTTGGTGCACTAATTACTCATGAAAATACATGATCTATGTTAATTCGTTTAATAATCTCCGAATTCTTTTATAGGATTCCTTGCAACAAAGTATAACCCGCAAAATTTAAGTATGCGCTTAATTCTGACTTTGATAAATTATCCTCTAAAATCAGGTCTTATACTAATAAATACTATAATAAATCTTAAACAGTAAATAACAAAAAGGACTATATTGCCAAATAATTGAAGAAGAATATGCAGGTACCTACCTCCTATCACTAATTCGACAAAAATAGCTACAAAAACTAAACTTGCAAGCTTAGGGCAAATTTAATCCAAAGAACTTACAGATTGCTGATTCATGAATCATTGCCTACACCATTTAGGGGTTTTCATCAGATAACACAAACAAATTGAATTCCAGCACTTGACTACATAATTTGTAACCAAGCAATGTGCAAAAAAAAATCACGAAAAAATAATAAATGGCGTGGATGTAATGCGATACTTGGAACTGACGTAAAACCATTTCCAATACATTTCAACGTTAACAGAGCAATAAGGTCATTATTGGGAGGGGGATATTAAGCTGCAGTGTAAGCGTTGAAGGTTCCAGTGCATCAACAGCTACTGACTTCATCAAATGTTCAAAATTGCTCCTTAATCCGTAATCACACTCCATAATTAGGATATATTTCAAAGGCTGGTTAGGGACCTTTTCGTTACAGCGAAACGATAAGTCGGTTCATCCAGTTACTAAAGCATCAGGGAATACATTTGGATGGTCTCTACATGAAAGCAAATTGTGTCAGAAAATTAGGCACAGTCACTTCCTTTTGTCAGCACAATGGCCATGAACTTCCGGAATTACCATCGAATGGAAAATATTGGAAATTAGATCAGAGATAACTATACATACTTATGAGACATCTCTGATCGTTGGGTCGAAAAGTTTAATTTTTTCTGCATTATCAATGCTGTTTGAAAATTCATTGAAATTATTTTCAATAATTTTCACTCTACTATAGACGAGAAATTGTCCACCTGCAAATTGGACTAAGCCCTCATGAATCACTTTAAAATCGAGGTTCTAAGTGAATATGCGTAAGCTTGGGCTTGGTATAATACTCATCAAAAAAGCTCGGTCCACCCATATTAGCTGGTTACCAACATTAAATATAACATTGTGCATGAGATAGCAGTAAAATGCTACGTTCTAACTGAAGATTTAGAAGAAATCAATAAGGCCATGTTCCATACGTAACTGAGCAAGGCATCTGATTTCTAGAAGGAGATATGGATATATTTATGGGTGCCATAAATACTTTAGTCAGCCTGGATAATACTAGGTAAATAAAACATTACCTTAAGAACCAATCCAAATAGTGATCTCTTTGAAGAATTTTTAACAATATTATCATCAGCCTGTTTAAACGGGATGTGCTATAATTTAATATTAAGTATACACAGATCGACCTGGATATATCCATCAATGCTGGAAGGACGGTAGAAATGGTTGCAATAAACAAAGCATTAAAAAATCGTTACCTATGAGGCCCTCATATGCTGGCCTGAGTTTAGATAAAAGCAAAACCGATGTTCAACAGCGACAAATCCAGCGACACCTAAGAATTACTGCATACCCAAGGAAATATTTACTAAACTTTCTAACTCTACTCCTGCATGAGTGAAGGGAGGAGACTTCCGGGCCATTTAGGCTCAGAGGAAGAAACAATTTAATCAACCAAATCCGGTTAGCTATTTAAGTATCTTAAACCATCGTTTATATGTATAGGTACACTTAAGCTAGATTCTGCAAAAACATTCGACGTGATCCTAAGTCAGCAATGACAGTGACGATCTAGCGAATCATCATTTCAGCATGGATTGTGTCGTATGCAAGGTGAAGTTTTTCTGAGGATAAATGTTTAGCTCCAAAAGTCGAAATGCCGCATTGAAAAGGCCTTGAACTCTAACATCCTTTTGAACAGAAGACGGGAAATAAAAAAAATACTGAATCAATCACACATATAGACAACCAACCACTAAGAACAGAACCAATTTAACTGAAGAAGCAACAGAAAGTCCTTGTGGTTTTACCTGAGCACCTGCCAAGTATGGATTGTTATCGACAATCAATGGCTTCATGTCGTAAAAATCAGTACCAGTGTGCCAATAGAGAATGACATGACATCAACTTATTGGTCGAAGCGAGACCTATCCAATCTCTGCCGATCTAGGGTCACGGCACCCTTCACCACAGCCTCCACGATGCTCCCATAAAGGGGTCATCCCAAGTTGAGGTGAATAATTCCAATATTCAGGGCTCCTCAACCCCGTGGTACCAAGTTAGCCAATGTCGGGCTACCAATTTGGTATAGTTTTCGTAAAGTATGATCAACAGACCATGAATACTCCCAGTGGCTATCTTCATGCAAGATATCCCTTTTGTAACGGGACTGGTTACTCCATTCGGACCTAGATCATATTTGCAACGACTAACAGAATTGTACTTGGCCTATACAGGTCATGAAACCCTTATGGGCGCTGTCAGGGACGGGCCACGTGAAGGTTAAGATATTCTCGTATTAAAGTCTGCATAGGCTTGGAGATTTACCATTTGGATCTTATAGCTGACCATGCATACTAACCACATTATCGGCCAATATACATACTTGATTTCCGTTATTCATCAACTAAAACATCCTTTCGCCCCCACCCAAGAGGCTATGTCAAAGATTTTGTTATTCTGACTATCAGGAGCACTTAAATTCTTTATATAATGGACGGTAGCGGTCCACGCCATTACACCCTACTACAGTACCCACAGAGCCAAAATCTCAATTTTTATTTCACTAAGGTATCGTTATCTCGCCGTGAAAAGTACCAATTCGTGCAAATGGTATCTTCTTTCACCCATACTACCTTCCTGTGCGTACTCTCGTCAGAGATGCCAAAGCGATCTTCGGTACAACAAAAACAACAAACCAATAAATTTCTTCCATCATGTATGCATGCTGTCCTCTTATACAGCTTTCGCCTTGTTCAGCACTGCGCTTCACAGATTTCTCCCCCCCCCCTTCCTGAAGGAGCAACTATAGAAAGTTCATGGATTTAATTAAATTTGTCAAGGATGAAAGAAGCAGTAGGCAAGTATGTAAATACTTAACTAATTGGTGAAGTCAATTCATTTTTACCCCAATTTTAATGAAGACTACCATAAAAATTTGACTGCAATCATAGGGTAGGAAGCTAATCAGCAAAGTATTACATAATAGACTGAGAGCCGACAGGAAATCTAGCGGGTCATTAATGCCAACCAATTATATTTCTATTTGAGCAAGCTTGGTGTGTTAAAAGCTTAAAGTCGTAAGTAGTTCACAGCTAAAATTTATAAGATGTTAATTGAATTTTTACAAATTACTTCATATGAAAACTATTATAAACCATAATCTCTACAACAATTTGAGATACAGGTTAAACCACGCACGCAAAGACTTTATAATACAAAGATGTTGCAAGCATATGAGCTATGTTCTTTTGTGTACCTTATTCTAGTACTCCCATATACTGGAGAGAACAAATTGTTCTGCCGATTGAAGTGAACTATGTGTACTGTTCGCTTCAATTAAATCTCTCTATGCAAATGTATGAGGCGTTATTTTGTGTATGTTTTATTCTACTCTGTTCTGCAAACACAATAGAACACAGCTATGTATGTATTTCAATTTTCTAAAATAGAATTGAATATCTGAAACTCCACAGTGTTTCACACCCAACAAATCTTCTTAAGGAAGCCCTCAATTTTTTTTAAAAAATTGGATATTTGTTTATTAGAATTTATATGCATTTTTGGCACCCGACAACGGCACACATGAAAGTGCTGTATCTGAAAATAGCTCCGTTCTGCCACTAAATGAATAAAAATTCTACCGAAACATTTTTTGTAAATTTCTAAGAAGAAATTAATGCTTATTGCTTAACTAGGGTCTACGCCCACAAAAATTTTCAGCCGCAACCCAAGCACTTGTTGTAGACCAAATGCATACAAACTCTGAAGAAAAAATATCAAATAAATTTCAAGTAAAAAATTGAGGCCTTCTCTACATCAGGTCGAGACATCGTTGATTTTATATTGGAGCCAGGCATTCCTGCCTTCAGACTTTCTACACTAAAAAAATTATGGTAATTGAACCTATGGATAGCCCAACTTGAAATTTTTACGATTATTCGTTAGATTTAGGCCTTTTGAGCTATGAAAACAAAAAAACAAAAACGAAAATCTCTACATTTTCATTTTTTCTGAAAAGTCTGAAAGTCCTATGTCAGACCTAGAATGGAATAAAATTCCCACATCTGGGCCGGGCTGATCTCGCAGCCTTAATTTCAAGGGATATTTTCTAAATTATACCTCATTTTATGATTCCCAAATAAGTATTCTGTTAAAGTCCACCAACGAACTTGCAATATACTGCGGAAGCAGCGGATTCCTCCCGCAGTTCCAACATTATTGCTGTTGCGTCCAAGCCTATCACATCGACATAGGGTCGTCTTGGTTCAGTCTACTAGGACCAAAACAGCAGACAACACCCGTGTTGATACTCCTCCTGACACCACTTTACAGACGATATAAGGTCGGCCTGATTTCAGAGCACTTTTAGACTGTCATCGGGACAGTCTGGACCGAAGTGGTTACTAGCTCGACAAATTGAACTTATGTCAGCTCCCAGTTTCACTCAAGCTGACTCAGGGAATTCAGCATACAAACTCTTTTCAGTTTCCGGCGTTGATCATCATCAATCTGGTTTCGATCAACCAGTAGTAATCAGACATCCAGAACTCACCATTGCCTACGGCGCACCAGATAGTCAAGACACCACCAGCTACCAGCGTTAAGTGGACTTTTAAAATGTCAGTGCTAAACAAGACTTCGCAGTTAGCCTTCAAGTCAACGGTTTCCTTTTACGGAAGATACACAATATATTTATGTTCAATTTTATCACACTTATTTAGAAAAAAAAAATTTAAATACGTTATCTTAATTACCTTCGTACTTACATATAATTTATTCATCAAATTACTTAAATTCCTATCTTATGAAACACATCGTACAAAATCAGCATACCTACATATGTTGTAAGTCCGTAGTTTTTATAAACTGTTAATTTTGAGCACTGGCTTAAGTTACATTGCACTAATTAAAAAATTGCGATTCGTTAACGGCTGTGGAAAATTGTAAGTATATAAGTAAATGCGATAATTACTATAAATGAAGTAGTTAACATAAATATTTTTATGCACATATTCAATATCTTAAGATAACATGAAAGTTACTCACATTCCAGTTTCGAAATAAACCATAGAATATTACCTTTCGGAATAAGTACACGAGATTTTACATATTTATACCCTCCATAAAATCCGTGTAATGGTCGGATCAAAAGTGCTGAACAATTTTAAATGGAATAATCAAAAATTATAATATTCATGCATAAGTAAGGTAGGTAGGTAGGTACAGTGGAGGCCAACTAATTAAAACCCCATAAAACCCTGCATCTTTTCTCTTCACAATATTTTTTGTTTTTCCAAAATCAAAATTAGTAGGTATTGTTGCATGCAACATGCTACATCGGCAAAGTTCAAAGGAAGTTGCGATCCCCAAAAACTACAGATGTTGAAGATTTATTAAACAGAATAAGTAGGTATGATCCTATTTTGATTGCGAAGAAAATTATATGTGTTTATGTGCTCCACCTATGGGGCTATAGGTTTGTTCTTCTTCTTCTATCCAATAAGAACCGCCTTAAAAAAAGTCAAATTAGTAACAGAACCCCTAAAGAAAGCAATTACATTTCGAACAAGTAAAAAAGCTAGAATTGGTCTAACAAGGAGAGAGTCCCTACTCGTCATCGTCGATTTCGTCCAAATTCACAGTATAAGTAGGGCTTGACCAAAAATGAAAGTAACGCAAGTGGAAGCTCCAGATGACCATACGAAACCGAAATAATGCATAATGTAGGGAAGATTCTGGTTGTGAAGGCTTACGCCTTGAAAAATGCTCAAATTTACAAATTTTCGCTGGAGTTGTCGCGGTAAAATTTCAATAGAATTTGAACAAAAGCTTCAAAATCATTTGGGTAAAGTACCAACCAGAAAGGAGGTATGTAGATTTCGGATTCTGTAAGTAGCATTTCTGTGCGTTGTCAAAAATCGTCAGTAGATGGCGAAAAGTGGGTATGCAAAACTTTTATAGATTTAATTTTTTTCAAATAGGTAAATGAGATCCGATCTTCCTGAAACTTTGTACAGATAATCTCTTAAAAACGCATCCATAAAAAGCAAAAAATTGGATTAATCGATAAGTTGTAGAAAAACATTTCGAAATGAATTTTTCAGACAAAATTTTGTCCGTCAGAACACCCAAATTCGAGAAATGAGAAATTTTTTCAAATTCGTTTATATGAATGACCTTTTGGTCATTCCACAGAAAATCGACAAATGTTGTGAATGGACCATCTCCGATTTTGATAAAATTTTACAGGTGGGTTGGTCTTCTTGTTGGTAGTACTTTGCTGAAATATTTTTCGTTTTTGTCCATTTTTGACGGCGATATGGTATTTTGAAATTTGGAAAAAGTGGCAAATTTTGCTTGGAAGCTGTAAATTCAAAACTTTATATCTTAGGATGTATGCATCGTAAGCCCATGAAACAAACTCCATTTGTTTAAGAAAGCTTTAAAGCTCCTGAAAAAAATTAGCTGAGGTCCTTTTTCTGAAAATTTGTTTTCAAGGATAATGGATATGTTCGTTATCCTTGAATATCTCAAAATGCGCACTCTCGATTTCTTTTATTTTTTTTTTAATTTAATCCTTAATGGCTTTTGAGGAAACTGCAGAAAGGAGAAAATGGAACTCCTTGAAGTTTGGATGGAGTTAATTTTTAAATATATGTAGTTCAGAAAACTTCGAACGAAAATCGATGTTATATGGTGCGTTATCAAATACTTGTATGCAGCTGGTTTTAAAAATTACAGTGATACAGGAAAATAAAAAGAAAATACACATACTACAACTTTTAGATTGATGTCATATATATACATATGAATATAGTTATATCAGAAACCTCAACTAAAGAACTCATTGTTTACTCAATGTTTACATATGAAAATAATCTTTGGAAGTTCTACCTACCATATAATAATTTAAACCTGTTATAATTTTGCTCAACGCATCCTTTCTACCTGTTTTTCTTTTATCGCATATATCATGGCAACAGTTTCCATTTTACCTGATTGAACCTAATATATCTAGACTATATATATGTATAACAATATATGATCCTAACGAAATTTAAGTTGGAAAATATTTATAAGATCGGTTATATGTTAAATATCTATATTTTCTACACTGGTCGCCCGGGGTGAAATGGGGATGCAGGTAACCAAAGGTATTTACTTGCATTCGAAACAAGTCAATCTGAGTGAGGTAAATGAAGTATATGTGTATATAATTTAAAGGAAAATGTGTTTCAGTTGTGTTGTATGAGTAATTGGTAAGTATAAAAGTAAGATGACTCCGTTTATCTGAAATTATTGGTGCAACGTCGTTTCAATTAGTAAGCAAAACATATTTCGCAAATTTAATTTTTTTTTTAAATTAGTTTTCTGAAATTAGTTTAAGTTTGATTATTCTTATTAATCGTAACTGTATATTATTACCATATATACAATTATAGCATTAAGCATGGAGAATCGTTATAAACTACGGGAGTGTTGTAATCCTCTTTTAAAATCAAGTCATTCCTCTAAACGCCAAAATTTAAGAAATGTTACCAAAGGGATGATAGAGCGTCTACCAAATTTACAGCTGACATGGAAAATATGTTCGCAGTGCCGATTAGAAGTCTATAAGTTACCCGGTCCTTCACCTTCTGTAAAGATTGAGAGTCCCGAGGATATACAAAGTATTGCTGATAGTCAGGATGTTGAGTTTTTCGACAGAGACGCTGCTCTCAACTGCTTGCAAGAGTGTCTACATTACTTAGGAGAACCAGAAATTCAAAGGAGGCGAATGAGTGATAGCATATATGTGGAAAGAGAACTGAAAAGCATTATGGATGCCATATCCACTAAAATTTTTAATGTACCAATCGTCCAAGAAACAAAATCTAGTGGATTTTCGGAAAAATTCGCGAATAAACTGAGAGAAAAGTATATCACAACACAAGATAAAAATATGAAATGCATGATATTGACACTTTTACCGGAAGACTGGACTGCTACAAAAATCATGGAAACATTTCCAGGAACTACGAGCTATATGTTGAGGAAAAGTAAGCAAATGTTACAAGAACAAGGAATTTTATCTATACGCCCTCGAAAATCTATAGACATTGATACGAAATTAAAAGAAATGACGATACAATTTTATCTTAATGACGAAATCAGCAGGCTCATGCCTGGAAAAAAGGATTTTGTTTCAATAAAGCTAATAGTCAATTATTTCAAGGATTCTTTTAACAAAATTTTATTCAGGTTGATGGCGAAAGGAACCATGTGTAAAAAAGGTTACTTTTAGGGAATTTGAAGGAAATACACCTAAGCTTCAAGTCATCGCATCCAGAGAACAAAATCAGTTTTTCAAAATTCGCCTCCCTTCGACCGAAAAATTGCATTTTAGCTGGTGCTTCGGGTACTCATTCTATCTGCGTTTGTACTTCACATCAAAATATAAAGTTAATGGCTGAAGCTATCAAAAGCAAAACACATAGCCAACAAAATATTACCAATTATAAAAACTGCATATCCACGATGATTTGCAATCCACCCGTCACTAAATGTTTTTTAAATAATTGTCCACAGTGCCCCGGCTTTCTCCCTTTAAAAGAAGAACTAGAAAAGGTTTTCGAAGAGAATTGCGTGGAGACTATTACATACCAACAATGGATATCAACGGACAGATCGAATTTGGAAACAATCACTGAAAATACTGATGACTTCTTAGACGCATTTCAGAAAAGGATGACTGTATTAATTCCACACTCTTTCATTACAGAACGACAAGGCAGCTTTCTCAAGGAGATAAAGGATTCCTTAAATCAAAACGAGTTTTTGATTATTATGGATTTTTCGGAGAATTATTCTTTTGTGATTCAAGATGAAGTTCAGAGTTTTCATTGGACTAATTCACAGGCAACCATATATCCTTTCGGTATATATTTTACAAACGAAAATTCAAATATTGAGCATACAAATTTGGTCATAATATCGGATTGCCTCAAGCATAATACTGTTCTTGTATACCTTTTCCAGCGATACCTAATGAAATATCTCAAAGAGAAATACGGTGTTATAAAAAAAATTACATATTTTTCAGATGCTTCGGCATCTCAATACAAAAATAGAAAAAAACTTTCTAAATATTACCATGCATGATGCAGATTTTGGATGTCCCTGTACTTGGCACTTTTTTGCAACTGCTCATGGAAAAAGTGTATGTGACGGCCTCGGAGGAACTGTCAAACGTTTAGCCACGAAAGCTAGTCTACAACGTCCCTTCAATCATCAAATAATATCACCTCGTCTGCTTTATGAATGGGCGAGTGAAAATATTAATAACATAAATTTCAAATTTGTTCCACAGGAAGAATATTATCAGGAAGAAATTAACTTGAATGACAGATTTTCAAGAGCTCATAGAAATCTATCGACACAAAAACTTCATACCGTAATTCCGGTCAACGAGGGAATTGTTTTGATAAAAAGATATTCGTTTTCTTCCGAAGGAACAAAGTACAACTTATTGTCTGGCGCAAAGCTCACAAATACCATTGATGAAGACACATCTGGCTTTATCATCTATGTAAAAAGTAGCACCTGGTGGTTGGGTTACATTATTTCCAATGACGAAAAGCACGAAATGTTTAAGGTAACAACACTTCATCCAGCAGGACCTTCTCATCACTTTCAATTTCCAAATGCACCAGATGTTCAATCAGTTTTAAAATCTTCATTAATATGTCAAATTAATCCTCAAATGAATAATGGTGTTTATATTCTAACAGCCAGTAAAATTAAATATATAGCAGAGTTAATTAAATTAAGGAAATCTTAAATATAGAATTTACATAGGCCTCATATTAATTTTAATTTTACTTATAAATATTTCTAAGATACTTATGTACTTATATATATAAAAAAGTTAATTAAACATATTATATTATTATCAATACGTTTTTTTAAATATTTTTACGGTAGTTGACCATTTCAGGATATAATCCTAGCTACATTATGTAGATATATTATATTAAATCTGAGTACTCAGCACACTTCATCAATTTTCGTTCGAAGTTTTCTGAACTACATATATTTAAAAATTAACTCCATCCAAACTTCAAGGAGTTCCATTTTCTCCTTTCTGCAGTTTCCTCAAAAGCCATTAAGGATTAAATTAAAAAAAAAATAAAAGAAATCGAGAGTGCGCATTTTGAGATATTCAAGGATAACGAACATATCCATTATCCTTGAAAACAAATTTTCAGAAAAAGGACCTCAGATAATTTTTTTCAGGAGCTTTAAAGCTTCCTTAAACAAATGGAGTTTGTTTCATGGGCTTACGATGCATACATCCTAAGATATAAAGTTTTGAATTTACAGCTTCCAAGCAAAATTTGCCACTTTTTCCAAATTTCAAAATACCATATCGCCGTCAAAAATGGACAAAAACGAAAAATATTTCAGCAAAGTACTACTAACAATAAGACAAACCTACTTATCAAATTTTATCAAAATCGGAGTTGGTCAATGCACAAATTTATACATTATTTGTCGATTTTCTGTGGAATGACCCTAACACAGGTATTGAAACATAAAATACATACCCCCACTCCCTGAAAATAATTTTTTTTTTATAATAATATAAGTATGGTGATGGGTTACTATTCTGTAACCCACTGCCGTACCTATCAATCTCGTAATAGTTTCAAAAAATCATGAAAAACTCAAAATGAATTATCGAAAAGAATTTTGAAAATAGGCGGGGATTTGACCGAGAGATAAAGGGTGGTAAGCGAAAGTAATTTAGCAAACCTCGCAATCTTAGTTTAGAAAATGCTCCTAAACTAATTGGGATTATGACTTCTGGTTTTTGTATATGAAAGATAACAGATTATAAATAATTATAATGAAAAGAAATGTTGCGAATATCCGCACAAGGTGATAATTATCAAAGTTTTTCCGAAAAGTGTTAATTTTAACCCCGAACTCCCCTACATTATGCATTATTTCAGTTTCGCTTGGCCATCTGGAGCTCGCACTTGCGTGACTTCCACTTTCAGTCAAGCCCTACGTATACTGTGAATTTGGACGAAATCGGTGATGACGAGTAGGGATCCTCGACGTAAGACTAATTAAATTATGTTCCCCCAAAATTTATCAAATGAAGTTGCTCGGTTAGGAGAAAAATACTTTAGCCTGGCATCCCTGAATGTGTAAAATTCCCGCCATTTTGATAGAGTGGAAGAGAAATAACTGGAATTTTCAATTCCACATAAGTTAGCGCTGAGTAAGTAAGTAAGTAGAGTAAGTGCTCTTTCTATAGATCTATCTCTACTTGCGACTAGTTTTTATCGCCCGATATACTCATAAGGTTGACAGTGGCCTCCAATTAATTTTTTTAGTTTTGCGGTGGTAAAGATATATTAGTGTGAAACTTACATCTTAATATATACAAATCACATGTCACTGCGTTTATATACGCTAGTCTCCGAAATCGCCCAACTGATTTCAATGAAATTTAATGAATGTGTTTGGTTGGTTCCAGTTTGAAAGGCAGGATAATTTTGGGCACGAAAGATGGCGCTTTTCTCCAGACCTAAAAAACTGCCTCAAAACGCATCGACATGGAAAACTAAAATTCTGTACACGGCGTTTTCATGAAAACGGCAAATAAAGGGTTATAAATTCAAAATGGACCAAATCGAGCGACCTCTTTTTGGTGTTTCCATACAAAACTTTGGTTTTTCACTAATATATCTGGAAACTGTCTGAGAACGCGTCGACGTCGATGCGTTCTCAGGCAGTGTCAAAATATATAGTGGAAAACGAAAGTTTTGTATGGCAACCCCACGAAGGAGTTATCCGATTTGTCCCATTTTCGAACTTAATTTTACTTTTTTTTGTTTACAGTCCGTGTACAAAATTTCAGCCCCTAAGTATACGCGCTCTCGAGTTATCGTGCGCACAGACGGACGGACGGACATGCAAAAATCAAAATAACTTTTAATATTATGCGTGGGTGTCCAATCCATTTTGCTCTACGATCATTATTTCGATGTGTTACAAACGGAATGATAAACTTAGTATATAGATTTCATCTAGGGTATAAAATTGGACCAAATCGGGCGACTCATTTTTGGTGTTTCCATACAAAATCAGGATTACTTTGGACACGAAAGATGGCGCTGCTGTCGAGATCTAAAAAACTGTCTCAAAACTCGTCGACATGGAAAGTTAAAGCTTTGTACACGGCGTTTTCATGAAAATTGAAAATATAAGTTCAAAAATGGACCAAATCGAGTAACCTCTTTATGGTGTTGCCATACAAAACTTTGGTTTTTCACTATATTTCTGGAAACTGTCTGAGAACGCGTCGACGTGGAGAGCTTAAATTTTGTGCATGGCATTTTCAGGCATCTATATTATTGCCGGGCAAGTGTAAGGGGACTAAACCAAAAAAAATATGCTATCGCAGATGAAATTTGCAAAAAAATTCATGAACACATTTCATCATTCCCTATTAGAAAATGTCATTACGGGGATACTATTTTTAAGTATCTGGATGCCCGATTAACGGTTACTGAAATGCACTTAATATTTTTTAAAAAATATTCGGATTCTACTGTTAAATACAACTATTATTATACTTACTTCAAAGAAAATTTTCATTCAGATTTGGAAGGACGCAAGAATGATAAAAAGGTGGAGTTGCCGAAAAGTAGATCTAAAAAGTTTTACAGTGTATATGGAATTGTTGTTAATTTTATGCAAAACTTACCTTTGCCTCATATACCAGTACAAGAAATATTTTATTATCGGCAATTATAGGTAAATACGTTTGCAATACATGATTTCAAAATAGTCAATTTCTATCTATATGTATACCATGAAGGTATCGCCAAGAAAAGTCAAGCAAGCCTTATTTACGATTTTATGTATAAACAAAAATGTTCCGACAGCCGTAAAAGAATTTTATTTGTTATTAGATAGCTGTGGGGGTCAAAACCGTAATCATACTATGGTACGATTCCTTTTGACCCTTACCATAATCAAACATTTTGAAAAGGTATACCATTTGCTACCCATCCGTGGACATAGTTACTTACCATATGATCGTCATTTTGGTGCAATAAAATGATTTATAAAAAGTGAACCTTTTGGAAGATAATGAAATAGTGCTTGACTTTTAAAACTGGTTGCCAAAATATTTTAAAAGGAGTATACCAGTCCATAGAATCATCAATGGGGAAAAGATTCCAAAAGAAAAATAAGAATTTCCGGATTTTATCATTTTGTTCTTTTGAGTACAAGCAAGATGGCACAATAAGAGCTCGGAAATATATTGAGGCTTAATTGAGCACTCTTTCCCTAACTCTAAAATCTACGACTACGGAAGATATTACGAAAATTACACTTCCAACTAGGAAAGCTTTGCCAAATAGCTCTGTGAACCTCCTCAAAGTGGTAATAAAATTAGGAACAACATTTGCAAAAGCAACAATATAATGTGGTTGATTTTATTATTTCAATTTTTTTTTTTTTAACTTTTTTACAGCGAAAATTTTGTTTAATTTACAAAATCAACACATGTTAAAGCAACTTCCATTACTGTTGAATCAGAAAAGTACTTTCAACCATTGGCGTAATTCAGTAGGAATCAGGGTGGGGTGGGTCCCCAGAATACGAACACGCCCCCCCCCCCACCCCAATGGAAATTATGAAAATTCCGAAAAAACATACGCTAATTCGTACAATCTTAGGACTAAGTAAATTGAATCCGTTCGGATCGGAATTAAAAAGACTTTAAGACTTTAATGAGTTCTTTTCTTTAAGAAAACCCATTAAAATCTTTTTAAAAACTATTCTGAGAGTGATCTGATTCCACTGAATGTTGACAAAGGCGTGAATCATGAAGAACGATTTTGACAATTTGTGCGGAAATTTTAATTGATAACCTTTGATGTCCATAAAATTTTGAAAATTTCGTAAAACTTTGTTTAATTTTCCTGAAAAATTGGTTTTTAAACTTTTTCGATTCTAATCACAACGTATTCAGTATAAGGCTGATTACTTTTATAAAGAAGAAACACAATTAAAAATTTCAATAATATTTTTACTACGTTACATTATGTAATAAAACTGTATTAGCACTCTAGACAATAAATAATTCGGGAAACCAAAGGCAAATTTACAGAAAAACATTACATTTGTGTATAAAGCCTACTCAAGTCTCGAAATGGAGAAGGCAACCAGTACCAGGACCTTGACTTAAATATTTTTTAAATACAAGTACAAGTCCCGGTACTGGTACTCAAAAAATTCTCAAGTATAAGTCCCGATACTGGTACTTAACGCACTTACTACAAATACTGCCATAACGCGAAATACTTCAGCTCTTATAAATTATTTAAATACTCCTTCTAATAATAGAGGCTAACTTCAGCTCTTATAAATTATTTAAATACGCCTTCTAATAATAGAGGCTATGTGCACCTCGACAGTGCCTAAAGAAATCGTACCACCTTGTGTAAAATAGAAAGAAAATTAGCGCAATATACGAGTAACTGTAAGACAGAAATTGACATGCTGAATCGATATCCTTTGTTGAGAAGGTTGACAAACAAGTGTTACAGACCGCTGTCTTCCTCCACACATGTGGAGCGTTGATATTCTTTTGCAGGTCTTGTAAATGCTACATAAAGGCAACCATTATCTGATGTGACATTTGTTTTGCTAAAGGTAAACTCAAATACTGTATGTTCAAACAACTTCCAAAATTATGTAGAAATTAGAACAGCAAAAACTTATACGAAATTTTATGATATTTCGTAAATGGAAACCTTATCCAGTTATTTAATTGGCTGTAGATTTTTCAAAATTTTTGATTTGAGTTTTCGTAAGCTCTTGAACCGTATAAGTACCAGTACCAGTATACCTGGATTGGTACTTGAAAATTTTTAAGAACCAGTACTGGAACTTGTACTTAAAAGATTTAAAGTATGGGTCTTGATATTAGTACTTGGAATAAATATGGGCATTATCAGGGCATCACTATCATATCAGTTTCGTGTATAGAACTTGACGATTCTGATTTATTTTTCTTAATACATGAGAAAAGCAAAGGGAGGATGTGGAAAACAAAACTCTCTATTAATTAAACGAAATCACTTTCTTTTATTTTTCTTTTAAAATCGTGCAAATTTTATTTTATTTTTCAAATAAACTACTTCCTATGATTTAAGAAATATTTAAATCGCGTCAGATGTTTGGAGTGGACTGTAGAGAATAGATGAGTGTCGCTTGGGCTCATTAGGAATAAAGAAAAGAAAGCACTTTCACTAAATTTGGCAATTACATTTACTAATCTATTTTCACAATAATTTAAATGTCCGATTAAAACTAAGTATTTCGTAAATACTCGATGACGTTGCCCAATCACAGAATTTTGACTTACTAGTTACCAAAAATTAATTGAATTCTAATGACTTATACTAACTGATAAGGGATGTACCCTGATTCTCAGTCTTCGGGTGCTCAATAATATTCAACGAGAATTATAATAAAGAATTGGAAACAATTGAAAACTGTTCGTTGTTTTTCTGACATCTAAAATCGGAACCTCGACAAAGACTGTCATATCTCAAAAGCTTTTCTTATTAAAATCGCCCCGAATGTGCAAACGTACCTGCATTTACTTGCCAGAGATTAAAAGTGATGATCTAGTTTTTGGTGTTTTCTTTCTTGGGAGCGGAGTTAAGGTTTCATGTAGGAAGACTACATATTACAAAAATAGTGACGTAATATCTGCGAATTGTAAAATGAGAAATGCTTTATTTTAATTCGAAGTTTCTGTATAGGAAAAAATTATCATTGCCTTTGAATACAAAATTAGATAAAGAGAGATTTTGCCCTCAAGTCGAAAATGTTGGTTATTTCGTCTTGTCATCTAGGAAAATCGTCGTATAAGGAAAAATTTTAAGTCAAACTATCTTTTAAGTCCAGAAATGTAAAGGCACTTTCACATCGAAACCGAAAACCGATAAGTTCTGCACCGAAAATTCGCTTTTGCTTTCACATCAAAAATCGAAAACTTTTTTTCGGTTAAATAGAAGTAACATTTAATTATCATAAAAATTGTATGATGAGAACTCATACAAAAAACGTGTTTTAATTTTACTTCGAAATCCCTATCCATATTATAATACAATAATAAATAATAAAATAAAATAATATAATTCTCAATGTAAAAACAAAAATGAGGTTTAGTAAGACCGAAAAAATTTTTCGTCCCAAAACCTTCCAAATGTGGAAACCAAATAGAAATTAACAGATGCAACCGAAATTTCGTTTTTCGGTCGAAAAAAGATAAAAGTCGTGTTATTCTTGAAAATCTGAGTTAAATATTCTATTTTATTAGTAAAATTATTAGTTTATCTTATTTCTCATGATTTTATTAATCATTGGAGCAAAAATCTTGTTTTAAAGTGGAATAAATTGAGTTTTTCAGTTTACATTTTTCAGTTTTCGGTTTTGATGTGAAAGTGCCTTAATATGCGCCATATTTATTTAACAAAACTTGGCTGCCATATATTAAAGGAATGAATAGAAAAATTGCATGATTTTATTATTTATGTTTTCGATAGTTACTAAAAAAAATAAAAACACCCAATTAAATGAATTTTTCTTAACGTCAGAACGATTTAAGAATATTTAAACGATTTCAACCTTCAATATATTTAAAGCACGTCGGTGTTTTTCGAAAAATTATTTCCATATTTATCAATAAAAATTTTTTCGTTCTAATTGTAAGTGCTCAAGCTTGTGGCTTGCTCATACTATTTACATTAATTACATGGGAAACTACAGTGCATTTCATAACTATATCACTACCGACGAATTGCAAATTTCTCAAAGAGTTATCATCACTGCAAAACCAACTGACGAAAATAAATTAAGTGAAAATGTCGTTTTCATACTACGTATATCACCAGTTAAAATATTTCAATTTTCTGGAATTTTACTTGAATTTTTTGGGCTTCAAAAATATTTTTAGTATTTTGTCGGCCCTGCTGCACGATTTTTTTTTTCAACTTTTCCGTCTCGAGACTGCTCCAGGCTACTTCAACGGCTGCGCGCAGGTTATTCACGTTACTGAACTGCCTGTTGTTAACGTACACCTCTCGAACAAAAATGCCCCAACGATTTTCTATTGGGCCGGGGAACCAGCGGGCCAGTACATAACTGTAATCTGGAGACCACTAAATCAGGCTTTCGTCGCTCTACTCGTGTGGATAGCGGCATTATCCTGCTGGAATGTCACGCCACGCTCCCGTTACGTTCCAAGAATGGAAGGAGTTTGCTTTCTAAGATCCCAGTGTACTCATCACTATTCATCCTGGTGGACGGAAAGCCTAAAGGAAGGGTTTAGGTCAAAAGGCTCCCCAAACCATTAAGCTTCCTCCACGAAAATTTCCCTCCAATAATGCTGGAAACCATCTCGACCGTACAGGTTGAACTTTTTCTCGTCGGAAAAAATTACCTTTAATACACAGAAAGAACCAACTTAAATCGCACAAAATGAAAGTTTGAAATGACTTTTTAGTTTACCCCGTTCCACTTCCGATTAACGTTTACTAGAAAAACTTCAAGCGAGCGTCTTTATGACGGAATATAAGTCGGGGTTAATTGTTCGGTAAATTATCGTACAAAGGCAGCTCAAGTTCCTTTTTTATTTAAACCAAGGTTTTCAAGGAATTACTTGCCATCTTAACAATTCTTCTTTTATCCCTTGGTCCTCCTGTTTTATTACAACCGTAGGAATCCGAATTTTGCAGGAATTTTGAAACTGTCACGTGATCCCTCCCTATTCTTCGACCAATTTCTCGCAAAGAAAGATTTTCTTCCTTACTCTAATCAATACAAATTGCGACTAACAATTTTGATGGTGATATAGTTATGAAAACGGAATTTTCACTTCTTTTTTGTATTTCCTATTAAATAAAGTAAAATTGTTGCTTATTTTATCTTGAATTATCATTCATTTTCATCAGTCGGTTTTTTAGTGATGATAACTAAAGAGTGTTTCAATTCTATCTTTGAGAAATTTACAATTCGTCGGTGGTGATATAGTTATGAAATGCACTGTATAAACACACAATTCCTATAAAATGATTTTCTTTCTACATTAACCTTCGCTTTACTGATATCTACCCAGATAGATATTTCGCTTTACTTTTCTTTATAACTCAGCGAAATTTCACCAAATCTCAAAATGTGTTCGCCTCAGTGATTAAATTTTCGGTTTATTGCAGAAAATAACAATAAAATCATTTTATTCGTACCGGTTCATATTCCATTCATTCCATTTCGTTTTTTTATACACGGATTTTAATGTTGAAGTGTGTCTAATAATATAATAAAAGTATGTAGAAAAATTGCAAAAAATTAGAAATATAATAGAAAATAAAATAGAAAAATTTTGTTTGTGTCAATCTGTGCTGGTGCGCATACTGTTTTTTTTATGCGTGCTTGGCGAGTATAGATTTTTCTTTTTTGCACTGCTGGTAGCACATATAGCATCCACCTATTTGTTTGATGGGATCAGATGCATTTCGTTCTGAAAAATCATCTGAGGTGAAATCTTCATCCATTTCGCTAGATGTAGTAACTGACTCATGTAAAATACATTCCATTGCCGCATATAAATGCTCGTCTACTGTAATCGATTCATATGGTCTGTAATATGTATTTAGATTCGCGTTGATCATCATAAAGACATCTGTAATTAGTGCAGCCTTATCCACTGCTTAGCGAGTACCTCTTGTAACGTGCCAATCGAAACGAATGAACCGTCAGTATTATTTTGGAATCTGTTTCTAGACATCATACCACAATGAAGTGGAAAGGAATTATGTCTCTAGAGTAACAGCCTTTTGATTTGATTTATTACAGACGATTTTTAGTAAAATTCCAAAAAATGTATGAAAACCTATTTCCGTAAGTGGCTCCCATGTAAGGCCGTTTGCACATCGAAAAACGAAAACACTAAACAGAAAAACACAAATTTTGTCCTAAACTAACAGAAATTTGCCGCAATACATATAATAAAATATTGGATATTTATTCTAATTACAGTTTCAATAAAAACAAATCCATATTTAAAGCCAGTGTTGGGGATTATTCGAATAAATTTTCAATCAAATAACGATTTTTTTAAAAAATAAATTATTCGGATAAATTTTTATTTGAGTATCAATTAATTTTAATTTATTTGCTACAAATTATTTGAGTTTCAAATAATTATTTTTTATTCGATCGTGCGTTATTTGATGAATTATTTGTGATTTCTTATTATTGTGATGGTCATTATTTGAATTTCAAACAATTATTTGTCATTAGATTATGGATATATGTTTTCTGGTGTCCATTAGTTCCAATTTCAAATAATTAATTCTTGATACAAGCATTTCTTTCCGCAAGATTTCTCGTTGCTTAAGGCCGATGGTTAGCAGCAGTTGATGTCGATCACCGGGAAAGGCTAAGGACGTATTTTATATCGATGGTTGGATATGCATACGAAACTTGCATTGAACTTCCCACTAATTATGAAGGAAAAGAAGATAACTTCTTCTTTGGAGATGAAGATAATGATCCAACTACGCCTTCATAAAGCATAGAGGTTCAGGTTATAAAGTAAGTGACAACAAATTAAAAAAAAAAAATTAATCTTAAAGGCCATTGATTGTATGAGTAAGTACTTTAATTTTTTCAATTTTCGTTTTTTCCAGATACCTTAGTGAACCACGAAGGGATTTAAATATATTAGAGGACTACCCAGTTCGGAAGGCAATATTTTTAAAATATAATACCCCACTTCCTTCTTCGGCACCTGTAGAAAGGCTCTTTTCGCAAGCCACAATATTAAGCGGGTCTAAATGTGGCTCTTTAACTGATGAGCATTTTGAAGAGCGGATTTTATTAAAAGCAAACGCATATTATTAATGCACATCAAAATTTAGTTAAAATGTATTACAATCAAAAATAAAAAAAAAAATTATCATCGTCTAAAGAGGTCTATTTTTCAAAATTCCTAAATATTGAAATCTATGTCTACTCAAGGGTCATAAGGATATAAACGTAAAATAACTGAATGACAAATAATTGTTTGAAACTCAAATAATTTGCACCAAATAACAAATAATTATTTGCAAATAATTCATCAAATAACGAATAACATTTGCAACCAAATAAATTTTTATTTGATTTTTCATTTTATTCGGTTTTTTATCTTTTATTTTTATTCGAAAAAGAAATGACCATCTCTGTTTAAAGCTTTATTTCCAGGTATGTAAAGGACTCAAATTTTGACTCTACTCATCGCTTAACTCAAGCAGTGAGTCCGCTCAATCATTGAGTCCGATCAATAGTTGAGCGGTGGTTCATCGCTCGAAATTTGAGCGGACTCAGTCTTGAGCTGACTAAATTCATGAATGGACTTGAGTGGACTCAAGTCTTGAGCGAGCTCACTGGTTGAGCGGACTCAATATTGAGCGAACTCACTGCTTGACCGACTTGAGAGGACTCAAGTCTTGAGTGGACTCATCATTTGAGTTGAGCGGACTCAAATCATGTTTTAAATAACATAAGGAAAATCTGATTTAATTAAAATTGAAACTGAAACTGAAATTTTAATCAAATAAAAAAAGCTCACAAAAAAGTCATTCATTATATTATATTAATTTAGGTTGCTATTTTTCTTAGCTCTGAGTTTGCTCAAGCATTGAGTCCGCTCAAGCTGATCAAGCAGTGAGTCCGCTCAAGCAAGTCCGCTCAACCAGTGAGTCCGCTCAAGTTTCGAGCGATAAACCATCGCTCAATTTTTGAGCGGACTCAATGATTGAGCGGATTCAAGTCCTGAGTTGAGCGATGAGTTGATATGGCAAATGAGTCCGCTAATTTACAACCCTGTTTATTTCCATTCAAAACACATTCTTATGTTTATTCGTACGAGAATCAAATTTTCGTTCCGAACTGTCAAGTATATTTTCGTTCCATACTATGTTCCACACACGAACGAATATTCTTTTCTGTCTTACATAATCCCATTTCCGTTTATTTACATTTGATACAAATCTAACCCAACTTTTTCGTTTTTAATATGTATGTAAGCATAAACGAATTTTCGGTGTGGAACTGTTTATTCGTTCGTTTTCGTTTTTCGATGTATAAGCGACCTAAGGGGCTTCTATTGGGATTTTTGCTGTTCCATTCGACACAGTCTGCTTCGGCTTTTGTTCCTATATCTACAATGCCGAAACTCATGATGCAAAAAAAAAATGTATCCTTTTGCAGCAAGCTCCTGGTGATCAGAATAGGGCCGCTAAATAATGAATCACGAAGAATATTGTGAGTACCCTTTCGTTGCAACGTCGATAGATCTTTATACCATTTTGTCCCATCCTTGCTTACAAAATAGCTTTTATGAGATGAAGAAGCTTCACCAGCATCACTGTCATCGACTCCATCATCTAAATCAGCATCAGAATTTAATCTCACCTCAATTTCTCCACCATCGACTGTACCATCAAAATCTAAATTTTCGTGCTCAGAAATATTCTTTTCATCGCTATCATCACCCTCACAAAACTCAACGTCTTCCTCCTCCGTTTCCGATTACTTTTATTTGCCTAAAACAGGCTGGCCTTTTTTCATATAACCTAAACCACGAAAATACAGTCTTTGAAAATTGAATGCAAACAATTACTGTAAATATAAACACAGTTGAGTCGTGCGTCATGGTCAATAAACTTTTTTTCCAGTAAAAGGTGTTTAATGTGAAATATAAAATTGATATACAGGGTGTCCCACGTAACGTGTTCCCTGGACATTTTTCTCAAAAATGTGGGGAGATATCGAAAAAGTTCCAATAATAAAAGCTACGTAGCATTGGTCAAGCTATCATTTAGCGTAGGAAAAGTCCTTGAAAAAGGACTTGGAAAAGGTTATATTTAAAAAAAAAATACTTTCCGTCCTTATAAGGGATACATTTCAACCACATTTGTGAATAACGCAAATAAACCTAAAACGAAAATATTTCGTTGAAAATTCCAGTTTACCCCTCTTTATTATCGAGATGTAAAGTATCTATAATTTTACTCCATTTATCGAGCCCCTTTGCCCTTTTTATTGAAAATGCACAGATATCAGCAAAGAGCTAATAACAAAAGTCACCCCCATCATAAGCCAGAATATCTTTTGGTATAGTAAAAATTTAAAAAAAGACATACGAAAAAAGGATGTCCTTTTCGTCCTTACTGAATCCTTTGACCCACGCCGTTCTGCCCCCTTATCACAAAGAAACCACAAATTCATACCACTTGTGACCTATGACTGTGATGTTAATTCGAGACAACGAACTCCCTACTCATCTTGATTCGGGAATTATAAGCAAAGCAATTTCAAACTTTACCCTCCGCCCGACAGACACCAGAAAAATTTCCGAAGATATCCTTTTTCGTGCGAAATTTTTTCAAATGTTTACTATACCAAAAGATATGATGGGTAACTTTGGCTATTAGCACTTCGATATGACAAAGGGCTCGATAAATGGAGTACAATTAGAGACCTTATATCTCGATAATAAAGGGGCGTAAACCGGAATTTTCAATAAAACACTTTCGTTCTAGTTTTATTTGCAGAATTCAAAAATGTGGTCGAAATGTATCCTTAATAAGGACGAACAGGATATTTTTTAAATACATGTTTTTCCAAAACTTTTGCTATGCTAAATTATAGCGTGACTAATGCTACATAACTTTTATTATTAGAAATTTTTCGATATCTCCGCGCATTTTCGAGAAAAATTCCCAGAGAACACATTACGTGGGACACCCTTCATATTGACGTAAAATATTTGCACAAAATTGTAAAATTCGATTCAAGCGTGAATAAAAGTGTAGAATATGTCATATGAAACATTAAAATGTGCAATAAATGCAAAAACTCAACCACGCTGACGCAGAAATATATTCAAAATTCCTATCTGGATTCATATTTTTGTTTGCTACACAGCTTCTTACTTGAAAATTTTAATTGAAACTCAAGGGTATCTAAATCATGAAATATACGTATACTGGGTGGCGCTAAAGTAATGACCCTATTTGATTCAGCTACAACTTCTTTTCTAAATTAGAAAACTAGAATTAGTTTTTTATATATGTATATTTGTGCCATGAAATTTCGTCGCATTAGGATTTGAAGATGATGTCTCTTAGATGGTGACCTCCAGAGTTGATTCACATTTCAGCCCTATTTATGACATTTTCCATACATTGACGTAACACTTCTTACGATATGTTCCTTATTTCTTGATGAATATTTTCCTTTATGGCTGCGAGAGTCTGTGGCTTGTTCACATACACCAGTGATTTCAAATAACCCCAAAGAAGAAAGTCTGGACAGGTCAGTTCGGGTGATCTTGCAGGCCAAGGCAAATCGCCAAAACGAGAGATAACAAGGCCTGGAAAAGCGTCCCTCACTAAGTCCATAGTGTCGCGCGCTGTGTGTTCCGTGGCGCCGTTTTGTTGGAACCAGATGTACTCCAGCTCCAATTTATCCAAACTGGGTATCAAGAACTCACATAACATGGTTCTGTAGCGTTCGCCAGTGACAGTTATCGCATTGCATGCAGCGTCTTCAAAAAAATAGGGTCCGATCACTCTTTCAGCACAGATGCCATACCATAAAATAACTTTTAGTGGGTGTAAAGGTGTTTCTTGAATAATACGCGGATTTTCAGTACCCCAGAGGTGAGTATTCTGCTTATTGACATGCCCCGAGAGATGGAAATGTGCTTCGTCACTCATAACCAATTTTGAAAAAAAAAATTATCCTCTTCAAAGTTGAGGTTTATGACGCGCTGGCTGTACTCTAGACGAGCTCGGTGGTCAGTAGGCAACAGCTGATGAGTCATCTGAGTTTTATACGGAAACATCTTCAAGTCTTTGACCAAAATACGCTGCAGAGTCCGCCTGGAAATGCCCAATTGCGTACCACGTCGCTTCGTTGATGTTTCTGGACACTCTTTCACATCTTCGCACACAGCATCGATATTTTCGGCTGAATTGTCTGTTCTTGGTCTGCCAGACTTATGTCTATCCAATGTTGCATCAGTTGCTTCGAGGCATTTGGCAAAGCCTCGCATTGTGCGACCAATCGGTACCGGATGGCGGGAAAATCGTCGACGAAATTCACGTTGTGTTTTTTATCACTGATGAATTATTCCGTAAAAACATTGACACGACTATTCCACGTTCTTGGAGAGTATAACGGTTCACGTTTATTTTTAGTAATTTTACATTTGTTTACTACACAATTTTCAATATCAGAATGATAGGAGATGTCATATAAAAAAATATATAAGTAATTTCTATAGTGCCAATACTTTTGCGCCTCCCAGTATATACTTTACCGAAGTACATTATCTTTATTTTGCAAGAAATTCTTCTCATTATATTTTTCCAGCTAATCGTATAGCTGCCATTAGGTCATTGTCATATAAAATACCTGAATAAAACAATCCCTTAACATAAATCCTTTGTATCTACCTGGGTGGATACAGGTTTGACTGCGTATATAAAGTTTTTGGTAAAGCGAAGGTTAACACAGACGATAACATAAGTTAAATCCTTGTGCATAGAACTATCTACCCAGCAGCGGGTTTGAAACACTTTCTTGCAGATATACACCCTTATTATCGTTCTCACTTTAAGTGAGAAATGTCTTTTCGACACAAAAATGGTATTATGGTTGTCGTTTAAAGTGACATTTGTCGAAAACATACGACTTTGGACGTATTACTGTTGTCGTATTAAGTAGACAAATGTCGATGTAAGTGACAATTTTACTCACTTGGATTTCGTAAGTGACAGATGTTAGATATGTGTAAGGAAAAGGAAAATGCAAGCAGAAAATGATAAATTTTATAATGGCTTTCTAAGTTGTTCATTAAAACATAAATTTCAGTAGATTTTTATAAATTAAATTATTTTTCTTTTGCAATTTTAGTGCAAAAATTACAACAAAAAAACAATTTGAAGTCATGATAGATTTTATGGTGAAGCATCCTGTTATAGATAAAGGGCTAAAACATATCGCGTTTATATATTTTTTTCTTTTAAACACTTTCAACAATAACAACAATACCACAAAATAAGACAAACCTCACTTTTGTCTACACCCTGACGCATGCCCTGATGCTATCTGTCACTTTAAGTGACAACTATAATAAGGCTTCGAAGAAAAATGTCACGTCACACCGTTCGACAACGACAATACGAAAAGTGAAGTGAAGTGAGAGTGACTGCGAAGCTTGTCACTTTGGTGAGTCGACAACTGTAATAAGAGTGATAGTTCTTGAACTATTTTGAATATTCTTTCACGTTCCTACAAAGGAATGTTATTATAGAATCAGTAATCGATATTATCATATGATATATAATGATGGTTGTTGATAGGTTAGTTAATATTATATATTATAGCCAGGTCTGACAGATTCTCCGATTTATCGTATTTTCCACGATTTTCAAGTATAATTCCGATTCGCCGATTTTGGCTCTGTTATTTCCGATATTTTACAGCCTCTTCCGATTTTTAAAGATTTTCACTATTAACTCATATTTTATTATATTAACGCTTCTGATACTAACCTAAGGAACATGAAAAGTTGGTAAAAGCAACGAAATATTTCCTATATACACGCAAAAATATGGATCAGACGCGTGAAACTATGGAAAAATGTGGGTAAAAAACGGACGCATTGCAGATTAGAACTAAGCTGTGAAATCTGACGAAATTAGGCAAACCTCACATTTTTTCCATTGTCACTTTTTGTTTTTGTTCAGTTGATTTCACAATGTTAACCGGATATTGTTCTAATAGTATCTCCGTTTATTTAGTTCTTCCCTTATGTGATGGATAAATTTATAGTAAGAAAAAGTACGATTAAATGCAGGTATAAAAATATTTACATATCTTGAAAAATTGTTCGATTTTTGTTGAAAAGGAGGACTTTCACTTAGTACCTACCTGTACCACGGCCAATGCCAGATGATTCAGATTTAGATGAAAATAGCAGTAAAATTACAGGGTTTGAATTATGTAGCTTTTGTAATTGCGAGCAAAAATGTATGTGCAAAAATTTTGCAAATTGTGCAAAAATGATCCGAAATTAAAAAAAAAACTGATTTGTTGAAAATAAAAACTATGACGCGACCCGTAATATTGCATTTTGCAAAGTCTGCTCTGTTTCACAGATCAATATTAGGAAAACAAACCTGAGAAATTGATTGGATGCGGAAACCTTGTAATGGTCGTAGCATACGGCATGTAGCACTGAGACTAGTGACACCATGTACACTCGGCCTAAGGCAGGTGCACTGAACGCACCCGAAAAGATATGGAAGAAGAAGACTTCCTTCGAGCGGGCTGTCAAGAAAAACAAGGCGGCCGGACTTGGTGTGATTGTAAAAGATAAGAACGAAAACCGAGGATCCAAGATAATCAGGCGAGGAGATAGATTAGGAGTCCATCCTCGAGAAAGATTCTTTAGTTTGTGGATACGGCAACTAAAAAGTAGCGAGCAAGAATTCTGATTGGCCACAAAAAAGAAAAATTTAAGCGAGTAGACAAATCAAGTGATTGCAGAATTTTGTAGTGAAACATTCTCTTCAAAAAAAAAAAAAAAGCTCTAAGGAAACACGAAAATTCCCAGTTCATAATTACAAAGTCATCTGATTCGACGCATTGGATTAAAAGGGGATACGTATGCATTTGGTGGTGTAACACAATATTGGAAGGGTACAGGTCGGCCAACCTTCATAGTTCGACATCTGTTGTATAGCCGCAGCCATATGGGATATATATATTTCGCGAAAAGTGCTCATAAAGGAGTATTCTAGTGACAGGGACACAAGTTATGAACATAGAGTCTCACAGCCGCACGAGATTCACGTTCCCACAGCAGTACATCTTCGACAACGTTGTGCCAATTAAAGATAAGTCCTGCTTTAGTATTTGTGTAATTCAACTCTATCACATTCTTTCAAAATCTTTTTGTTGTATAACTCAAATCCAATCAGTCAACTTTAGTCATAATTTGTAAAAGGGGAAACTAATCTGAACCTTAAGCTCACACATGAGATAAACTCACATGGTCCTCGTTCAGGGTAGGAAACAAAAATGTCCCCAGATTTATCTATCTATCTTGTTCACAGCAGTTAGGGGAGCATCTAAGAGGCCTCTTCGATCGATGGAGCACCTGCCGCACATAACGCACTGTAAGTACTAACTCCCTTTTGTCAAAACTATCTAAGCTAAATTTTCAAATAAAGAAAAGGGGACCAGAAAATTTATTTATCAAGCATGTTGGACATGGTAGATAAAAAAGAGCCATAGTCAACCATAATTTTTTTTGAACAATAATTAAACCAATAAAAAGGAAAATGAATTGCACATCAGTTTTAGATAATTGTATCCAATAAATAATTATACAAATATAGAAGCACAAAGAGAGTTAAAAAGAAATAAGAAACTTACGGGATAAGTTCAAAGTCACCGGATGACTAGTTTAAAGTATATATAGGTATGGCTAAACTGAATGGTAAACGTACTGAAAATAATCAAGGCCGTTTTTTGGAAGGAAATCAATTAGAAATTCATTTTTGAATGGCAGTTTGAGTATTGACGATAGATTCGTAGACTAAATTTTTTTTAAAGAAAAACAATTGAAAAGTCTAGTATAAATTATAAAACCTTGAAATGATAATTTAATTAGTGAGTATCTGTATCTGTGCATATGCGTTTGTTTTGGAAAAGGAATTGGCATATGTGACGAGCTTCAGCCCTGGATTAGTTCCCTCTTCAGGAAGTTCTGCCAATAATTTCTTTAGTCTCTTAAGAATTTGTGAATAAGTTCAGGAATACACATCCTGAACCCCAGCTTTGAATGTCTATCGAAAGGAATTATTTGTTATTTTTTTATATATTTTTTTTTTAACCAATACCGTAGGCATTATAGTGACCAAAAGCAAATGAAATTGAATTTATTGTCAGACTCTTCACGTAACAGTAGGCATTGTCGAAATCATTTGTACTCATTAATCATTAAAATATAATTATTAAAAAGAAATGGATAGACAAGCAATGGTGTTTTAAGCTTTCATTTCCTCTTCCGCTCTCCTTGAGACCTCTCGATGTAGGGCTTGAATAGGTCCGCTACTCTACCAAAAATTTCAAATACCAAACAATTAGACTCAGGTCCGCATGTAACTTCCACTGGATATGAGATTTGAAGTCAGTCTATTAGCAAAGTGCCAAATTACCATCTCACTCTAAGTCCCAGTCCCCAGTAAAATTTACATTTAGACCACCGAAGTCTAACTGAGGTGGCCCCACGTTGGGCGCCATTTTTGTTATGGAACTATGTTGAGTGATTGGCTTGGACGTGAAGTCCAGACTGCCAGCATGAGCTGACAGATCACTCGACAGACAGCGTTGACTATGTACAAGGCGGCACGCTAGCTCGCGGGGAGGTTCCACAAAAACTCTTGCCATCATGCTGGGGCATGCAGGAAGGCAGACCATCTGCGCCTTAAATATGGATGTAGGTAGGTGACGTCAAGGTCCCTTTCAGGACTGAATGTGTGCCGGCGTTTTGGTTTTAGGCATGAATTTTTTTTTGATTATGGCAGACGGCAGCGGCAGGTTTTTCGTGGAACCTCCCCACACTCTCCGCCAATAGCCGAGGCGAGCTAGCGTGCCGCCCTGCAGTCAATGCTGTCCGTCGAGTGATCTGTCAGCTCATGCTGGCAGTCTGAACTTCACGTCCAAGCTCACTCAACACAGTTCCATAACAACCTTAAAACGTATTTTATTGTGCAATTATTTTTTGACAAAAAACAAAATTAAAACATACTTAATCCATTCACGACCAAGGGACAAATGTGTCCCCATTAATAATTTTGATCGTATCCATAAACCAAAAATAGTAATTATCTTTTTTCACTGAATGCGTAATCTGTATCGCATCTTTCGTTATTATATTTCTGGCAACCCTACATAAACGTTATCTTTTCCAACGAATTCGCGTGCTAAAACATACATTGAAAGGTTTCGTCTTCAAACTTTTTCAAAAGTGTTTTATTCGTAAAAATATTGTTGTTTATGTGCTTGAGTTATAATTATATTAATTGACGGTAAGTACATAATGATTTTATTACATCTCACAATAGAATATTAGGATGACATACTATGACAACTGCAAAAAAAAACATATAGGGTCACTGTGGACTTGAAGGGACATACTTAAATGAAAAATTATTAGATAACCGATATTTTTTCACTTTCTATCCAATTATTTGTATTTTTATTATTACAGCAGCTATATCGAGTAAATCCTGTAGGCTGTTTGAATTGAAAGATGACGAAATCCTGCAGTTATATTAATGGCAGAATATAGCGATGATGAAGATGCATTACAACTTGATGAGGAAGACCACGTATTTATAGCTGAAGATATTGATGTAGGGGCTACTATGGTAGATATCAAAGATTCAGCAAAAGAATCATCAGAACCATTATCATTATTAGTAGAACATGTTATAGAAGAAACCCCGCAAGTAAGTCAATCGTCATTCAAATGGAAACAAAATGTATATGTACCACACAACTTTCATGATGTTGACTATAATTTTGGAGAAGTAAACATTTGCCAGGACTTTAACACCTACAGAAATATTTACTTTGACTACTAACTTTAAGGATTTAGTTCAGATAATAACAAGGGAATCTATAAAATATGCTGAGCAGAATGGGACGCAATTCACCATTGGCTTTTCTGGGGATAAATTTGGTAATGCGTTATTATTTTTCGCCATCATTGAGAGATTACTGGTCTGCTGACCCAGACTTGGGTGTACCCCTTGGTATATGGAGTATCAAGTATGTTCCATCTGAGCACAAGGTCACTAGTTGAAAAATTTCCAAGGAAATGTATGGAATTTATTTATTTTTGTTTTTTCATTTTTTACAATCTTTTACTGCACAATTAACAATTTTAAAAGATTTCCTTTGCTTAACTTCTCTTAAATATGCACTTAAAAACTGAATTCGATTTATTCGCTTACGATTTCTTTACATCTGTGAAATTTTTTCGACTAATGATGCAATGAAAAAAGAAAAAGTGTTTCACTCGTACTGAGATGGAACATACCTTCTTACTCTTTAAACCATGTTTGTACCCTACATTGCAAATATTACGCCTAGATATAGATTTGAGAGCATACATAAGAGCTTACACTTCTGTAACAATGAGGATCAACTAGATAGGAGTAGCATTAACTATGGTAGCATATAAAATCCGACCTGTAATGGACCATCTGAACAGCTCTATTCAAAAATCTATAAATAACACCAAAGTCCAAATCTTTGATGAAAATATGATCAAATTTAAAGGTGATATGAAACAATACATTAAAAACAAACCTATTCGATGGGGTTTCAAAATGTGGTGCAGAGCCGATGCAGGAACTGGCTATTTATTTCAATTTGACTTATATACATGTAAAAAGACATCAGGAACCGAATACGGATTTGAGGAATCGGTAGTACTAAAACTTACAAAGCCAATTGAGGATTTAGGCTGTGAGGTGTGCTTTGACAACTTTTTTAATTCACCCATGTTGCAGTATGAATTGATGAACCGAAAAACCAGGACATGCGGGACTGTTCGCAATAATCGGAAAAATCTTCCAAAATCACCGCCACTAGATAAAAATATGAAAAGGGGGGATTTTTATCTTCCAAGCTCAAACAGAATATCATATGTGAAGTGAATAGATAACAAGCCCGTGCATCTTTTAACAAACTTCTTATCACCTGTACTAATAACCACAGTAAAACGGCGAAAATCAGGATCTGCTGAAAAAATAGACGTAAACTACCCGGATATCGTCATAAAATATAATAAAAATATGGGTGGTGTCGATCTCATGGATCAGCGCAAGGTATGTTATGAATTGGATCGCAGGTCAAAGATAAAGTACTATCTCCATCTTTCTTTTGATCTCCTGGATATATCTGTTAATAATGGATATATCATTTACGTAAAGCTTCACGAAAATAAACGCATTGAGGGACCTTTACTGTCCTGCCTAGAGTACAGACAGGTCATAGCTCGAACTTTGATTGAAGATTTCTCCTCGAGGCAAAGGGCCATTCCCATGACATTGACAAGTGCAAACCGTATATTTTTGAAACGTCCAATGCCATCTCATCCTATGAAAAAACCAAATATTCGAAAAAGATGTGCAAATTGTGTAAAAAGTAAAATAGAAAACCGCATACAATAATATTTGCGTGACATGCAATGTCCACCTATGCTATACAAATGACAGAATTGTTTTGCTCAGTACCACAGCTAAAATTCTTTCTCATGTCAATTTTCTATCTTTAACGTCAATTGGGACATATGCGTCCCATAGATTCCGTTAAATCTACTGTACGTTTTCACATAACAATATTATTTTATGTTCGAGTTTATGCTTAATAAAGTAACTTTAATGCCTAAGAACTTTGTTTAATTTCTATGGTCCTGAAAGAGTTAAGCGCTAATTCTAAAGTGTATTGCAAATAGTAAAAAACTTACTGATAAGATTGAAATAAGGCAACTGGCAAAAAGAATGTTAATCAAATCTATTTTATAGTTCTGGATACATTCTTAAGTTTTTAATTTATATTTTGTTGGATTTCTAACTATAAATTCTGTTTTGAACAAGTAATTATGTGATTTAATTCTTTCACCGATTTTCATACCCAATTCATGATTTTCTCTCCAGCATTTTCCCGATTTTTGTATGTTGCCTTCTGGCAGCACTGATTATAACTGTATTCTTTTATGTACCTTGTTCTAGAACTCCCATATACTGGAGACAACAAATTTTTCTGTCGATTGAAGCTAAACTATTTGTACTGTTCGCTTCATTTATAAATCTTCTATAAAAATGTATGAGGCGTTCTTTGGTGTATCTTTTGTTTTGCCCTGTTCTGCGAACACAAAATAACAAAGCTATTGTATCTGAAAATAACTCCAGTCGGCCATCAGCAGACTGAATAACAATTCTGCCGAAAAGTGTTCTGTAAATTTCTGAGAAAAATTTGCAGCTTTCCCTATACATCAGATCGGTCGAGCTATCATTGATTTTATATCGGAACGAGGAATTGCTACCTTGTTCGGCAAAACTGTTCAAAATGCGTAGATGAGCTAAAAACATTCATTTCTACTTAGAAATTTACAGAAATTGTTTTGGCAGAATTTTTATTGAATCTGGTGGATGACTGGAGTTACATAAAACCTATAACAAAAAGTTCTGTGTGCGCAAGGTGGGCATAAATTGAAAACTACTCAATGGATTTTTATAAAATTTCATTTGTATTTACTTTATATCCTACTTGTATTGAATTCCTAATTCCGAGCTTGTTTCTGGTCAGCGAATTCACCTTCTTCTCATGTTTTTCATCAAGCGCTACACAAACTTTTTTGTGACTGCTTTCGATGCAAATGTTCAACGTCTTTTGAATTCATCCATGGTTTTTACAATTCCCCCTTCTTTTTTTATTTTCTCTTCATAATTATCCAATATTTTACGATTCGACGAAGTGTTGGCATATTCGGAGATTGTCTGCTTTTTGTGCATATGCAATTTAACCAGTTTACCATTGCTGAAGCATAGTGACTAGTTGCCAAGTCGGGCCAAATAGCACTGGAATCTTGTGCCTTTTAATCATGGGCAATAATTTTTTCTGCAAGCATTCGTTACGGTAGATTTCGGCGTTTATGGATCTTATTGTAAAAAACGGTATTGACTTCATCCCATATTCACAAAGAGCTGGAAAACTATAACTTTTTTTCCAAATTTTTCAACACAAACTATACTATCCGATTCACTAACATTTCTTCTGTCATTTGTAGTAAAAAACGGGGGACCCGGTAGAGAAAAAAGTCCATTTTGCAATTTTGCGTCGTCCATTATAATGTACATTTTTTTCGTCAACAATTTTCAGTAGAGATTTCTTGAGCGCCTAATTGCTCGTTTTCCTGATCAGAACTTCTTTTCAGTGCTCAAACCATTTCGTTGTTTTGCTCTTTGGACCATTTGATGGCTGGTTCTAAGATATTTAACCAAATTCCATGTAGACATCGACGGATTTCTCTTTAAAGCGAAATCGGATCCTTTTTTTTTAGAACAGGATTTGCAGGACCTTTTGGACGACCTGACCTTGCTCTCTCAAATATACCGTTTGATATACCTTTGTACAGTCCTTGTTGAAAGCGATACTCTCGCACAACTTGTTCACGAACAGAACCACTAGAACGCTGCATATTCACTAAATTGATCAGTCAAGCAGATTAAATCCTTTGTAAATGAGTAAGACAGTTCTGAGAATCCCTCCTCTGGTGATTTCTTCTTTTATCGCTCCGATTGGGATCCTAGATGCCACATTTAGTTCCCAGTGATAAACTTCAGCTAATGATAATAAATGTCAAATGTTGGGTAACTTTATATTAGAAGAAGACAAAACGCTTGAAATTGAAGCAACGAACAAGCTATTCTCGAGTTAATAAATTTTGTATATTCATTACTCTCATTACATAATTCTTCTGCGAGTGTAGAGAGAATATTTACTCAAGTAAAATTAATAAAAACGACACGGAGAAATACACTTGATACTTCAAGTATTCGAGCGTGTTTACAAACAAAAGATTTGTTAAAAATGCAGGACTCGAATTAATATTAATTTTAAGCCAACCAAAGAAATGAGAAACAAATTCAATGTAAATTTGTACAACCCTTAATCGTTATAACTAAAACAATTACTATACATACAATCTGTATTTTCGAAACTCGATCGAACAAAATGTTTGGATATTAGACACCTAGACAAAGAAAAAATTGTATGGCAGGTGGCGTTACACATCAACCTTTTGCGAGTTACAGGGTGATTAAGAAAAAAATCTAGATTTTCACAGAACACAAGGTATCTTAAAAACTACAAGGTGTACGGTCACAAGTAAAAGCTCATTGCATGCAGAGCTTCATGGCCTTTCCAACGACCAGCTCCGTACCCCACTCATCCCAGGAGCTATAGGGGTCTAAAATAAATATTTAGAATTTTTTTACCTTTCTTTTTCAATTTGACCTCTATTATTTTTGCAATAAGGTCGTTACCATAACTTTTCTTTATAAAAAGTGTAAACTGTATAGGTACTTTCCTCTTTAATTTGACCTATTACACCCTATGTGCTAAGTGTAGACCTTTAAGAGTTATTAGCTCTTAACCTGTTCTCAAACCTATTTTCAACGATAATTTGTTCCTTAGCATGTCATTTTAAAAAATATTGTCTAATTTTGGTGTGACCAGGGTATGAGTTATTAACTGTTTAACGGCTACATTTAATACATAGGGTGTAATAGGTCAAATTAAAGAGGAGAGTCTACAGTTTACAGTTTTTAAAAAAAAAATTATGTTAACGACCTTTTGCAAAAATAATAGAGAGTCAAATTAAGGAAAGGTAAGATAATCTGAAATTTTTAGTTTAGACCCCTATAACTCCTGGGACGAGTGGGGTACGGAGCTAATTGAGCAGTCGTTGGAAAGGCCAGGAAGCATACAATGAGCTTTTAACTGTAACCGTACGCCCTGTAGTTTTTAAGATAAAGGGTGTTATGTGAAAATCTAGCTTTTTTTGTTAAACACCCTATAACTCGCAAAAGGTTGATGTGGAGCGCCCCCTGCCATACAATTTTTTGTTTGTCTAGGTGTCTAATATTCAAACATTTCGTTTGATCAAGTTTCGAAAATACACATTGTATAGCGAGAAAAAAATCGTAGCATATATTTGATATTATTTTTTAATGTGATAATAATGAGTAACATTGTAAGTGTAGTTTATGCAATAAATCATGTTTATGTAGTTTATCGAATTTTTTTTTTCAAATTCTCCTTCTATCTCCTTCATTTTTCCCCACTTGTCTATTTCCTACAAAAAATTCGAATTTGCAATATTGTTAATAGAAGACAAATCAATTCTTGTTGTGAATATAAATAATCAATTAATCTATGTGAAACAAGAATTGGTGCACATTGCTTCTTTACTAGGTAATTGTTATGTGGCGAGAAGTAAGATCTTACACAATAAATGCAAACAGGTTTTGCCTAAACAATGGCCCTATTAAAAGTTGCAGGGCATCGCATTTCATAACAATCTATAATTATTGGGTTTGTTGTGAGAGTGCATCACTACGAAATATGCAGGTGACTACCGGCTAGTCACAGCAATGACCTGATTTAACAAAAAACAAATAAATGAAAGCAAAGAATGCATGGTGACATGGTCGCAGAAAAAGCTAAGAAAGTCCAATTCTTTGGATCTGATGAAAGAAATCAAATTATGAGATGTACGCCGTGAATTGTTAATTAGACATACATATATATAGTAAAAATAAACTGGCAAAAAATAATTGTTAATTGATAGAGAGATACACGTATAATAAAAGCAACGTATAAAAAGATCAAGTGAAGTGTTATTTTTACTGCTGTGTTACATCTGCTCAACTGAACCCGATAGACGGAGATCACAACAATTTTTGACACAGCCGATAGGATCAAGAGTTAATTAATACACAAGGGTAGAATATAGGTCGAGATTAAGGAAAATTTACGTAAATTGGACGTGAAATTTACGTTACATTTACCAAATCAAGGAAATTTGTCCTCTGCCCTATAGACAAATATTCCCTAATTTCCCTTATATTTACGTCGATACGACGTCCTCTCATTCTCCACTTACGTAAATCGGATGTAAATATTAGGTAATCTAAACTTAACCACACACAGTTGCTGCCCTAATTTACGGCGAATAGATGACGTAAATTCGATATAAATTCGATATAAAAACGACGGGAAATATTGCTTGGGCTGTATATGTGAACAAAAACAAACATATCAGCAATATTCAAAAGAATATCCTGATGACATTATTATTATTATTTTTTACTCTATAGCAAAATCTTTGTCGTTTAACCATCTTTTTTTTTCTAGATTTCCGGTTTTACTACTTTTAATAATATTATCTGTGTGTATATGTAAAATGCAATAACCTACGATTTAAAATCATAGTAACCAACAAGTTTGAAGCCATCCACATCATTAAACCAGCTTTCATATCTTGTTGTCAAAATTAAAAAAAAAAACAACCTCCCATTGCAAGTGAAGATATGTCTCTACAATCTACATGCATAGTGAATAAATTATTCATAATAAAAATGATAAAAACTACAATAAAAACGCCTTCAAATAGAAAATAACATGAATTTCACAAAAAAAAACAAATTGTAAACAATTTCTTAAAATAAATCTTCCCACATAATATATATAACACAAGTTGATAATATTTATAATTTAATAATAGAAAACCAAAAAATAATAAAAACATTAATTAATTTAGTAAAAGCGGATACGGAAAAGAATTTTACCCACCCTACTTATGTGTATAAAAATATTTCCCTAAATCTTGGAGCAAAAATTAATAAACAGAAAGAAAAAAAAATTCCATGAGTTTTGTTAAATACGATAAATAAATAAATCCTAGAAAAACTAAGAGGCGAATTAAATATGTCTGTTTTAATTTTATTTGTTTTTTATCTAGAACAATCATTATTTATTAACCACAAAAGTGGGGTCCAAAAATATCAGCTTTTGCCACAAATTTGCTATTTTATTGCTTGTTTTCGGACATTGTATGTATTGGGTATGTATATATGTAGGTATATACCTATAATATTATTTTATCAATTAGATTATATAATATAAAGCACTTACCGAAATTAAAAATTATAATCCGCTTTTCTTAGCTCGAGTTGTAATTCTTTCACTCCACACAACACAAAACATATGTTTCCTAGCAAGGCCACCTTCACTATATATTCACTCCATTAAAATACAATAAAAAACCAAAAAAACAATGCATTAATTACAATTCACCGGTTTTTTTTTTCTTTTTCTTTAATTTATTTCACACTCAAAAATTTACGACCACCTTGTATATTCCATTCATACAAGAATTATAACACTATGCCGCTCTAGTTAAAACACACGACTCAAAATCGAATCACTTCTTTGGCATACGCACAATAATTCAAAATTTTACCACAAAACTGTTTTGAATTCTTCACCTTCAATTGAAATCACGTTCAGATTCAAAATTCAATCAGAAGCTGATGATGATGGTAAAGCAGACGACCAATCATACCGAAACCAGTCTAGAAGATGACTGAAAATAGAAGCTCCGCTGGCAGATTGCAAGAAGACTACTTTAAATCGACGAGTCGCTGTCGAGTCCCATCGCTCCCATCCTAAGCAAACAAACTCACGAGATTATCTGAGTAGTATGTATAGTGACTAGTGAGTGTGCGACCATAAAACGTTTCTAGCTCTGTTATAGCACGTCTAGCGTCTCTGAATTAGCAACGCTTTCTGGCTAAGTACGAGTTACTTACGTTATGTGTCGACTCAACTAACTACATTGGAGGACTACATACGATACGACATCGGCTGATGGTTAGTCAAGTCAAGCCAAGTCAAGCCAAGTCAAGTCAACTAGTGCGCCATGCCGAATACCATTAACAAAACCATTACCATGGGGAGTAGTTAAATGTATCCCATCATCCAGGCCCGACACAACAGAAAGAGTCTAAAGCAGCCGGCCGGGTAAAGATGAAGCGACGGAAGTGCTTTCCACAAAAATTGCTCTTTTGCAATGTCCTCCCTCAATTCCCATTCATATTTTACCAGATTCTATCAAGCGCCAGGGATGAATCTAGAATTCGACAGAAGTTGCACTTGGCGGCTTGTGAATAGATATCACGTGTTTGTGCAAAGCTTTTCATTATTAAAAAAGTCAAACATTTTTCCAGGCGCATGCTTGTACTCCCCTTTCGATAGATATAATCTGCTCTGTTATGAATGTAGATATTTTAGTGTGTAATGTGAGGAGTATAAAGAAAATAGTGGGAAATTTTTAAAGGGGAATTAACAGGTTTTTTTTTGTTTTTTACTAAAAATCATGGAATTACTACATGCAAATTTAAACGAATTGTGATTTTTAGTTTGTTGGAATTATTTTGATAAGGGAATGTGAACTGTGGTACTGTACAGCTTCATGCAATTTAAAAGTTGACATAATTCAAAGTTTTTATTAGTAAAACTTCTCTACTTAATTTACTTCCAAATTTATAATTAAAGCACTTCGTTAGTATAGGCGTAGCCAGGGTTTTGTTGTGGGGTGGGCCTAGTAGGGGCCAGTTTGACACACAAATTGAATAACAATATTCTTCAATCAAGAGTATTGTTTTTTAAGAATGTGCAAAAGTTTCTAAGATGTTCTAATCAGTGTTAACACGAAGTTTCTTTACATCAAGCAAACTATTTTATTGATTATCGTTGTTTTTTATAGATCGAATACACAATACATATGATTTTTTTTTTTTTTCAAATCTACTAGCATTACAATTTCTACTGGAGTGAGAAAACTTTCATAGAAAGAAGAAAACTGCTTTTAACGCAATAAAACCGTAGTTCTAATAGAAATCAACTTTAATTAATATGTGCAGAAACACGAGAAAAATTCGAAAATTATCGCTTATACAACGAAACTAACTTGCTAAAGAGTTTTCCAATAAGAGCTGTTATTTTGATATTCAAAGAAAAATGCCATTTGTTTTAGACAAATGATCGGATCTTTATTTTATTATAAAGAGGAAGGTATGCCGTTAATAATGGCAAATAACATCAGCCAAATGACCACCACGACCAAGCCTACAGGACCATACCCTTTTCATGAAATTTTCCATAACCAAATCGCAAAGTGGCTGCCCTATGTCCTCGATAGCCTCACGAATTCCATCTTTGAGGTCTTGAATCGACGCTGGGCTGTTGGCGTAGACCTTCTCTTTCACGTGGCCCCAAAGGAAGAAGTCGCAAGATGTTAAGTCACAAGATCTCGGTGGCCAATTGTGAGATCACCTCTTCGAGAGATAACACGGTCCGGAAACTTTTCCCGTAAAAGATCAATGGTTTCGTTGCTTGTATGGCACGTAACGCCGTCTTGTTGAAAGTAAACGTTGTCCAGATCAATACCATCCAATTCCGGCCATAAAAAATCATTAATCATCTGTCATTAGCGCAATCCATTCACCGTAACTGTTGCTCCAGCCTCATTTTCGAAAAAGTATGGTCCAATGACCCTGCGGGACCATAAACCGCACCAAACAGTCACACGTTGAGGATAGAGGGGCTTTTCAACAATAACTCTTGGGTTTTCCGAGCCTCAGATGCGACAATTTTGCTTGTTGACGAAGCCATCGAGGTGGAAATGGGCCTCATCACTCAAGATGAGTTTTCGATGGAATTCCGGATCATTTTCATGCATTTCAAGGACCCAATCACCAAAGACTCGACATTGTTGATGATCGGCGGGCTTGAGTTCTTATGGTTAACTGAACTTTATAAGCCTTAAGACCCAAATCTTTATGCAAAATACGGTGTAATGACGTTTGTGGAATGCCTAATTCCAAAGAACGACGAGGAATGGACAAACCTGGGTTTTCTTCAACACTTTCGGCTACAGCAGTAATATTCTCGGCTGTTCTTGAGCGACGTGCACGGGTTTTATTCTTCACATCACTAACTTGTCCCGACAGCTCGCATTTTTCTTCCAATTTCTGTATTGCGGTCCGACAAGGTGCTTCACGACGACCCAAAAATGTTCGAGTTTTACGAACCGTCTCTGCCACATTTTCACCATTTTTATAGTGAATTTTAATAATTTCAATGCGTTGTTGAATCGTGTATCGTTCGATTTTTATTAATGGTGTAGTTTCTACTTATCAAATGTCAAAAAATTACAGCTCCAATAGTGACATCTACCGAAATAACGGGCTAATTAAAACAACATAGAACATTTTACATCAAGTCAACATAATACACAGGGTGTACCGAATTAGGATGGCTATATAAAAGAAGGTGATAGATCTCGGGAGAAATGAAAAAAAATGTAAGGGACGGGGGGGGGGGGGTCTAACTTCACCCTCCTGGGAGCTGCGGGGGTTTGAAGTTTTTTCCCAGTGTTGAGTAAGTGCTTCAACATGTTTCCCAATATCTCCTAGGTTTTTTTAAATATTGGAATGCGTCTTTTTCTATTTGATGGCTAATTAATTGCCCATTAAGGAGGTGTGAAATTCTTTTTCCTGTTGTTAATGTCTTCGAAGTTGTAGCCCTTCAAAGTGAAAATTTTGAGTCAAAAAATTAATTTTTTCGGATCCAAATGAAATTATCTCAACATTTTACCCTATTATTTTTTTTATTTTTTTCGGCTTGGAAGAAAGCCCAATCAGTGCTCTATAAGTTAGTCTTCACAGCACACAAAATTATTTGACCGTTCTCATAACGTAAAATGTCCAGGTCTTACCTGAATCCCATTTTATAAATTTAAGGTTTTCACCCAGAACAAAGTGAAACATTTTTCTGAAATAACTACAACAATTTTCAGTAATCTATTAAAGCAGAGAATGTCTTCGAAAGGAATGATGACAACGTGGTGACTGTACCGCAACTGCACTAACCCATGTATACGCTTGATTGGTCACATCCTCAAATTTAAAGCAAGCCATAAATCAATTCCAATTTTTGGACGAATTACAGGTAATCTGAAGGATTGTTTTTAGGGGCACGTGCATTACCTGTAAATATCGCGGTTTGAATATTTACATTTTAATACTAAGCAATTTTCCTAAGTTTATTTTGATCCATAAATTTTATTATCCTCTATGGTTTGTGGTAAAAAATACCACTTACTGTAAAGACATTTTCATGGTGGGGTGTGGATAATTAAGTGTCACTTAGGATATAAATTGCAGTTTTACTAAATATGTAATCATTAGTCCACATCTTTTTAACTGATAAATAAAAAGTAATAAATAAGAAGAAATGTCCGGGTGTAAGAAGCCTAGTTGACATTATGCTGATTGACCAGCGCTGATGAATCAGCAGCTAGCATCAGCGCACTATTAGCACAGTGTCAACACCACTGCTGATAGCATCAGCTCCTCACACGTGCTGATTTAACCAGCATCGAAAAAGTCAAACGAGTTTAACTTTTAGGTTATCAGCACGTGAGAATTGAATAAAAAACATGGCGGCAACTGCAATAAAGTGGAGTGAAACTGAAACATTAAAGTTTATTAAACTTTATAAAAACTGTGAATGATTGTGGAACTATAAACTAAAAGAATATAAAAACAAAGACAATAGAAATAAAGCTTACGAATACATGAAAACTGAAATGGTAATGAATGATTTGAGTACTGAACAAGTGAAACGGAAAATAAAATCAATTCGTGATACATACAGCGTGGAAAAAAACAAAGTGAAAAAATCTATGAAATCAGGCACCACGCCTAATTTGGTTCAATGACGTAGATACTTTTTTGGATAATCGAGATGGAAGAAGCACTTTTACAAATCTGGTAAGGATAAGAACCTACTCGCCAAAATTCACATAAATGTATAATTATGTTTAAATAGGAATCAACAGAAACAACTTCTACTTTGGAAAGCAAAAGAAAATGTAGTCCGGATGAAGTTGGAAATACATCTATCTGCTCAAGTAAAGAACGTCGGAATTATTCGTAATGAGAAGGAAAGTAAGTCCAAAAAAAATAAAAAAATCTAATAGCAACCAAACTGCTATGCCACAACATATTATCAGTGCTATTCAAAAACTAGATGAGTTGAAAGCAAACGCTCAGCAGAGTGATCAATTTTATTGTTTTGCGATGCACGCAGCAAAATTAAGAGAATTGCCTGTAGAAAGAGCACTAAATCTGCAATCGAAAATCTAACAGATGCTCATGGATGAACGGTTGAAGTACGAAAAGGATAAGCATTACAACATATTGTATAATTCATGCAATCAAAGCAACTCATCCTGGGAAGTGGCATCGCCGTTATCGCCAATTATTTTACCTCTTGATAGGAGTGAAACAGTTGAATGCATTACTGTACTATATTAACAGATGAAGCAGGCACTGTAATTGCAGGGAAGAGTTAAGGGAAAAGAACGCTTCAGTGTAAAATAATAGTTCTCACTGGAAATAATTAAGTTATTAGTTTTACGATTTTGGACAGTCTTTATTTAAAAATTTGATTTAGTTTGATAAAATATAAATTTTGAGTGCATTAAAACTTTTTTATTTTTCCCCATTGCCATTCAACTGCTCCTTCTCCCATGAAGTATTTGCGTATTCTTGTCTATGATAAGCTGCAGCTTTTGAAAAGTTATTACTGCCAAATGATGTTCTTTCACCTACTGGCACATTTTCAGGTATTTCAACTCTCCAGGATCCAGGTGTTAACCTTCCGGAATCTAGATCCTCCCGATCTACGGAGCCTGGGGGCAAGTATGTTGAGGCATCTGTCTGTTTTAATCAATTGTGTATGGCGCAAACTGCTTTCACAATTCCACCTACCTTTTCGGGGCAAACTTGAATAGATGAAAAAGGACTCTGAATCTTGAAGCTAAGATGCCAAAAGAATTTTCAACTATCCTTCTTGCACGAGAAAGCTGATAATTGAAAATTACTTGAAAAACCATTTGCGATTTCTTTCCACTCACTTTCATTAGTAGGTACCTAAGGGTGTCACCTTAAATATTTTATTAAAAGATTATTCACATTATATTTACCTTTATGTAATTTTGCAAGGAAAATATATTGCTTTTAATACGGGAACGAAAAACTTTGAAATAGATGATTTCGATACTCTGTAAGGATGCTTCAAACTGGTAAAAGAATCCCCAGTTGCTAAATATCTCAAAACAATTTCCTACTTTAATTTTCCAGGGAGCGCTTCTCTGAATATTGTATCGTTTTTAGTAATATGAGAGTCTATTAAACCTAACAACTCATCAAATTTAGCTGGAGACATACGCAAATGATTTCGAAAGGTATACGGATCTTCCAGTCTCACTTCTCTTAAAAAATTTGTACTTAATCCTAACTGGCCTCGCCTTTGGATCCACTTTCGTACCCATAGCCTCCGTTTAGCACATTTTTTCTTCCATCAGTTCTCAACTTCCACTTGTAATACTTCCGCCACTATAGCAATACCCGAGAGCACAACCTCACTATCAGCCATTTATGACAGAACTAACTTGTGCTTTTGCAAACGCATAATGTAAACAACATCAGCGCGCTGATACACCAGATGCTGATGCATCAGCGCTGGTCAATCAGCATAATGTCAACTAGGCCTTAGTAACGAAGAATACGCTGATTTTGTATATTTTTACGGCGCTGCTCTAGAAAGTAGTCGAGAGGCTCAAAGGCTTTATTCCGAAGTATTTCCTCAACGTAGAGTACCACACAGATCCGGGTTTGCAGTAACTTATCAAAGATTGCGGGAGAGTGGAGCAGTCAGCAGACGAAGAGAAGACGCCCGACGATCAGCATTTATGGTCGAAGCCTCACTCACACTTCATGGAATGACTCTCCGTCTCACTCAAGCTAGAATCTTAAAGTTACGCTCTTAAGGCAAGCTTTGCGTACACTAGAATCAATTTTAGTAGGTGAAAAGAAATTTTTCGAAACTGGGTTTTTTGAAGAAAAAATTTTTTTTCCGTATTCTAAGAAATGTTGTAACAATTGTTGTACCATTTTAGAATCCAGACTGGCGTAGTACATTTTTTTTAGTACAGTCAGTTAAATTTCAACGAATTTTTAATTTTATATGGTTGGTTCGGCAAAATGTGACATTTTCTTCCAAGCTGGAGCAGTTGGCGTATAACTTAAGGCAACAGGTTACATAAGAACTATTCGGGATTACATAAGAAAAATAAAATTGAAAAGAAGTAAAGATTTGTAGCAACAGGACCTAATAAACCATCACAAGGTATACATTTTCTCGAAAACAAAAGAATTGCCTATAATTTGAAAAATACATGACTTAGATTTTTTTTTATATTTTTCTGGTAACTGTTACGATTTGGTCTATCACCCGGTTCCGGCTTGACGTCGACTTACGCGACACCCTGTGTAAATGAAAACAGTCTTATAATGGCTCCATTCGACACTAAAAGTAATTAGTTTTTAGAACGATCACCGTAGTTACTAAAGTGCCACCAAAAAATGTTCCGATATTTTACCGGAAGCTACCAGTTTTTATAAAAGTCACCTAAATTATTGAATGTTGTCGAGTTATATAAGGGTAACCACGGATACCGCAATAAACACTTATTACCATTAAATTATATAACGTGGTGATGAACATAATTACAAACTTTCTTATGTACCTTATAGTAATGGTTACTCTAAGTTATATAGACCGGTGATTGAAACATTTCCATCACCAACTTATAAAACCTTTAGTAACTTTCTTCCACGGTAACCATAAGTAATCTATAAGTAACCTTAAAAAACTCTAATATAACTTCGTCACCAATTGGTAATATTATAAAACTCTTATATAACCATTCAAATTCTTTTATATCCGAGTAACCATTATATACCCCTTTATAAAACTACCCATCACCTTCTGTCACCAAAAATTGGAAAAATTATTACTTGGGTTGTTCGTTAGTAATTTACATACTTAAACAAAATTTATTTGTACCTACACGAATTATTGCCTTATTATAGAATTTATATATGTTAGCTCTAAAAAACAGTCATTAGCCTTATTTCATTAATTGAATTTTATGCGGACCTAATACCCTCGACAGACTGTTTCCATAATAGAAAAAAAAATAAAAAATAAAATAATTCTTTATTAAGAACACAATTAAGATATAATTCTTCTTAATTTGCGGAAACTCTGAGTTAGCAAAATTCAACTGTTGTAATTTCATGTATGTACTTAATCTACAATTTAAACTAAGCAAGCTAGAACAGTGAAAGTTAACCAAATAACCAAACTAAGGGTTAAAGATCATTAATAATAAAGATATGATAAATAATAATAACAATAGTAATATATAAATTAGACGTGAAAACATATAGTTATAGGATGAAAAAACAGGTAACAATAAAACGATAGAGACATTATGCATGCAATTGTATACCAGTTAGCAGATAGTAATTAATATATAACAGACATAAGATTATTAACTCCTGAAGTGCTGTAAGGTTCTCAAGCTGAAGTCCCCAGGACTGGAACTCATGCGAGTATCCAGAAGAAGATTATTCCAGACTCTGACACCGTGAATGAAAAAGGTGGGCGAACTAAAAGAAGTCTGAAACGTTGTAAGAATAATTTGTTGGGTACAACGTAATGGGAGAAACCATAGATAATTTTATTAGATAGTGGGGACAATGATTGTTTATTTTCATATATGAAATGCCAAAAATCTACCTAGAAAATTCAGATATATGATCATATCTCCGGAGACCAAAAATATATCGCGCGCAAGCATTATATGTCACATTAAGTTTCCTACGATTAATGCGGTTAAAATTGGAGTATATGCAGACACCATAAGTTATAATGGGAATTAAAAGAGCTTTGACAAGTCGCTCACGGAGCTTATAAGGTGTATACCTTGCATGACGCCATAAGTTTCTTAAACCACCATAGACTTTGGAAACAGTTTTGTCAATGTGATAACGCCATGTCAATATTGCATTCACAGTCATGCCTAGATTATTTACCATTTCACTATATTCTATACGGATACTATTTAGGTACAATGCCGGAACATTCACAGTGGTAATCGGTCTATGAAAAAGTATTATTCTTTACGATTTAATTAGATTCAGCAACAGTTTGTTATCCACAGCTCACGCACTAATTCGAGATAAGTCATTACTGAAGTCAACAACACTAACGGATATATTCTCAATATATAGTTGAACGTCATCTGCATACAAAAGTATTGAACAATATTCCGGAATAAGTACCAAATAATTAATGTATATGGTGAACAATATTGGTCCCAAGATTGAACCTTGTGGTACACCCGAGCAAAGAGGTATAAGAGGAATAATTTGGGCGATTTAAAAAAAAATGAAACACGTACTTCACTGATCGAGCGTTTATTACAGTCTGTTTAAAATCTATATATTTTTTCTTGTCGCTGAGGCTGAATATTCAAAACTTGGTGATACGAGTACCGTTGGCTACCGACAACAATGCAGACTAGTTATATATATATATATATCCAGTTAATGCTATATATACAGTGAGAGTATTTGTATGTGCAAATTGAAAACAGAGATAAATTAGATTATTCTTTTGCATTGGTAGAATAATTCCTACAGAGGTCATAAACCTGAAATTCGATTGTGAGTTACAGTAACTTGTTGTCTACCTGTGAGCTGGGACCGTATTAAGTTTGCTGATGAGGTACAAAAATCAAACTGACTAAATTGTTTATAATATAAGATACAATGATCTACCGAGTCAAATGCTTAATTTTTAATTAAAGGGTGTCAAATGTGTAGTGTGTCACACAAGGCCCCATTTGCAATATTTCGCTTCATTTTCAAATGAACCAAGTTTTACTTAATTTAGTGAAATTGCAGTAAAAGTAAAAGTCATTACAATAATAATAAAAGCATATTCTGGAATTGCGTAACCCAAGATCTTTTAGAATACATTTAAGTAGATGGAGCTAGATAGTATTCTAAGGTAACATTGAACAATTTATTTAAACTAAATCCAAAACCAAAAAGATAGGAGAAAAAATTTAGATGAGAAAAAATTCTATAATGTTGAAGAATTCTTATGAATTATTCTGTAGCCTCAGATGTGGTAAGAGATAAAAAAAATATATGATAGGGTTAATTCGTGTGTGCCTTAATAAACTTTCTGAAATCCCTGATATTGCCCACCACCTGAGCTCCATAAGGGAGAGCAGTCCATAAATAGGTTATTTGAACAGGATTGGAACACTCTATTACTTATTACTGACCTATTGAAGCGAGACAATATTAGATTCCGACCTCTTTGGGACGCGCTGAATTGGAAAAATTCTCTAAGATAACGCGGCTTATTCGTCTGTAGTAAGAATAGGAGAAATAAGACCCCTTGTCTTAGGTAGCTGGAAAGAGAGCAGTCCAAAAGGTTAGTCCTGAAAAGCGAAAAATAGTCGAATCGCCTCAACCCAATCGTAATCGTATTCAATCATTAAATGCAACCTCTAACTTGCAAACGCATAGGCTATTCAGCTTAAGATAGATGATGCTGCCAAATGTGAATTGTGGTCGCCTTTATAAGCTTAGATCGCATGCCTCTCGATAAGATGGAGGGAGGGGGGAGGGCGAACACCATAGTCACCGCAATACGAGAATAAAACTGAAATAATTGCAACGCATTTAAGATCACAGGAGGCACTTCCGATAATACTTCGTTATTGTTATAGAAAGTGGTGCAGTGCGATTTTTAGGGATTCAATAGCAGTTTGTTGTTTAAGGTCCAATAGTGGATTCTTTCTAAGTCGTCATTTAAACGAGCTACGCTGTCCTCAATATATCCAATAGGCTGACTTATTTACAGTAGTACGTCATCTGCGTATAGGTGGATGCTCACATCGTGCATAACATTCGGCAAGTCGTTAATGTATAAACTAAAGAGCAACAGATCTAAGATACATCCTTGTGGTACTCCACACAGTAGGGGAGAATATTTGATATTAAGTTTTTGGCCCTCACACACTGACGGATATGTGATATGTGTGTGTTGGACTAAGGTGTAGCGTATATGAATTGCTAGTGTAAAGCCATGACCACGGTCAATAATAATAAACAAAAAAATCAAACCAAAATATTAATCAAAACAAACAAAGTTTACACGACATCAAGAAGAATTTGCAACGCAAGCAAATTCCGCTATACAAGCATATTTCTTGATAAATAAAATATTCTCACCTGAGGTCATTGCTTTACAATAGCGATACATTGTGACTCAATCAGAAATTGTGTGATCAGAAATGCTGACACTACAGTTTCTGATTAAGAATTTTGTATATTGCAATTCTGCAATAATCCCCCCTTTAGAACTGTAAAGAATACCGATTCCTTTGTATTCAATTTGTATAAATAAGATGATACTGACTAAATAAAATCAGAATTAAATTCAACTTCAACAAGTAGTTTTTATATCTTCAAAAAACATCGGCATACTCTGCCATATAAAATAAAGCGGCATACTCTGCCTCTAATAAATAAACATCGGCATACTCTGCCATTCAGAATAAAGCGGCATACTCTGCCTTAAAATTAAAAAATAGCGGCATACTCTGCCACATCATTAGCAAATTGGCAATAGCCAGTCATAAAAGTGACCAGGATTAACGGAGGAATAATAATAATATCGCAGCGGCTCTTTAGCCATACAAAACCGTAAGTTTGGCAGCTTTCTGCCGGTATAATATAATTCTGTCATATTAATAAAATTCATCATGAATAGCTTCCGAAGAGATTGTAATAAAACGTATATTACACTAGTAGCATGCAGTTTTTAGAGTTAACCTCTGGTAGATTCTGAATTAGTCAGGATTTACTGATATATAAAATTGCTCTTGAGTCAACCTGAATTTGTGCAATTTGTAGGATCAACTCCTAGTGGAAATAATTTGAGTCAACCTCAATTCGACTGATTTTTAGGATCAACCCCTGTATGCGGGACTTGAGTCAATCTCAACTTAGGATATCCAGAATCAACTTCTGTATTTGCGATTGAGTCAACCTCAAATGATGATGATCAACTTCGGTTTTTAGGATTCAGAATTAACTTCTGATTTAGGTTGGGATTTTGTTCAGAACAGACTCCAAGGCTTAGGAATTTATCAGATCGATTCTGATTTGGAAATGGGTGATTTCACTATTTCTTGCCACTTTTTTAGAGCTGTTGAGCCCAATCATGTGATGTACTCCTCATGGTGTTGCCCTGGTAACGCTTGTGCCAATTTCTGCGACAAAAAAGCGTCTGGTTGACGTAATGTCAATTGGATGATATGTCAATTGTAAATATACGGAGAAATCTGTATTAAAGGTAAATTTTGTGTTATTTTTTATTTTAATTAAATATTTATTGGGTTTCTGTTATCCTTTTCAGATGAATTATATTCAAGGTATCTTTAGGATAATCGTGGGCTCTTGTTAGAGCACTGAGGGTACTTAATTAGATAAGTATTAAATTTTATTCAATTTGATTCTATGTGAATTTTTGTTTTCTTTTTATGAAATTAAGACGGGATGCATCGAGGGAAAAATGATCAGTTGGTGGGCTGAACAAGATATTTGTATAAGCCCGCAGTGTGCTGGAAAATTAACAAGAAAAGAAGCGTTTCGTATTAGCCTCACCTCAATACTCCTCAGTACAGCTGGGTGTCTATTTTACGATTGTATGATAGATGAATAAATAATTTTTGGTTTTCTGTTGTATCGGAAAATTCCGAAAAGTAGCCTACTTGAACAAATATAAAACTTTACCCGGTGAAATATAAGAGAAAAAAACAAAAATTAAATAGTGATAATTCCGCAAAACGCGCTTACAATAGCAGGTAAGTAAACTTTCCTCATTGGTATGTCCATATAATGAAGGAAATAATAAAATACTACACTTTTTTTCAGAAAGTTGCTTTCCTTCCGTATGAAGCATAAGCAAATGGGCGAAGCTGAGTACTTGCAGGTGTACAAACATTTTTTCGATGGGTCTAATGGGAACGTCTCTGACTTTCTTTTTGTGTCTCGGATGAAAGCATGGCATCAGTGCCGGCCAAAACTCGCTTCTCTCTCATCTAACGGAGATGGGAGTTGTTGAAATCCCTGAGTGTCCTACCTGGGAGGAACCTAAGGCAGCCGACTACCTTCTATGTGCTTGTCCAGTTTTTGCCCGAAGTTGGCTGAATAAACTTGGGTCGACCGTCATATCGGTAGATGAGCTGAAAAACTTAAGTCACCCAGAGAAATAAATGCGCTTAATTAAGAGGACTGGAAGGTTTCGATGAGAGGGTTTCTAGCAGGTTAACACAATAGGCCGCCTTGGCCTCGTCCTTGATATCTCTCGTCCCTTTGTCTTTGAATTTAAAAAAAAAAAATTAACCTCATAGACGACAATTGAGCAAACTATTTCAGCAAAGAAATTTACTCATTCTCTTTACCATGTGTGTATAAAAATAACTTCTGTAAACAGACAGATCTAATGAATTATTTAGTATTATGGCGCCAGGAAAAAGCATTTAATCAATCACATTTGTGAATGAATGAAATTCGTCATATTTAAAACCAGAAGGAGAATACTTAATGAGTTTTTGGTTCTGTTTGTAATAGCAAACAGTATTTAAACGGATTTATGTGGATAAACTTCGATATATTATTAAAATTACGGAAGATATACTATGTCACGGCACTTTTGAAGTAATCTAAGAATGCTAGACAAAATATGGGGGATCAGAACCGCATCAATGTATTGGTACTACCCTTTTAAAATTAGAATATCGGGGGGGGGGGCAAAATCTACCGTTTAAGAGTTGCAGGGTGATTAAGGAAAAAAACTAGTTTACTAGTTTTTCACAAAACACCCTGTATTTTACAAAGTACTAGGCGCACGGTCACAGTTAAGAGCCCATTGGGTGAGGGGCTGGTTGAGCAGTCGGTGCAAAGGCCATGAAGTTCTGCATACAATGAGCTCTTAACTGTGACCGTACGCCCTGTAGTTTTTAAGATACAGGGTATTTTGTGAAAAACTAACTTTTTTTTTAATCACCCTGTAACTCCTAAACGGGTGATATTGCCGCCCCCCCCCCCACAATTTTTTTTTAGGCTAGGTTGTTAGGCTAGATGAGTACTATCACCTCCTGCTCTATTGACCTTCTAAGCAGCAACACCATGTCTCTGTAGATGGCATGAATATATCTAAATTGAACTGCCATTTATAATACAATATGTAGATGATGCGCAATTATACACAATTATCTGTGCCAAAGAATAAAACCTTTGGTATCATCTCACGATATCTTGGTTAAAATATGGGACCGAAGACACTATTCAGATTTCTTCAAAATTTTATGAAATATTGTGAAAAGTACAAAATTGTAAGCTCCAGCGCTTCCCATAGCCCACCAAAACTTTGTAAACCATCCAGCATTGAGAAGGTATAAAGTCGAATGGCACACTGTAGTTCTCAGCATAAAGGTTGAAAATAATTTTTTGGACAAAAAAACTCCGTTATGATGTTGCAATAATAAACTTAATGTACCTACTGTGCATACATTAGTGGCCGTATCCTATAAGAAATACGTCGCAATCAACTCCACTAACCCAAAATCCGCACAAAGCAGTGTTGCCATTTTAGCTACAATCGTAGCAGATGACTACTTTGGGAAACTTTGGCCACAGCGATACCCTAATATTTTGGCTACGTTAGAAAGTTTCTGAATACGTAGACAAGCCCTAGCTCTCTCGTTGCACTTGTAGAGTAGGTGGTCAAAATCCAACGGATGAAGGCGAAAACAGAGTTATTGACCTACAATCAATATATCAGGTAGAAATCAAAAATCTCACGCTTGCGTAATAATGAGACTCAATGCCACTCAACCGATACCAGCTGTGAAGTAGAGCTCTATCCCCGTCTGGTAAATATGTCATCGTTTAGTTTCTCAACTCATGAAAATAATCTTCTGGAAAAAGGAGGCAAATTTGCGCCATATGGCAAAACAAATACCGGGGGCTCAAAATTGCGGTATCATTTTGATTTTGCCGCCATTTTTTTTTTCTACCAGGAATTTTTATACGACGTTTCTTCAGGTATATTCTAAATACATTTCGGTTAGTTAATATGGAACGTTACACAGAGGAGCAACGTGTTTTTGTTATTAAAACATTTTTTGAAAATAGTAAAAGTTTTCAAGATGTAATTAGAAAATTTCGAACAAAATTTGATAGAGAAAGTACTCCAACAAATCGTGCCATCAAGCTGATGGTTGATAAATTTCTAGAAACTGGATCTGTTCATGATAAAAGAAGCAAAATTTATCAACGTAGTGGCCGTTCAACCGAGAATGTAGCAGCTGTGAGCAGAAGTGTTGAAGAAGATCCAAACACTTCCATTCGTCATCGTTCGCAGCAATTAAACATCAAACCGTCCACATTATTCAACATTTTGCATGGTGATCTCCATTTAAAGGCTTATAAGATTCAGCTGACGCAAGAATTAAAAACCAACTGACCATGCATTACGTCGGCAATTCGTTTCTTGGGCAATCGAAAAACAAGAAGAAAATGAGAATTATTTTAACAAAATAATCTTCACCGACGAAGCTCATTTCCAGCTGAATGGCTACGTCAATAAACAGAATTGCCGCATTTGGTGTGAAGATAATCCAAGGGTTATCTTAGAGCAACCATTACATCCACAAAAAGTTACGGTTAGGTGTGGTTTGTGGTCAGGAGGAATCATCGGACCATATTTTTTTGAAAACACAAATGAAAATGCAATTACGGTCAATGGAAATCGCTACAGGGAGATGATCCGAAGCTTTTTGTAGCAGGAAATTGATGATTTGGACGTAGAGAATATGTGGTTTCAACAGGACGGTGCCACTTGTCACACAACAAGAGAAACAATGGATCTTTTGAAGGCCACCAAGATCGTGCGATTTAACACCGATGGTTTTTTTTGTGGGGCTTTTTGAAATCGAAAGTGTACAGCAATAATCCCACAACAATTCAAGAGCTTAAAAACAACATTATGGAGCAGATTTCAACCATTGACAACAATTTATTGAACAACGTGATTCAGAATTTTGGTAAAAGATTGGGAACCTGCCGAGCCAGTAGGGGGGGGGCCACTTGACCGACATAATTTTTCATTATTAACCGGAACCTATTTGTAATAAATAAAAATAAAAATATATTTAATATTTAAAAAAAAAAGTCTTTTCAATTAAAATTATCAGCGTTGCGGTCCATGCAGATGCAGCATTTAAAGACGATTATTTAGTTGGTAAATCAGAATGCGTTAGGGTAATTACATAAATCTATTAAAGACTGTAATCCAGCCGACACATTAGGAATTTAATAACTTTCAAATCAATAAAAAAGAAAATCTCTAACAATAATTTAATTGTCAGTAAAGCAGATAAGGAAAATTCGTTAACAATTATTGATAAAGCTGATTACCTTAAGAAAATGGATGATTGTTTAGCATCAATGCACGTTGTAAAAATTAATTTAGACCCAACAATTAAATTTAACAAAGATGTTTTTAGCGCAATTAATAGCTCAACACTTCTTGATAATAATAAGGATAAGTTTAGACTGACAAACAGCCAATTATACAAAGCCAGCATTCCTCTGCGGCCTGTTTCTTCTTCGTTCAATGCTCCTGCACAGAAATTAGCTAAAAAATTGAATACTCTAATTCCTCAGGAGTTGCATTTCTGTCCAAGATTTTCTATTAAAAATTATAAAGACCTTATCCATAGAACTAAGGATTTCACCATCCCTTCTAAAGCAAAATTGGTGTCATTTGATGTCTCTAGCGTGTTTCCTTCAATTCCCGTGGAAAAAGCATCGCAATTAAATAATTTATCGAATCTCTGCATCAAACAAAACTATTTCATGTTTAACAATAAAATATATCATCAGCATGGTCTTGCTATGCGCTCAGCTTATTCTCCATTTTGTGTTGAGTTCTTCATGGATTCTCTTGAAAACATTTTTTTTTTTAATTCTAAAAACCCTCTACTGAAGCTTGTCTTTACCTGGATTAGGTATGTTGACGATGTCATCTGTATTTGGTTGAGAACTGACAGACAATTACAAAATTTCTTGACTCAGATATTTTAAATAAATTAGATGACAGTATAAAGTTTACTACAGAGTTAGGCAATATGAAACTAAATTTCCTAGACTTGACAATTTCAATAGAAAATAATAGACTTGAGTTTAATATACCTATTTAGAAAAAACACATTCTGTGATAACATAATTCCTTTCGATTCAGCACATCCTTTTAACAGGAAGATGGCAGCATTCCACTCTATGCTAAATAGATTGTTGAATGTCCCACTGGAAAAAGAAAACTACAAAACTGAACTACAAACTATTAAAAAAATAGCCATCAGTAATGGATATAAGGGTAGTTCTACGATAATTGTCCAAAGCATAGTCTTCGTTGTATATTAGTATAAAATAATGGAAATAGTCCTTTAAAATAACATAATGTTAAAGTCCTAAACGCATAAAATATTATCCCTACATAAAATTTTAATTTTGGAAGATTTCTTAAAGATTATTTTGACAAAAATTGGTGAAAAATTCATTCGCATGGATGTTCTTTACCATTTGACAACAACAAAACTCAGAAAATACCACACAATCAACGGCTGTTTCTTTACTTCTTTTCTCTGTTACGAAGCAGAACCTCTTCCAGAATCCTACAAGAGAAATAGCAGAATTTTTTTTTTCAAATTAAATAAATTTCCCCACTTTTCATTCAATTCCTACAATCCGAAACAGTACTATGTTTCCATGAGCCAGAATTGAGTTAGGATTGAGTTTGCGTTAAATTTTGCGAGCTGAGTTAATCCGATGCTGTTTCCATGACCGGCTTGAATTTAGTTGACATATAATATATTTCATACAAAGTTTCTGGATTTATTTTTCCCGGACGGGAATCGAACCTACACTTGTTAGAATCAGTCAATGATGAATAAAGAAGAATTTTAAGAACTTTTATTTTTAACGATTCTAAATCAAATTAATAAATACAAGTAGAAAAAACAACCGCCTCGTCCGGGGTTTGAAACCGGGACCTTCTGCTTGCCGGGCGACTGCTCTTACCACTGAGCTAACGGGACAGATGAATTTCCCTCTTGCATTTATCAATTTGTTACTAGCCTACTAAGCCACGATTTACTTTCAGCTGGAATTAACCAGTAACGATGAAAGCGCACAAATAAATGCAAGAGGGAAAATCCATCTATCTCGTTAGCTGAGTGGTAAGAGCAGTCGCCCGGCAAGCGGTAGGTCCCGGTTTCAAACCCCGGACGAGGTGGTTGTTTTTTATTCTTGTATTTATTAATTTAATTTAGAATCGTTAAAATAAAAGTTCTTAAAATTCTTCTTTATCCATCAGTTTCTGGATTTGTATTGAATAAGCCACCCATCCGCACTACTCTAACTAATACTTACTTACACAAAACCCAACTCAACCCGACTGGTTTCGTGGAGTTAATATGGATTGAACGAAACTCAACTCAATTCGCGTTTCCATGAGCGCTAATTCGGATCCAATTCGGATTGAACTCTGCATGGAAACATAATATAGGTTAACTTTGGTAGAGGACCCAAATGATCCAACTCTGGTACATCACAAGATCTAAACTTGAAGCGATATAGTGACATTGTTGTACAAGTTTTCTACGTGTGTATAGAACCAGTCGAATGTCATTACCGTGGTAAATGATATTTCTATGTTTTTTAAAGGTTTGTTATGCACATATAGTGACATTTCCCGTAATTTACTACAATGTTGGGTTTGATTTATTTTTTACATTTTAAATTACATATAAATGATCAAAAATTCAAGAGAAGTAGAAAATGTCATTACCGTGCACGTCATTCCCGTGCTGGCATTGAACCATGGAAATGACTTGGATCTATGGCAATGACATTTTTCACGAAAATGTACATGTTTCATTGAGAAAAACATATTTCCAATCGACACGCATACACATTGGCAGAACATCCATGACCTGTGCTGTGAATTGTGATATGAGGAGGCGTGGAATTTTAATTAATTGAGTTTGGTGTTTTATCACGATGTGTCAATTTTATCAAATAAATTAGTGCTAATAAAACCCTAAGACAACCTCTTAGATCCGAAGTAATTATTCCGCATCGTAGCTCGCAATTAACATTATTCGTAGTTATTTACAAATTAAAAAGGCACAAATAGTCAAAAAGTTATTAGTTTTTTAATAATACTTTTGAGAATGGCCAAAAAAAAAAGTGTCCCGAGAAGAAAAATTGCAGGAGAAAAGAGAAGCAGAAAAGATACGACGCAAAGGAATCATCGTAAAGGGATCATGATCGGTATTTGAAAAATATACCAAGTAGGTATTGCCGATCAGTGATATGACAAACAGACAGAAATGAAATCACAGAAAATCCTGCAAAATAAACCAACGAAAATGTCGCGAGAAAAAAACAAAAGGAAAACCGTCAAGTGCTACATGCAACGGCGGATCAAGACATTTGCTGTAGGGAGTGGGGGGAGAGATCGCCCCAATCGACCCCTATAACCGCACTTGCCATCAGTTTTGGACCATTCTGTACAGCTTTCTATTTTCGTTTCAGCATGAAAATTTCATTAGCATTCAGATATCGCCGGAGTTCTTTTATTTATATAATATAAGTTTTTGATCCCGTAAGCATAGTAAAATTTAGTCTCACATAAAATGGACATTACACACTTCTTGCTTGTCTTACTGATGGTGTTTTTTATATAAAGGTCGCTTGCATTTCGTTCAAACACCATAATTTACTGGGCTGGACTTTCTTGCAACTTAAGTGGTTAAAGAAATTTTCAAGCAAAGCTAATTAGGCAAGGTTAATATATGTATGTATGAAATTAAATTAACTGTTTGCAGGACAAATAAATCTGAGATTAATTACCCCGGTTCTGATAATTTCCCCAATATACTACTTTTCATCAAAATACCCGGCTTTTGTGAGCTTTCGATCACAAAAAAGTGCAACAATTTTGTTTGTACTGAAAATTACTTAGTGATATAATTTCAAATTTTTTGATAATTATTTATGACTAAAAAAAAAAAATAAATATAACAAATAACTATCTAGAGGTTTCCATTTAATTAAATATTAAAAAGATTACGTTTGGACTTTGGTTCGATTCGCTTCGAATGAATCTGTTTCTTTAAAAAATTTAAAAATTTTTTTTTAATAAATAAAAAAAATTGTTTTTTTCTTTTTTTCTCAAACTTTTCATTTCTTTCTTCTTTTTTCATTTTTTTCATTTGTTTTTCAAATCACCCAATTTCGTTATTTGTGATCTGTTGATGAGTCAAACCAAGACTTGAAACTTGTCACCAAAAATTAATGGGGGTTGTGTGATGAAATAACAAATTAGAACATTTTTTAGCTTTTGCTATATACCGGAGAATCCCAAAATATTCTTTCTTTAACAAAATTAATTAAATATTAAAATTATATTATACAGGGTGTCCCGTCGAGATGGTAAAAAATTTTAAGGGTCGAAAGTACAGCCTATTTGCGATCGAAAATGTTATATAAAATTTTTTCGAGTTCGCACTATTTTCGAAGTTATAGGCGACTTTCGATTTTTTCGAACTTTCGAATAGTTACTTAATGAGAATTTCGAATTTCGAAAATCGAAAAATGCCAAAAGTTGTGTATTTGTAAATCCGGTATACACACCGAATTTCATTAAAATCCACTCGAAACTACCCGAACTATAACGAAAAATATATTTGAAATTGGGCATTTTCGAACGCGATTTGCCAGTCTTAGAGGGTAAATCGAAAAAATGATTAAATTGAAAAAAATTTCTACATCCTTAATCTATATGAAAATAAAAAAAAAATCTTCAAAAAGTATGCACAAAAATTCAGAAAATCAAGTCAACTTTGCCTCTCTAGATTTTCGAAAATGTTCGAATTTCGAAATTGAATTTAACTTTAACAACTAACGAGTTATGTTCCGAATCCAACGGTATATTCACCTTAGCTGTAGATCAAACAGTTTCGAAGGAGATAAGAGTTCCCGCAAAACGCGTTTCCGGATTTTTATGTAATTCGAATTAATTTTGCTCAAGTTATGAGAGGAGGCAAGTTTTTACTGTAACTCTGGCAATACTTAAGGTGGACTAATCGTGTTGGACTTTTATAAAAGATAATAAATGAGGGATGTTTTCTATGAGAACCGGATCATTCATTGGCATGGTTACTTTTCGAGATTTATGACTTTGAAGACAAATGAATTTTCTAACGAAAAAAATGTTTTGGCAACAAATCGCCAATTTTTCCATTATGTGTGAACATTTTCAAAATCAAGTTACACCAAATGAGAGCCTGTAATGTTACGAGTAAAACACAAGAAATAGAGTCGTCGTGTGAGCAACCTTAACTGAGTTATGGTCAAAAATGTGACTTAAGGTTCAAAATTTCGAAAAAATCGAAAATCGCCTATAACTTCGAAAATAGTGCGAACTCGAAAAAATTTTATATAACATTTTCGATCGCAAATATTCTGTACTTTCGACTCTTAAAATTTTTTACCATCTCGACGGGACACCCTGTATTTGTATATAAATTTTAAATTTTTCATGGCACACAAAGAAAGAAAATTCAAATCAAAGTAATTTAATTAAGTATTTTGATAAAAATTAGAAGTTCCCAATTTTAATTTCGGGAAATTGTTATTCACTGTAGTGTTTAAATTTGAACTGCCCAGATCTTTCTTCCTTTGTATACCTTGAAAATTTTGAAATTTATACACAAATGTAATATAATTTAAATATTTAATTAAATGCAAAATGAAAGGAAACTCTAGAGAACTGTTGTGATGCATTCATTAAGTGAAGAGAGAAATAATTTTCTATTTTTTTAATGCGGGTTTAGAAACAGTCTTTTTCAAAAAAAAAAATTTTTTTTTTGTTTTTTCTATTTCATTTAATTACATAAATTTTGATTTATTAGAACTCTAGGGGGGCGATCGCCCCGATAGCCCCCTGCTGTATCCGCCCTTGGCTACAGGCCCATAATCCTCCTTCTACACCAGCAGTACCAGTTGCTGTAAATACACCTTACCGTTATAAAGAGTTACGGAAAATGAACAAAAAGAAAACGTTTCTGAAATAGCTAAATCAATTTGCTCATACTAAGAAAGTGAAAAAAGATCTAGCTAAATACATACAAGAACGCTATCAAAGGAATTAACAGGTCATTCCCTGAAATTAGTGACACTATTGTCTATAGTCGTCGTAAATCGTTTCGTGTAAGGACAGAGACGTGGTTAAATGTGCGTTTCATCCATTTCTGCTTTATATTTAGAGAATTGTTTCAATAGCGCGTCAGTTGTCGGCGTCAGTTCTTTTGTGAGTGTTTTTTTATATCTTGTACTCTCATGCTCTGACATATTTAAATTGGCTAAGTTCTTTCGTTTCAAAATAAGGTATAAAATATGTTAGTATTAATTGTATTTTTAAATTAAATCCACAAAAATTTTATATACAGAAATTGCAACCCCAACAAAATGGAAAAGAAAACAACCAAGCAGCAAAATATTTTAACAGTCTTCAAAAGCAACAATTCTAAAACGAAGAATAGTGAAGATTCCGAAAACAGTCAAAAGACGGGTTCAACAAGTTTAGAAGAAACTAAGAACACCAAACGGGTTCACAAATGCTCACCAGAAACAAAAAAAGTAGGTGTCACTGTAAAGCCTTGAAGTGAACAATATCCACAACCCTTCTGCGTGGTATGTTTGGAAAAGCGCTATCAAATGATGCTATGAAACCTTCCAAACTCATACGTCATTTGCAGTCAAAGCATAGTGATCTCGTTGATAAGCCATTGGATTTTTTATGAGATTAGAAAATCAATTAAAAAATCAAAAAAATCAAATGAAGCAAATGACAATTAGCGACAAATCACTGCTTAAAGCATCTTATTTAGTTGTCCTTAGAATAAGTAAAACTGAAAAACCATATTCTATTGGTGAGGAATTAGTGAAGCCTTGTATTTTAGATGTCGCTTGAGAAGTTTTCGGCTCTAAAACTGCTAAGAAACTAGAATCTGTGATGATTTCAAACGATACCATTCAGACAAGAGTTCATGATATGGCTATTGATATTGAGTAGCAAGTTATATAGGTAAAAGGAATTAAAAAATTACAGTATTTTGCGATTCAACTTGACGAATCAACTGACATCAGTAATCGTGTAATTCTAATTTATTTCGTAAGGGAAGGATTACTTTGTCGCCTTGAGTTACCTGGACGGACAACTAGCTCGGAAATATTTAGCGCTCTCAATGAGTATATACGAGTTCATGGCTTGGACTGGGGCAAATGTCTAAGAGTATGCACAGATGGTGCTGCATTGGCTGTCGATCAGGTGTAGTTGCAAAAATAAAGATAGTTTCGCATCCGAAAATATTGTTCACACACTGTATCATCCATAGAAAACAATTAGCTGCAAAGAAGATTTCTGCTGAACTAAATGAATTGATGAATAACGCGGTTAAGATCATCAATGAAATTCGTAGTTGCACTGGAGATTATTTGCGACACTGTGCGAGTGTATGGATTCGCAACATCAACATTTTTTTCTCTATACAGAAATTTGCTGACTTTTAAGAGGAAAAGTTCTTACACGATTTGTAAAGCTGAGAGAAGAAATAAAAGTTTTGGAAGGATGAATGGAAACTTGCATATTTGGCGAATATATTTGATTTTATTAAAGAACTTAATATTTCTCTCCAAAGATTTTCCACAAATATATTCGCCATAAAAAATAAAATAGATCGGTTCAAAAGAAAATTGATTTATGGGAGAATTGGCATACAAGATGGCAACATTGAAATATTTCCATTTTTGGAAGAGCTTTTGAACGTTACTAATATAAACCGAAAATTCAAATTAAAAATAATTAACGAATATTTAAAATTTAAGATCAATTGAAAATTTTAATCGCTATTACCCGGATGAAGAAGATTCCCGTGAAGGAAATTTGTAGATTTATAATCCTTTTATAGAAGACATTAATTCATGCTAACTTGATAGTAATGAAAAAAAAACACTTATCGATCTGTCTTCTGATGCAACCCTAGTGTTAAGACATAAAATACAAACATTGTCTCAATTTTGGATTTCTCTGAAACAAGAATATCCAACTTTAAATTATAAAGCTATAAAATTATTATCTGTATTTTCGACAACATATTCGTGTTAGAAGGCTTTTTCAATCATGATGATGATTAAAACAAAACAAAGAAATCATATGGATGCGAATGCTACGCTTCGTCTTGCTAAAACTACGCTAAAGTCGCGGCTATCAATAATAGTAGCAAATAAACAGAAGCAGAAGTCGCACTAACTCTTTTAATCCAGATCGTTTTTAAAATTCTGGAAGATCTATAAATAATATTGGAATTGTATGAGTTACATTTTTTTTACATCTTTGTGTTTTAATAAATTTATGTAAATATGTATTGTTATATCAGCATACTATGTCTTTCATATATAAAATTATTCGTTTTGAATAAAAAAATCAATTTTATAAATATTTATTATTTTATTCTAAAGTTGATGATCCGCAAAATAATTTTTGATTGATTTTTTGGTAGTCCGCGGATGTAAACAGGTTAAGAAATTATATAATAATCCATCATCATTCAGTATTAGTGGGGCGATTCATAAGATATGAAGAAAAATCGCTAATAAACGTTCCTTCACTTCTTATGAACCCCTTTCTATTTTCTCTTGAAAGTTATTATAAACTAATTGCAAGAATTGTGTATATAAATACTATTAAAACGCCAAAAATTATTCCATCACAAAAAAAACATAAACACAAGCTGATGCAATGCCAATACAAGTTTTTGCGCACTTTTAAACAATTTTTTCCTTAATTATTTTTGATCATAAAAATCTTCTTAAGAAAATGACATAAAAGACTTCAACATCTTAAGATGAATGACAATAACCATAATATGCGTCTCTCGTTCATAAATTTAAATATATTCGTAAGTTTACGACCTGACTTTAATCACTTTGAAATAGTTTTAGTTTTATGATTATAAAAATATAAAATTTTTATCAAACAAGAAATTCTAGTTTTTCGGATAAAATCCGGCATAATTAAGCCCTATAAGAACTTTAAGAACGCGTGTAAATGGTTTTACTTATGTGCTCAAAAAACAATTTCCATTTTTAAGAAATAATATACATCAATGAATTATTACGCGTGTTTTATTAAGAGAACACAGGTGTTAACGTTTTTTAATCACTTCTCGCAGAAATTCTCGAGAGCCTTAATGCGTGTCATTAATATAATAAACCGGATTTTTTCACCTTGATCACAACTTTTTTTTCGTTGGAAAAATAATTTCGCGGAAATCTATAAAAAAAAATTCACGCTCCTAGAGATTGAACTTGTTTGCACTTACATATAATCATGCTTCATTGATTGAAGAGGAAAGGTTTTTATACACACCTATACCTATAAAGAACGAAGAACTCAGATAATCAGAAAATTATGTAGGTATGTCCGAACGCATAGCTCTGGATATCTGATATTCTGATACAATGCACAAATTGCAAATATTGTCTCATAAAAATGCTGTTAAGGTGCTATTTAGGGCTATGTTGTTGGGCTTTTGTATCGTTTTGCACAAAATTCGAAAGTAAAAGGCCTCGAGAACTGGATGAATTTTTTGTTGTTGTTTGTTTTCATTTTGTATTTAGTTTTAATACAGATTTATTGGAACACTTGCAATGCAATTGTAGGTAGAATGATGAAACTTAATGTCCAACTTCACCAACGGCAATTATTATGAATTTTTTCGTCTTTTCTTTGTGTACCACTTATTGATTTCGAAGTATTTTAATGAGGAAGGTTTTTTGTTTTGTTTTTATTATAGTCTTTCCTTTCGGGTCGACTACATTACTACTTATGATGCGCAGTCTCAAATTACAGATTTGATGAACAACAGGATATGAAATGTTTTAGCATTGTGTACAGGTATGTATCCAGTTTGATATACAATTTGAAGAGTACAAAAATAATGAAAGGAATGCATCCATCCACGTATATGTATGTGACACAAGATAAACTTCTTTTTCCATAATTACCTCATCATTGCAACTATATCACTGAAGAATATTGAAAAATTGTGTTTCGATTAATTATGAGTTAGGTTTCTAATGGCCGGTTTCACAGACAAGGCTTAAGCCACAGCGATGGCTTAAGCCAAGGCTTAAGAAATATTTCGGTTTCACAGTCAAGGCTTAAGAGTCAGTACCAATATTTGCAAGTTTCATACATTTTTCAATGCCAATTTCTGGCAAACTATTTGTAGCAGAATAATGATTTATATCTTAAATTAAAGTTAATGAACAAGTTTAGTAAATAACGTCGGCAAAACTTAAAAAAAGTATATTGGAATAGAGATATTAGCTCGGAAACTTGTAAAAAATGATAAAAATTGAAGTCTTTTAATCCAAATTCCTGTGGGTAGGTATTGTGGCAAACATTTTGGGTACAGCGGAAGCATTTAAAATGTACGCCACAAAAAGCAAGTTGGTCACAGTGTACACAATCGCGCTAAAGTAACTAATCTTGTCTTCATTCACTCTCTCACTGACAGCCGAACAACAAGGTCAGAAAGATTTTTCTACTGTGCTCTGGTTGTAAATCGCCTATCAAACAAGTTTTTCTTTACTATAATTGTAACAAATTAAAGTGTATAAGTTTTATGTTAACCGAACCAAATATTAAAGTTGAATTATTTTATTGTTGGAAAATATAACAACAGCCTTTTAATTACAACCCGAGATCATCATTTTTTATAAAATAACACGCCTGGATGAGATCGTGCGCCAACAAATGGTGACCCCGACGTGCACAAATACTATTTAAAAGCAGTCATGCAGTAGTGTCAGCAAAAGACGCACAGTTTTGGCGACTTCAAAAGCAGCAACCAAGGCCCAGCAATTATTATAAAATTAAAGCAGCCCCAAACTCGGCATAATTTCAAAGGAAAATTGCAATCCATTGGTACAGAGGTCATGAGGTCATGTACTGTACGCATTCTTCACAGTGCGTAATTTACAGTACGAAAGTTAACGGTATATAGAACCAGTTCTGCAAACGCCTCAATATATATGGAAAATATTAATCTACAGCAGCGACGGTATAATTTATCCTTTAGATTATATTTAATATCAATTAAATTACATATATTTCAATCGAATCATATATATTTTAATTAAATTATATTTCTCTTAAATTGATTTAGTATTAACAAAAAACATAATTTCATAACTAGCATAAGAATAGAATTACCTTTTTTTACGGTATAACGTGAAATGAATATGTGAACGACGCAGAAAAAAAATAAATTATCGTTTCAAATAATAATTTTTGAAAATAATTATCTGCTTCAACGCGGGCGTGCACACTGATAATTCATTACTGCGAGCGAGTCTCTGAACATTTATAATATAAAATAATATAAAAAATAATTTGTGTGACTGCAAACGGCAGAATTAAAATTGTTTTGAAAAAAAAAAATATTAAAGTCATTCGAAATGCCAGACGCAGACCTAACTGGTTCCACCTCAAGCGTGAACGACACATTAGTAACGAACCAATCAGTTTTACCAAATCTCGGCGCGGTTTCAATTAAACTACCTCCTTTTTGGACAGATTGTTCAGAAGCATGGTTTATTCAAGTCGAGTCACAATTTAGTATTCGAAAAGTTACGCAAGATCGGACTAAATTTGATTACGTGGTGTCTGCCCTCCCGCAAGACGTAGTGGTATCGGTATTAAACTTGCTCAAAACTCCACCACGTGAAAATTTATACGAAAATCTAAAATCAGCCCTCATAGACCGTTTATCAATAAGTGAGGAACGTAAATTCGAAGAAATCATTTCGAATGCGCAAATGGGGGATAAAAATCTTCAGAGTTTTATCGATCGTTAGTTTCCTTAGCAGACAATTGCGGAGTATTCAGCGAAAACCTAATTAAACGTTTGTGGTTACGACGACTACCAAAGCAAATTAATATAGCACTATTAGCAGCCGAAAAGTAAACTATTTCAGAGCTAACTGCACTAGCAGATAAAATTTGGGATGCTCAATCGATGTAGCCACCGTGAATAATAGTACGCATTTCGTTGACACCACACCAACAGCATATAATAGCGCTAGACTGTTATCATTAGTAAAGGAAATATGTGACCTTAAAATACTAATTACAAATAACAATAACCCTTCGCGCGGAAGGTTCACAACGCGAAATAACCCCAACGTTATAAGAAGGAATAGTCGGAGCAGCAGTCGCAAACAACAAGACAATCGTTTTTGTTGGTATCATAACAAGTTTCAAGATCGGGCAATAAAATGTACATCACCGTGTCAATTCAAAAGGCCGAAAATAAATAATCCGCAGTCAACAAACTTCTGGTTCGACTGCCACTGCGGCAAGCAATCGGACATCAAAATCAAGCCGCCTCTTCATTCATGATAAAAATAATATCATAACCTTTTTAATAGATACTGGCGCAGACCTGTCTGTCATACTGCATGAACAGTTCAAGCCTTTTATCACAAAAAATCTAGATTTCTTTTTATCAGCTGCGAACGGAAGCACTATAAATACATACGTGACAAAATTTCTTAATGTAAATATATTTACGACGAAATTTTCCCCACATATTCCTAGTAGCTTCAGTAAGTAGGCCTATTATCGGCGCGCATTTTTTATCAATACATAACCTCTTGGTCGATCTAAAAAACAAGAGGCTAATAGACATCAACACTAGGCTATCAATAGATGCGATACCAGCTCACGTCAGAACACCTACACCATTACAATATAATATCGATAGTATCTACGGCAAATTACTACTCGAATTTCCACAAATAACAACGAACCCTGATTATAGATTACCACCAAAACATAAAGTGGTACACCGAATAGTAACAAAAGGTCATTTACCTTTTACACGCCCAAGGCGTTTAGCACCTGCTAGACATGAGCAAGCCTTGAAGGAATTCGAACATATGATAAATTTAGGCATTTGCCGTCCGTCATCATCACCAACATCATCAGCCTTGCACATGGTCCGTAAAAAGGATAGCCTAGATTGGCGGCCATATGGAGACTATTGTCGGTTAAGCTCGGTTACGGTACCAGATAGTTATCCGATACCACATGTACAAAGCTTTTCATCTCAATTACATGGCGAAATATTTTTTTCAAAAATAAACTTAGTACGTGCGTACCACCAAATACCTATAGCCGAAGAAGACATACATAAAACTTCCATAACCACGCCTTTCGGGTTATTCGAATTTACGCGCATGCCTTTCGGATTACGAAATGCAGCTCAAAGTTTCCAACGTTTCATGAACGAAATATTTAATGGATTAGATTTTATATTCGTCTACATTGATGACATACTATAGTAGCTAGCGTGAATGAAGACGAACACTTACAAAATTTAAGAATAATATTCGAACAACTTAATAAGTACGGCTTAAATATAAAATCATATTCGGCACAAACAAATTAAACTTTTTAAGTCACGAAATTTCCAAAGACGGTATAAAACCTTCTAGTAACAAAATCAAATCCATTACTTCATTCCCCCAACCAAAATCAATTGGAAACATACAAAAATTTCTCGGCATGGTGAACTACTATAACAAGTTCATCCCAAAGTTAGCCGACCTTCTATATCCGATATATGCACACCTCACAGAAGTTGAAAAAAACTTCAAGAAAGGTAAGAAGCTTTTCATGGCCAGAAATCTGCAAAGAAAGGTTCTCTAAAGTTAAAAACGCTTTTGCTCAAGCAACTCTACTAGTTCACTCCATATCAAACACAACATACAGCGTCGTTTCAGACGCTTCGAACATTGCAGTATGAGCCGTACTACAGCAAATGAACAACGGGTATTGGGAACCTTTAGAATTTTTTTCAAAGAAATTATCAAACACCCAAAAGAAATATTCGACATTCGATAGAGAACTATTGGCGGCGTACCTAGCAGTTAAACATTTCAGGCATTTTATAGAGAGTCGAGAGTTTATAATATTTACTGACCATAAACCCCTCCTCGCAGCCATGAACTCGAAATCAGAAAAAAGTCCCCGACAAACTTGACATCTAGAATATATGTATATCCCAATTCTCCAATGACATTAGATATATAAAGGGAAAAGAAAATACAGTGGCGGACGCTCTGTCCAGATCTTTCGAAAGCGATATCGAGCAAGTATAAGTACAACACCTTAAGCTCGACACCTTTTTCGAACCCCAACAAACAGACGAAGAACTAAAACTTCTAGTACAAGTCGGGAATTATACAAACAATGCCAAATTCAAGTTGCAATTGTTAACCATGCCACAATTCAAAGAAAGTATGTGGTGCGAAACATCAACCGATAAAATAAGGCCATTCGTCCCAAGGCCACTTCGAAGACAGGTTTTCGATCACCTGCATAACATATCTCACCCGGGAATTAAAGCTAGCATAAAATTAGTTTCCTCACGATATTTTTGGCCACACATGAACAGCGATTGCACTGGTTGAGCTAAAACATGTATTCCATGCCAAAAATCAAAAATTAACCGACATACAAAGCCAGAGATAGAAAAATTCTCTGTTTCAAAAGGTCGATTCGAAGAAATTCACATGCACCTCTTAGGACCATTACCACCTTCAGAAGGTCATTCTTATCTGCTTACTATCGTTGACCGATTCACCAGATGGCTAAAAGTGTACCCCCTAAACGATATAAGCGCTAAAACTTTAGCACACGTATTTGTTGAACAATACGTTGCAAGATTTGAAATTCCAAGCACAATAACGACCGATCAAAGACGACAGTTCGAAAGTCGGCTGTTCACACAGTTGTTAGAATTATTGGGAACCTCTCGAATTAGAACCACAGCATACCACCCCCAATCCAATGGAGTGGTAGAACGGTTGCACAGGCAATTAAAGGACTCTTTAATAGCCAGAGGGAATACCGAAAATTGGTACAAAGAATTGCCGATAGTCCTGCTAGGCTTACGCAACACCGTCAAAGAGGATTTGAAAAGCACACCAGCAGAACTAGTTTACGGCCAGCAGCTCAAACTACCGTTCGATTTTTTTGTGGAAATACCTCAAATTGACCCCTCGGATCCGACAAACCTAATCGACAAATTAAGACGTGCTATGATTTCAGTAAAGGCGCCAGAAAGAAGACCAATTGGTCAACAAAAATCATTCGTGCTAGAGACGCTACAGTCGTGTAATTTCGTCTTCATTAGAGTAGACAGACAGCGACCGAGTCTACACTCACCATACGAAGGCCCGTACGAAGTGATTCGAAAATTACGGAAACAATATATCATAGACGTCAAAGGAAAGCATACAACCGTATTAGTAGACCGACTAAAACCTTATTTCACGACTCGTAACTCCAACGACTTGAATAAACCAAACCCAAAAAAAGGAAGTAAGAAAGTTATATTTACTCAAAATTTTAGAAAAACTTAAATAAGCATTCGATTAAGCTCAGCGACGCTCACGCTGGAGAGGGATTTCGTTGGATTTCGAGTACGCTTCCTAGACTTATAGATCTTATTTTCATGTAACCTGTACCAGGGGTTTCATAAACGTTGTTTAAATTGTGACTGTTTTAGAAAGATAAGGCCTAGATCTAGCAAATAACGTTGGGTTTTTTTTCATTTCTAGTGGCGCTTTTTATAATTATTTGACTCTAATAGTACTTGTTTTTTCTCCCGACATTTCACCGACGAGAAATTGCAATATTTATTTGAAAGTTATTTAAATACAAAGCAAAATAGCATATTTAACTATTATGGGTAAAAAAAATTTAGGAGAGTTAATTCTCGTTAAAAATTTTCAATTTATGTGAACTGCAAATTTTCATTTTTCGTCTTAATTTGTATGGTTTTGTCGGATGTTGGGTTTTTGTCTTTTGCGGTAGATGTCTGTAATGTGCTCTGTGGTCTAGGTCTAGGCTAATTTTATATAAATTTTCTCACTTTCTGGACACAACCCTACGTATAGTAAATTTTATTACCTACAGGTTCGCTGATATCTAAACTGAAACATTTGCTGAGTACTGACTGATCTTAAGTGACATCACTGGCTTAAGGCAAGCATAACTTAAGCCCGTCATCTCGAAGGTCTCAGATGTTGCTGTGAAATACATATGGAGATTATTGGTAAATATGTATTTTGCATAAATATTGTAATTTTTGTTATTAAACGAACGTACATATTTCAAAAGTTATACTTTAAAACTAAATTGAAATTTTCCAAGCGAAAAATAGTTATTTAGTTAGCAGTTTTGAATACTTCCTGGCAGCTTGTGTCAGAATTCTATTTGACGATTTAGAAAGAAACCAAACAGCAGATGATATAGGCGACAAAGAAATGTATAATATAATATCACAAAGTGTGACCCGTGAAAAAATTTAAAGAAGGCGCCGCGCCGGCAACATTTCGGGAAATAGGATGACATTGACTTTTATTCTCGGTTCCGATTGTAGAAACTATGAGACTATGATGATTTTGGATCTGATACACTCGCAAATAAAAAGCTCGACTGACTGGTAAAAACTACACACAGTTTAAACAAACGAGCGATAATAATATTTTATTTTGATGTCTTCTTCATAGGAGGAATTCACAATGGCAATTTTGCTTTAAAAATTCACAATTACCGCAGTGCTGACAACTTAAAATTTTTTAACTGCGGTTCAACTAAGCCTCTGCTTACTGAGTACTGTCAAACTGAGTAGGCTTAAGTTCTGGGCTTAAGCTACACCCGTGGCTTAGCTAAGCTCTGGCTTAAGCCTGGACTGTGAAACCGGCCATAAGCTTCCCAAACGTTGGCTAATTTAATCAAATTAAAACAAAATATACTTACTACTAGTTTCTAAGCAAAAACTCTCAGCTTACCCATATAGCACAAATCAAAATCTTCTCCTGTATTGTTATTTTTTTTTTCCGTTTTTGCCGGGAAATCTTTATTTTCATCCATTGAACTGATATTCTTGAATAATTTTGTTAAATAAGCCAAAGTTGCCTACTAACTATCAAAGAACATTAACTGAACTCTGTTCGATGCTCTTTGCTACTACCTTTAGAAAGCGAAGGAATAAATCATAGTCTGGAGCAGCCACTCGAAACTCCAGCTATGCTATCTAGAAATAACATAGTAACCTTTCTTAGTTTCCTGGATACGAAGGAGTGGAATATAATGATAAAACGGACGATATATCCAAAACTGGACCGACAGTCCATATACTGGTCCCTACTCAACATTTTGGTCTACCAAAAAGCCACTTTAGCGAGGAACTGGGAAAATGGGACATAGACTACTGGTAGCGTGCTCGGTATTAGGCAAGTGAAGGAATTATTCACCCCCTCTCCACTAAGGACGTGAAAACTAATTTTCCTTAGCAGACAATCGCTCAAGCTGTTTATTAATACAGTTACTGGACATGGTCCCTTCCGTTATTATACCCTAGATGATGAAATCATAGGGTAACTAAGTTTATGATTCCGTTTATAATGCATAGAAATAATGATGATAGAGCAAATTGGATTGCATGTCTGTCTATCCGTCCGGCCGTCTGTTCGCACTTTCATTTTTGACTATATATTTGGGCACTGCATGCGAACGCGTCGACGTGAAGAGCTGAAATTTTATGCACGACGTTTGCATAGAAATAGTATTAATGAGCTAAATCGGGCAACCCTTCTTGGTGTTGCTATATACAATGATCAGTCCTAGACGTTTTTATTGTACTGAAAAGCTCCTCATAATATGAAATCATATGAAATTGGTTACAACTATTTTTTCTGTTCGACGCACCTTTTTTGAAATATATGCGATGGATGGATTGAAAAGAGGTTGAGTCCTCCGGTGGGAAAACTCTGGAACTTAGGCATTAGCAAGACCCATTGTTCACACTCTAGACTTATGCGCAATAGCTCATAGATTCCAGCCGGACGCCCTAACAAAATTCAGAATTGGCCCCCAGCGCTCCCTGCCTGCCTCATACAGCTCCTCCAGGAGGTATGAGCTAATGAATCTGCAGCGCTTTCCGGAGAGAACCGGATAGTGACATAAGAAGTGAGTCACCGTTTCAGGCTCCTTTCAGCATCCTCTAGATATGGAATCATCAACAAACCAAAGAACAATCTTAGCAGCTATATATGGTTGCGAAAATTGGATCTGTGTTTTAAAAAGGCTTTATAATGGATTCACATGGCTAAATTGTTTTATAAAAGTTACAAGATTTTCTTTTTGGTCTTTGACACAAAATTTTTTTATAATGCAGTATTAGGAATGCTTTCCGAACTATAAAACTGTTTGGCTTCGAGAGCTAATTGGTTATATAATGGTTTTATAGTGGTATGCAATGCTATTTCCCTAAACCCTATTAAAACACTTTGACTTTGGATACTATTTAGTTGTATAAAGCTTTTGTAAATCCTCGGAAAACTGCATTGAGAGCCATTGGAACCTTTTTAAAACTTGGGAACTATTTTGTTTTAAACAGTTTCTGAGAAGACTTTAATAAAACCATAGCAATATCTACAAAATTATATATGTAATGCTTATAACAGAAATAGGGTGTCGATATAGATATTCCGAATATCTTGATATTAAAGACACCCTGACACACATAAACGGCGGCATTGATGGGACAAACCGTACTTTCGCATTTCAATTCAGTTGACAGATTTTTAAGCACAAACAATTTCAAAATGGATGTGACAAATATATTAGCTTTAATGCAGGCACATAATTAATTGTAAATATACGACAAATTCAAGACTATCAAAGTAAAAAGAAAAATAATGCATTATTTTGCAATTATCAACAGATGTGATATCTCAATTCACAATTTTATGTGAAACGAAGAAAAGTGTGTTCAAAGGTTTTTAATCTTTTATTTATTTTTTCTTTCTTTATTTTTCCCGGTAAGTGAAGATTTTGGGCCTTTCGACTCCATGTTGACAAAAAATGTTTGGTTCTTCTTCTTCTTTTTCGCTTTCTTGAGAAATCAAAGACAAAGTTTTGCTTAATTTGACACATTATCATATTATTATTAACAACTAGATGGCAGTGCGCAATGTAAGAAATGCCGATGACCAGGCTATATCCAGTAATTTTTAAAGATATTGATATCTAGTCTATACCTATTAGTTACCCATTAGTTTTCTGGATATATTGAGAGTATTTCATGACACATATATGGTGTATAAACGGGGTATTGCGAGTATATAGATATCGATACTCCTGCAAACCTCCAAACAAATTAAAATAAATTTTGATTTATTTTTCCATTGATTTTTTCTTTTTCTAGACGGACAACTATCGCAATATCCAATTAAATTCGAAAGAAATTTAGACACTCTCTAGCTATTCCTCACCATACAACCATAATTATAATCATGTACCAAATAAAATCGAAATCAAACTCTTCTAATCAATATTTCATTATAATCGTCATCCTTGTGTTTAAGGCATGACAAATATCAAGTTTACTGCTAATTACTTTCTTGAGAAACTTTTCCCATTTAAAAACGATGTCAGTAGCATAAATTCTCCATAATTTGCATTTTATAAGACCAAATACCCTCCCAATGTTTGTTGCAAATACTTTGCAGACCAATTAAATTGCTACTGATCTACACAATTAAAAAACTCCTCCTTAAGTATAAAATGAAAAATGTCTTCAAATTAAGTTTTTTTGTTTTTCCATTTAAGTATTTCCTGTAGTTCAACGGCTGTAAACTGTAAAGAGAATATGATGAGTTTAGTAAAGAGTAGGAAAATTTCCTCCCAAGGGTGGTGGTAAAACTTAGAAAGTGCAGGAAAATAGGACAGAGTGGAATTAATTAACTCAAACAAAAAAAAATACAAAAAAAAAAAAATAAGGAAATGTTCTTAGCAGCAAGATTCATATTGAAAGTTTGCTTTTGTAGTTTATTACGGGTTGCTACACGTGTTAATTGCTACACGATATTTTGGTTAAACTTTTGATGCCGCTTAGTTCTTTTTATTTTATAATTTAAATCATAACATTAATATCCGACAAGGAAGTTGTCATACTACAGTTCTACTTCCTAGAGAAAGGATTGGATTGATTCGGATATTTGGGCTGCTACTAATTTTTTTGAGCATAGAAGTTTTTTTTTTCCTTACAATATTATTTTTCTTCAGAATTTACGTATTATAGAATATTTCGGCATGCTGCATTTATTTAGCTATCTGTACGTGTTTGAGTTATTTACAATGTGTATTGGGGGGTTGAAACCAGTACCCCAGAAAATAAAATCTCCTGAGGCATTGTTGATCTTCCGTTTCCACGATACGGCTAAAAAAATTTAAAGCTTTTCAATTTAGTTTTATTCAATTAATTACTATTTGTTCAGTCCACCTACATACCGCGAATCTTCCACTGTCAGATGCATCCACAGGAGTTAGACTCAGCATGCAGAATCCCAATCATTCAGTGCAGATCCACCTGCTCAAAATATAATATTTCCTAAAAGGCAAAGAAATTATCCAGAAAGTATCAAGCTTTAAATAATTAAACTACATAAAACTTATCTAAAAACTTCATGTTGAAAGTGGAGTTCAGGAGTTCACCAACATATGTTGTGACTGTGGTTTATTATCCTTCATAACTTATTCCATTAAAATAAATTTGAACAAATAACAAAAAAAAAACTCCACAAAATATATCACAGCACACTAACTGCCCAAGTAACAATCTTTCCAATTATTGGTGACTGAAGGTGATGGGTAGTTTTATAAGGGGTATATAATGGTTACTCGGTGATATAAGAATTTGAGTGGTTATATAAGAGTTTTATAATATTACCAATTGGTGACGTAGTTATATTAGAGTTTTTTAAGATTACTTATGGTTCTCGTGGAAGTAAGTTACTAAAGGTTTTATAAGTTGGTGATGGAAATGTTTCAATCACCGGTCTATATAACTTAGAGTAACCATTACTAGATGGGATATAAGAAAGTTTTATAATTGTTTTCATCACCACGTTATATAACTGATTGGTAATAAGTGTTTATTGCCGTATCCGTGGTTACCGTTATATAACTCGACAACGTTCAGTAATTTAGGTGACTTTAATAAAAATTGGTAACTTTCGGTAATACATATACCCACTATAAAATATCTGAACACTTTTTGGTGGCCTTGTAGTAACTACGGTGACCGTTATAAACACAAATGACTTTTAGTATCGAATGGAGCCATTATAAAACTATTTTCATTTATTTATGGCGGTTTAGTAAAGAAGGTGACTGTTATAAAAATTGGAAACTTGTAGTAACGTCAATTTTTTCGTATTTGGCCATTTCAATATGCATTTTTCCGAGCTGTTGGGACAATACACAAAGTAGGTCTTCTTGACCTGATCCTTTAATTTGCACGATTTTATATGACAATTTTTTTTTCGTAACTAAAATTATTCACTACACTACCGAGGAGCGTACAACAAAAATTATTATAAGAAGAACATGACACAGACAATTTGTCATTACTTTAAGATATATAAGATTACCTAAGTTAACAGAATATAACCAAAGGGTATCAAAGGGTATATCAGATCACTAACGTCTGTTTTTTGTTACTATAAGATATATAACATTACCAAAGGTAATATATTATGACTAAAGGGTATATATATGGTAGTTTCTTTAGTTTATATAATATTTCTAGAAGTTTTATAACGGTAATTGAGTTTATATAACAGAGCCAGAGTTTATATGAAAGCAGTTGAAGTTTTATAATGGTAATTCGTTCATTTAAATACAAGCCACCATTTTTTCATCTGTGCACTGCAGATAAAAAAGAAAATGTCGGTTAAGCCAATTAATTAAATTGCTGATATATGGCTTCCGTTTTAATATTATATGAAGAAAATACTTCATTTTAGATAGATCACCTAGGTGAAAATTTTAAATTTTTTCATATTTAATTAAAATAATTAAATATTGCTTATTTCTCGAGCGGTCTGTTTTTTTTTTAGAAGTATCTATGATGATTGTTTAGATTTAGGAAAAATTCCGATATATTTCTAGAAAATGTGATCAAATTTAATTTAATATTATTTTGCCGTCATAGCACCTTTTCACTCATTGCGATCATTCTCCACGACAAACAAAAAGCTTGCGATGCAAAAATATTTTCCCACATAGCCGTTTATCATAAGAATTTCATGGTCACGGGGTAGAATTCGGCGTCAGATGACACTGCGAATTATGTGAATTATGAATTTTAAAATTATGCATGTATGTATGTACGTATGTACGATTTCCGTGGGAATTGCACAATAAGTGAAAAGGTGCAATCGCAACAAATTGTAATAATATATAAATAAGATGCGAAAAATTAAATATATCATTGTGTTTTTTAAGATCGCACGAGTTAGGTGTTTTTATTTAACCAAATTCCTTTTCAGCAGTCAACATTCATTTGTTAAGCTTAGTGTACAGGTACAAGCACCTGATACACTACCATCAACAGCCAAGGTACAAGAACCTTGACTGCCCTGCCACGACAATAGGCAAAAGAGCCTAACATTTGGTGACCCCGACGTGATCTTGTGAAATACATACTTGATCAAGATCATCATACCACAAGAAGCCGCACCATGGATGAATTAGCTCAGGCGCAAAATAAGACCGGAGAAGCCATCGAACAGGTCATCTCGAACTATACAGAGGATTCATCATCCAGAAAAACTCTTCCTTACCTAGAAGAGAGGCTAAGACGTTTAACCAATCTCTGGGATGAATTTGAATCTAGGGACAATATCATACGAATCAATCATCCTGAAGAGCTAAGCCATCTGTACTACGTTAAGGACTACTACAATGGCATTAGAGCAGTCTATGAAAAGTATCAAGATCAAATCTCAACAAAGATTCAATCTTATTCAGAAATCGACTTACCAAGAGCTTTGCCTGCTGCAAGTATTGAGCAGTTAGATATGGCGAGTGAGCAACTAGATGTCAGCATCGATAACACCATTCTATCATCTTCAAAGAAAAATGGTGTGCAAGAAGAAGTTCTAGGCCAACCAACTCAATTCACAACCAGAAAGGAGGGCCATTCAACCCAGCCCTTGTTAAATTCCACTAGTAAGGGTGCACGCCGCAAGGAGCATGATAGTTACAACAATGCAGATGCCTCTTCTGATAACCCAACGGAGGGGAGAGAGCGAATTCCACCACCTATCGACTACAGTTCTTGTCAAAATTCCGCTAATACAGACAATGATCTAAACAAGATCATCAGAAGACAAAGGGTGAGGTTGGAATCCTTGCGTCGCCTGCTGCAAGGAATTCAAGCCAATGAACATCAATCACATTCCAGACAGTACTATGAATGTAATATAAATACTATTGAGAGATATTGGTCGCAAATTGAGGCAAGCAACAATGAAATTTGGGAACTATCTGAAGAACCGGCATCAGCAGGTTACAATATAGATGAATATTACAACTTTGAAGAGAGGGTGCAATCTATAATCATCAAGCTTTCCTATAATTTAGCTCAATGTTCCATGACCAACATGAACGATACTCCAAACAATAATGTATCGATGAAATTGCCAAGGATTGTAATTCCAATATTCGATGGCGACTATTTGAAGTGGCGCCAATTCTATGACTTGTTTGCTCAGATGGTACATAACCAGCCAATGAGCGCATGCCAGAAAATGTGGTACCTCAAAACCAACCTGAGAGGAGAAGCCGAAAAACTAATTCGACATCTTAGCCTAACCAACGAAAATTATACGACTGCATGGGAGATGTTGAAAGCCAGATATGACAATACCAGGTTGTTAGTGACAGCATTGTTAAACAAACTGTTGTCACAGCCAAAACTGCTTTCAGAGAATGCATCAACGCTTAAGTCTCTACATGACACCACGAAGGAAGCTATTCTAGGACTTGAGAACCTTAAAGTCAAGACAATTAACTGGGACCCATTACTGCTCCACATACTAATAGGCAAATTAGACAGAATGTCCCATAGTTTATATGAACAATCTCTTGACCAACCTAGAGCTCTGCAGTCAGTGCATCATTTTCTAAACTTCCTGGAAACACGGTTCCAGTCATTGGAAGCCCTTGGAAGCAAAGGCAAGATGCAGCCTGAGACCCATCGGAAGCCCAACCAGTTTTCTAGACGGGTTAACGCATTGGTATCAACAAATGCTGTAGGAACCAAATGCGTATTATGTAATGAGAACCATCAGCTTTTCGCATGTCAGAAATTTCTGCAGCTAACACCCACCAATCGCTTGAAGGTATTGAGGAACAACAAGTTGTGTGTCAATTGCCTAAGAGCAGGCCATACAACAAGCAACTGCACACTTAGAGGATGTACGAATTGCTCAAAGAAACATAATACCTTGGTGCATATACAAGACAGTTCTGACGGAAAGCCTCACAAACATCACTCAGGACAACTCCAGTCAAGTAACAAGGTACATCAAGGTGACCAATCGGTCACATTGACTGCAGGAAAGTCCAAACTGAATGGAAGTTATGTCCTTCTAAGCACAGTAACAGTGAAACTGACAACAGATAAGGGTGATAATGTTGAGTGCAGGGCAATTCTTGACTCCGGATCCCAGGTTAATCTCGTAACAGAAAGAATTGTCAAAAAATTGGGCCTCAGCGAGTTCCAGATATTATGAAGGTGCAAGGCATTGGTCAAGTGAGGCAACAAGCCAACCATCGTGTCAATGTGTTGATGCAATCACGAGTGAATGGATTCTCAACTAGATTGGAAGCATTCATCCTAAAAGAAATATTGGCACCACAGCCAAGTCAGTGTATTGACACATCAACATGGCTAATCCCACAAAACATTAAGTTGGCGGATCCAGTTTTTGACAAACCTGGCCACATAGATCTGCTTATTGGTGCAGAGTATTACTATCAACTACTCTCGGTGGGACAGATTAAACTCGGCAATGGGTTACCAACCCTCCAGAATACCGTGCTAGGATGGGTACTAGCAGGAAAAATAGACCAGATGACCAGGAATCAGAAAATATGTGGTATATTGAGCAAGGACCAAGACATTGACCAACAATTAGAAAAATTCTGGCACTTAGAAGAAGCCACAGAAGAGGAAAAATCCCTTACACTCGCAGAGAAACGATGTGAGGAACATTTTAATCAAACGGTGAGAAGAGACCAATCGGGACGTTTTATAGTTAGACTGCCCTTTTTAGACGACACACTTAAGTTGGGGGAGTCGAAGGAAATTGCATCGCGCAGATTTCTAGCAATAGAACAAAGGCTCGCCAAAAATAATGAGCTTCGATCCCAATATATTGATTTTATGGAGGAATATAGACGCCTTGGTCATATGCAAGAGATAAATTTTAAGGAAATTGGTGTTCCGTATTACTTCATCCCACATCATTGCGTCAGCAAACCAGAGAGTACAACAACCAAGCTTAGAGTTGTGTTTGATGCTTCCTGCAAAACATCATCAAATCTTTCGCTAAATGATATAATGGCTGCCGGCCCTACTATTCAGGACGACCTATTTTCAATATTACTTCGTTTTCGACAGCCAAGATTTGTGTTTACCGCTGATATTGAAAAAATGTATCGGCAAATATTGATTGACGAAAGGGAAAGACAATTCCAACTAATATATTGGAGGCGCGACCCAAGCCACTCACTTAAGTGCTATCAGTTAAATACAGTGACATACGGAACAACGTCAGCGCCTTATTTAGCTACGAAGTGTTTGCAGAGACTAGCCCAGGAAGAAGCAGCCACTTATCCCTTAGGAGCACAAGTGCTTACTAAGGACTTCTACGTCGATGATGTACTGTCAGGATCAAAAAACCTGTCCACAGCACTGGAAATGCAAACACAACTAAAAGAATTACTCTCAAAAGGTGGATTTAAGCTTAGGAAGTGGTGCGCAAATCATCCGCGTCTATTAAGGGATATCCACCCAGACGATAGAGCGCCACAGCTCACATTTAACGACGGAAATGAGGAACAAATAAAAATCCTAGGTCTAACCTGGATACCAACATCGGATTCATTCAGCGTCAAGACGGCATGGATCGAAAGGAATAAGATAACCAAACGAACAGTTTGTTCAGATGTTGCACGGATTTTTGACCCACTTGGTATCATGTCTCCAGTAGTAGTTACAGCCAAAATATTCCTGCAAGAACTATGGGCATTAAAAATGGATTGGGATGCATCACTACCAATGGAGTTGCACACAAAATGGACTCATTATCGAGAAGGCCTCCAGTCTCTGAACGACATACGATTTCCGAGACAAGTACTTTCTGAACAACCATCAAAAAATGTACAAATTCACACATTCGCAGATGCTTCTCAAAGAGCAAACAAGGATAAACAGATCGTAGTAAGATTGCTTTGTGCAAAGTCAAAGGTAGCACCGTTGAAGCAAATTACCCTACCACGACTCGAGCTGTCTGCCGCAAAACTTGCCGCTGAACTCACTAACCGTGTTAAGAACGATCTGAACTTCAAAAACGAGCCTACGTACTATTGGACAGATTCAGAGATTGTGCTTGGGTGGTTAAACTCGCCATCCTCTTCATACCAAACATTTGTTGCGAATCGAGTATCAAGTATTCAGAGCTTATCTATTCCTGAGCAATGGCGTCATGTCAGATCTGAGGATAATCCTGCTGATTGTTTAACACGAGGTTTAACTCCAGAAAGGTTAAAATCATGTAATATGTGGCTCTATGGGCCACTGTTTTTATACAGCATAGAAACGTTTTGGCCACAACCATATGTCAAGAAGGTAGAATGTAACATAGAGAAAAAGCGACTTGCGCTTCCTCTGATAACAGATGAAATTTCAACACATTTTGTCCAGAATATTGACCATAAAAATTCATTCAGCAAGCTGAAACGGATCACAGGATACATCATTCGTTTCGTAAATAAGCTTAAAGATCGTAGACAAGGGAAAAATGAAACGAAGGATACAGTATTCACTGCACAAGAGCTCCAGGAAGCACTTATGATAATTATAAAGGTGATACAGCAAGATCAGTTCAAAGAAGAGATCAAGCAACTAAATGAGCATAAAGAACTAGCCAGAAATAGTCCATTAAACACTTTAACACCATTCTTAGACGAAAGAGGCATCATACGAGTTGGAGGACGACTGCAGGCAGCAAACGTATCGTATGATACTAAACATCCCATCTTGCTACCATACTCACATCAGTTGACCAAACTATTAATGACAAATATCCACAATGAAAACCTCCACGTTGGCCCGCAAACCTTGCTCTCTATTACAAGGCAACAATTCTGGCCCATAAAGGGAAAGACCATTGCTAGGTCAATAGTCCAACACTGCGTACAGTGTACTAGAGCAAAACCAAACATGTTGTCACAAATGATGGGCAACTTACCATCACATAGAGTTCAACCTGCGCGCCCGTTCATAAACGCAGGTGTGGATTTTTGCGGACCTGTGTGGACACACTTTAAAACAAGAGGAAGGCGTCCACAAAAAACGTATATTGCCGTATTTTGCTGCTTTGCAACTAAGGCCACGCATCTAGAAGTTGTCAGCGATTTGTCAACGCAAGCATTTCTGGGAGCATTAAAGCGATTCATGGCAAGGCGAGGTCATTGTAGCAATATATACTGCGATAATGCGACTAACTTTGTTGGCGCTAGAAATGAGCTGCAAGAATTAAAGCAGTCTATTTATTCACACAAATCAAAACTAGAAATAGCTACCGCATGCGAATCCAATGGAATTGACTTCCACTTCATTCCCCCACGTGCTCCACATTTCGGCGGGCTTTGGGAAGCTGCCGTGAAGTCAGCAAAATATCTTTTGAAAAGAACAGTAGCTAATGCAGCATTGACATATGAAGAGTTAGAGACGGTCATTGTTCAGATTGAGGCAATTCTGAATTCAAGACCAATAACTCCAATGTCCTCCGATCCCAATGATCTCTCAGCATTGACTCCAGGGCACTTTCTCATAGGAGAACCACTCACCAATAACATCGATCCATATGCAACCCCTGAAAGAGCAAACCTCCTTACTAGATGGAAATTAGTGACACATCTAAAAAACGAATTCTGGAAACGTTGGTCTAGAGAATATTTGAACGAACTACAACAACGTCATAAGTGGAAGCATCCCAGTCAAAATATCCAACCAGACTCGCTTGTTATCATCAGAGAAGAGAATGTGCCCTCATTAAAATGGCCACTGGGGAGAATCATCAAGGTTATAAAGGGAGATGATGGCTTGGCTCGAGTGGCGGATGTTCGAGTGGGTAAAACCATTGTGCGCAGGCCTATACATAAACTTGCACCTCTTCCAAGCCAAGATGAAGAGACAACTACACCAACTGAATTAACACCAACCAATGACGTTGGAGGCAATCAACCGGTTGCTACTAGCGCAAGCTTTACAACGACACAGGACACTCGTTCAACTGATATACACACAAACCCAAGAAAGAGGGCACGACTCTCGATTGGTCATACAATCAGCACTATACTCTTGACCTGTTTGTTTCTACCAGGAATTTTCGGGTCTCCAATTGAAACAACACACTTCAGATCTAGCCCAGGTCTACATTTTGAAAATTTGGGATCAGCCAGTATAATCTCAAATGAATGGGATTTGATTGTGTATTACGATATGACTGATTATTGGAGTGAATTTGAAGGAGTACTAAATGGAAGTCGGATGCTACACGACCTCTGTAAAAGATTAACCAAGGAAAAAAGTTGCACTATTATTACGACACAACTAGACCATCTGATAGACGAAATAGCCAGCAACAACGAATTGTTATTACCACCATCTTCATCTACGCGAACAAGGCGAGGAGCGGTAAATTTTATTGGAAATATTGCAAATGCGTTATTCGGTGTTCTGGATTCGGAGTACGCTGAGAAAATGTCTCAAACAATTGAAGACGTTAAATCAAATGAAGAGCATCTACTCAACCTTATTAAAAATCAAACGACAATAATCGACGCAACTGTGAATATCATGAAGAAGAACTATGAACAAATCAATCAACAATTTAAGGAAGTAGAGGTACAACTGAATTTATTTTCCAACTTCACCAACTTTGCTTCAGAAAAATTATACCAAGAAGAATTGACTAGCTTGTTCACATCAGTTTCTATTCAAGTCGTTCTCATAGTTTCGAATATTCAACGAGCTCAATTCTCTATAATAGACGCCCTGACTGACACTCATCACGGACGGATTAGCCCGCAATTGATCACTCCATCTCAACTAAAGCAAGAACTAGTTCAAATCAGAGGCCACTTACCTCCAACTCTGAGGTTACCTGCAGAGCATGTACTACAGCTGTATAGCTTAATGAGGTCTGCCGCACGAGCCACCGCAAGACATGTAATATTTAAACTAACACTGCCTCTATTGTCATTCGAGAAGTTCGAACTTTTCCGAATAATACCCATACCTGCACTGATGAATGACACCTTTATTTCAATCAAACCATCTTCCAAATTTTTGATCATCAACCTACACCGTGATCAATATTATCCGCTCACGGAACAGGGACTGCAATCCTGCATATCTATCAAGGAAGATCATCACTTGTGCAAGCAAACTCACCCAATCTACAAAAAGGGCTCAAGTATAAGCAGCTGTGAAGTGAGTTTAATGAACGAAATACTTCCAACAACAAAATGTCACATCATTAACGCTGGAGATGAACCTCAATGGATCCAGTTGAATAATCCCAATCAATGGATGTTCGCAGTCAGGAATAAAACAAATATTAAGGTTGTCTGCGGTACGAACGTAACAACGGCTACGCTAGAAGGAGCGGGAATCTTAAAACTAGAAGAAGATTGCATCATAAGACAGGAACGAATAACCATACAAGGGCACAACATCTACCCAAGTATTGGAAGAATGTCCTATAGTGCAACAAGCAATATCACCGATGTTGCAAATCCGGAACAATTGTCAGCGGTGATCCCACAAATGCCGTTATATCAATCCCATTGGCAAGAACTGCAAGAAATAAGGGATCACATAAAACAACAATTAGCTAACAGTAAACTTCCTGTTAAACTACCCGCACATGACGTACATCAGTTCACGGTGGGATACATTGCAATCCTACTAACAATATTAACAGCTATCTACTTGACATGGAAGTTCAGAGCCGACATCTGTAAACCCAAGGGATCCAAGCCAATTCCGCAGCCACGGCGTAGTCGACCCAGTGACTTCAACATAACCATCGATGCCTAATAAGGTTGAATCAACGCTTCAACGGGGGGAGGATGTTTAGATTTAGGAAAAATTCCGATATATTTCTAGAAAATGTGATCAAATTTAATTTAATATTATTTTGCCGTCATAGCACCTTTTCACTCATTGCGATCATTCTCCACGACAAACAAAAAGCTTGCGATGCAAAAATATTTTCCCACATAGCCGTTTATCATAAGAATTTCATGGTCACGGGGTAGAATTCGGCGTCAGATGACACTGCGAATTATGTGAATTATGAATTTTAAAATTATGCATGTATGTATGTACGTATGTACGATTTCCGTGGGAATTGCACAATAAGTGAAAAGGTGCAATCGCAACAAATTGTAATAATATATAAATAAGATGCGAAAAATTAAATATATCATTGTGTTTTTTAAGATCGCACGAGTTAGGTGTTTTTATTTAACCAAATTCCTTTTCAGCAGTCAACATTCATTTGTTAAGCTTAGTGTACAGGTACAAGCACCTGATACACTACCATCAACAGCCAAGGTACAAGAACCTTGACTGCCCTGCCACGACAATAGGCAAAAGAGCCTAACAATGATATTCACAGTAAAATTTTAATTGCAGCTGAATTTCACCAAGTACATGCCGATAAATTATAATTCTAAGATATAAAAATATTAAACCCTTACATTATAAAATTGCATTACAAAAAAAATATCGAAACTCTATTTCAAGATAGGTTGGGTAAATATTTGCCTTATATTGTTTTATAAAGGTAACGAAAAGTAATTTCCCTATCATTTCAATCACTAAAAGTAGTCAGTCTGAAAAAATTCCAAGCGTTGTATAAACGTTACCAACACAATTATAAACAAAGTTTATGAAGGTAACCGAAACATTACCGCAACCACTGCTGTGACCAAAGTAAATTAATCGAGAGTACCCAAGGTTATATAAGGGTTATATAAGAAGTTATATTAAGGTAACCAGAATATTTTTATTACTCATTTTATAAAACTTTTAGTTATATAACGTTACCTAAATCAAGTCACAGTAACCATTATATAATGGTCCATTTCAGCTCTATAAGAGGTTTATTGTGGTTACGAAGAGGTTTCTAGTACTAGTCTATATTACTTAAGTTATATAATTTCATAATGGAAACCTTACGGTTACTACTATATAAAATAAATTGTTTCTTGGGTGTATATTATCAATTCATAATGACTGCCAGTAACATTACGTCAGCCAGCTGTTTTCGTCTCAAATAAAATTCAAGCAAACATCGCTAGTGCCACACCAAGAGACGAAACAAACATAACTGGTTACAGCGGCTACATAAAGCCTACAAAACTCGGTAGATGTCACCATTCTTTTGGCAGAGTTAATCTGTATCAGAGCTGATCTGAGTTTAAAAGAATCGTGTTTCCTACCTTTTTTTACAAAAAAATAATTCTGATCAGGGATAACCTCAGCTTCCTTTCATACAGAAGATAATTCTGGTCAAAGATAATCTGAGCGTCTTATTCTTTTTATAGGAGCAATTTGTTGCCCTGCTGCTTGCACGCAATAGCAAAGAGCATTTTGCTGCCCTTCTGCTTGCACGCAATAGCACCGAGCATTTTGCTTTCCTTCTGTTTTCACGCAGTACCAGTGTCACTTGTACCACTGAAGTTTATTTTGTTGACAGATAATTAATTCTGTTCTTCTTCTTCTTCTTATTTCAGAATAACTAATACAAGGGTGGCGGACTGCGTGGCCAGCATTAATTTTTTTTTAATTTTAATTTTATTTTTTTTAATTTTTTTGAGTTGAATTTGTTGGATTTTATAATAGTTTATATGTTAATTTTTTATTGATTGAATTATTACTTGAATGAATTTTTTGCTGTGATATTTATTTTTAAGCAATTATTGAATAAAATTTTATATTTGAAGTGGAAAGACTGAGTTGTATTTTATACCGGCTCTCCTTCCTCACGATCGAGACTAGATCTAACACTATTTTTAGCACAAATGACATGATCAACATCATTTCTTCATATCAGAATTTTAAAAGATACAACTCATCACACTTCGTAACGGAATTGACACTAATAATTGAATCGAATTGAATAATTAAATAAAAAATAAATTCACAATTCAAAAAAATGTTTTGTTAGTTAAAAGATAAATTCATAAACTTAATTTACAGATTCTGCTTTCTTGCAGTTTTTGAGGGTAGAGGTTTGCGGTTATTAAGTTCGTTCATAGATTAATAATTAGAGTTTTCAATTCGAAATTGAAAAATATTACGGCTATTCAAAATTTAGATTTTTAAGCAAAATTATTGAGATTATTTGCTTAAAAGAACGATATGGTTGGTCAAATACCCCATGTACTTTTATCTTCTTAAAAAACAAACATAATTTTAGAATCGGCCTGATGGTTTTCGAGAAATCTTGACATCCGGTATTTGAAAAATAAACGCGTTTAAATTTCAATTTAGTTTAATTCCCAAATTACAAGCATCCCGCAAGTTACATTTCCTCACCTTAATATAGGTAACAGATATACAATTACAAGTCTAGACAGTCTCGACATAAATAAAATTCCAATACGAACCTGATCCATTCCTCCAAGCTACATTTTTCACATTTTCCCACATTCCCAGACTTACCTGCAAAATAAACAGAAAAGACAAATTAATAAAAAGTTTATCACAATTTAACATGGGAACAATGATGAGGTAAGCAGTTTTAACTATCAGAATTTTAGAATTAAAGATTCCAGAATTCAGACTTAAGACCGCCGTGATTTAGTTCGTCACTTTTTAAAGAAAAGCATCAGTAAAGAATATAGAATTGTGTTAGTTTACTCCAAAGATTTGTGATAATTAAAGATTATAATTTGATAATTCTCTAAATATATAAACATAGTTGTTCAGTTTACAGTGGAAATTATGTTTTTTATTTTCCGAAATCTACCCTCAGTTTTTTTTTTTTTTTTGTTACGAATCCTAAAGGAAAAAGTTGATTCGCGCTCTTATCTTTCATGCATAGATATACTTGCTGACCTAACTACATATATCTCAAACCCTATTTAGATGTTTTATTCTTTCTTCGAAACTGATTCTTAAGCATGCGATAGAACACAAAATCAATTTTGATGTAAAAAAAATATATTTTACCAATTTACAGACACAGTTCTTATGCGTGAACGACCAATATGGATGAGAGGATATAGATAAAACATCAAAATTATGAGGTTCTTGAAAAATCAATCTTTGCAAGTTTCTAGATGTAAACTAAAACTAGAAAGTGTTTGAATTATTTCAAAATCTTTTTTTTCATCGTTTTATATCATTTTTTTTTTTTCAAATTTCAAAGTTTAATTTTTTTTAATAATAAAGAATTAATTTTTTTTTTATACACATATAATATAATCATTATTCTGGTATAGCCCGTTATTCAGATAATAAAAGAAGGCTGTTTTACTTATTACTTTTTTAAAATTTCTTTATTATATTTTTAAAACTAAAACTAAAATAAGTATCATTTTCGGTCAACAGATAGCGCTGCCCCAAAAAAATTGATACTTTCTTTATATTGATGTATATTGACGTAGGTATTTCGAAATTCTGCCAGAATTTTTAATAATTGCACTACATGCGCTAGAAGATGAATACTTTGAGCACATACTTACATAAAGCTGCGTCAAAAAGTGAGGACCGGTTACATTAAGACTTTTCTTTACTTGCATATCTATGATAAACATGTCCTTTGAAAGCTTTTAGTATTGCGAATTATTGGGAAACAAGCACGTTTAATGTTCGGAAATTTATCAACTGAAGCACATGTGAGTTATAAATACTCTTAAATAATGTGCCTACTCTAACTAATTAGACAAAATAAAAAAAACATTAAAAATAAGTCTCTTAGATTCTAAGCGAGATTATTAATTTAAGGAAGAAAATACAACTTTCATTAAAAGAAGAAAAAAAAAGCATATGTATATGTATAAAAAAGATATAAGAATACAGATAAAATACCTAAATAGGTATTATAATATTAAAGATACAGAAAATAATTACATGAACAAGAAAGCATTGTTACTAAAAAAATAATAATAAAAAAACAACTACTTAATATTTAAAACATTCTGACTTGAATCTCCCAATGACTCGAAGTGAACATATGGTTAGAGGAAGTGAGTTCCAAAGTCTGACACCATAGACGAAGAAAGATCGAGAACTAATCGAGAATCTATAATGGGGAGTTTTCAACAAAAGCGTTCTTTCAGAATGCGAAAACTTAAGTTAACTGCCAAGGTAATCCGAGTACTGCAAGTTAAGAATTTTAAATATCACAAAGCAAATACGGAATTTCAGATAGTTATCCAAAGTGCAACCAAGAATTTTCCTCGAGTATTGCGAAATATATTCATATCTTCTAATGCTAAAGACATACCGAGCACATGAGTTAAATGCGATATTTAATAATATAATAATATACAACGTTTGCATAGTTGATAATTGGTGGTAGTAAGCATTTCACAAGTCGAACACGTATAGTTTGTGGCGTATATGCTGAGTGTCGCCATAATTCCTTCAGTCCACCATAGATCCTAACAACATCGATGTGATCGCTCCAAGATAACCGATTATTGAAGATCAAGCCAAGATTCCGAGTATTAGTTGAAAACGGTATAATCAAATCATTTATAATAACTGGTGGCAGGTCAGTACAGGTTAAATTGAGATAATAAATGAGCATAGCTTGAGGTTTGGATGTGTTGAGTCTGAGCTTGTTAAATTCAGCCCACCTACTTATGCATTGAAGATCTTTGTTTAGCTCAGTAATTGCGCGTGGGATATCATTGATTGGAGCAGATGTATAAAGTTGTACATCATCACCATACATATAACTGAAGTGAAGATTTATTAATGTGATTTTCCAGATCATTTACGTATAGACTAATGAGAAGAGGACCTAAGATAGATCCTTGTGGCACTCCTGAATAGAGAGAACAGAGCTTGGCAGATTTCGAGTTACAAACAACGAATTGCTTCCTATTAGTTAAGTAATCATAGATGAGTTTAGCCGCAGGACCAGCAAAACCAAATTCTACAACCAGCTTATTATATAATAAGTTAAAATCGACAGAGCCAAACGCTTTCGAAAAATCAAGTAGGGTAAGTACAGTTACTTCTTTATTTTCCATACTACATATAATCGTATCCGTGAGAAGTAGTAAAGATGAAGTTGTGCTGTGTTGGGCTCTGAAACAAGACTGGATAGAACTGGTTAGCATGATCGATGATTTGATTATATAAGACTTTTTCAAATATTTTGGACAATATAGGAAGAATGGTAGTAGGTCTATAATCTTCCGGGGACAATGCATTGGTCTTCTTTCTAATAGAAACAACAAGCCCTGTTTTCCAAGCTGAAGGGAAAAAAGCAGTAGTGATAGCAGTATTAAATATATGTAAATTTATATAAATATATTATATATATGATTAATTAAGGCGGCTTTAAATATAAAAACGAATTTTTTAATTAAATTGATCAATTCAACCGTAGCCCCCGTGTTATATCGTAGTATAATACGCAATACGTACACATTTCTTCAAAAACAAGAATTCAAACACTTGTGTTTGCGTTTGTTTGCTCAATGTGTACCCTCAAAAGGTTAGCAATGCTGTTAAATCATGCACTTGCTTCTTTACATTTGTAGTTGATTAATATCTGAAGCTTGAATTTTATCGAAATTTTTGTTAAATATGACATGGGAATTTTATTCGAAAATTTAATCGGAAAATTTCTAAAAATAACTTTTCATTATTTATAAAACGAATTTGTTCATTTAGTAATGACGAAGTAATTGTGTATATGAATCCCAGTGCCGGATCTAGGAAATTTTTAGGGGGGGGGGGTGCAAAGACGTTAATTGCCCCCCCCCCCCCACCCCTCTAACAACAATCTTGATGTGGGAAAAATTTTATTACTATGCAGCATATATGACAGATAACTTATTATATAATACATTAATACATACCCTGGAACTAAAACCAGAAAAACAAGATATTAATTGTCGTTTGAATCTCAAATTGTTTTAAAATAAGAGGAAAGTTAAAAATCGTATCATTACAAAAACAGTTTATTTTATTAACACAAAAAATACAAATTAAAAATTTTATTATGTCTGAAATTATGGGTCGTGCCGAAACCTACAGAACGTAGCTATAGCGCCTACTCTACCTCCATTCTTCACATCGGATGTCATCTTGTGCAGAGTTGCCATTTTAGACGCTATTTAGCCGGCAAAAATTTGTAAAGAATTTCTAACTGCTTTTTATACCCTAGATGTATACTAAATTTGTCATTCCGTTTATAACGCACAGAAATAGTGATAGTAGAACAGAATGGATTGGACACTCATGCATAATATTAAAATTTCTTTTGATTTTTGCATGTCCGTCCGCATAATAACTCGAATACATTTAGTGTGTATTTTGTACACGGGCTTTCTTTACAAAAAAAAAAAAAAAAAAAAAAAAAAATTAGTTAAAAAATGGGACAAATCGGGCTACTCCTTCATAGGATTGTCATATAAATATTTCGATTTTCACTATATATTTGGACCTGCCCGAAAACGCGTTCATGTAAAGAGCTAAAATTTCGTACATTCTATTTTCATAAAAATTGCAAATACAAGTTCAAAAATGGAATAAAACTGGCAACCTTTTCTTGGTATTGCCATGCAAAATATTTGGACATTACCTGAGAACGCGTCGATGTAGAGAGCGTTTTCATAAAAATTGTAAATAAAATTTCCAAAATAAATTCAATCGTGGAGTTCCCTTTGTTGGTGTTGCCATACAGAACTTTTGGTTTCACTTTATTTAACTGTTATTATCATCTAGCTAGAGTATAATATTAATGATCTCAGATCAATTATAACTCTTTGTTTTGTTTTTTTAGCCGATTTTCAATATGAATCTTCCCGACTAGAACGACTAAAATTTGAGACGGTTTCAAAAAAACTCTGGAGTACTGCCATTCAGATTGAAGTTATTTAGCCAATTTTTTACCCGGATTGAAAGGCCTTAATCCATCTAAAATGACTAAATTTAGCTAGCATAAATATATTTTTCTGGCAACTCTGTGCTTGTGCCTACTGTCTTATATCCTAGACACACAGCACGACCTAGTGAATCATTTATACTATCTATTCATTAAAATGCCGTCCCATAGTATACGTCATTATAGCTAGAAAATCAGATGATAATGAAAAACACTAATGAAGTGTTTTCCTCCTTCATTATAGCTATAGTGAGGAATAATGTGCTAGATTTGGCATATAATGTAAATCTGGAGCTCCCCTTTGCATCTGCCGATTTGAAAAATAAGAAGAAGAAATGCAAAGAAATGCAAATCACAGATCATATTATCAATATTTTTTTTTTGTAATATAATGTTTTTCTCATTTGCAAATTGTCAAATTGAAAATAAAATAAATGAAAACAAAGTTTATCGCGTTAATTCGATCCACATTGCTTCTTTAATGTGAGAAGTTTTTTAATTAACGAAATGGCTGTGTGTTTGCACTATAGACTAATGAGTCGTTAGTTATTTCTTCATTAAGAGTACTGTGTGTCTAGGGCATTATATTTTGTCTACAGTCGCGCTTGGATTGATGAATGGTGGAGAACTAGGTTTGCCAGCCATCTTGGTACATTTTCAGAATTTTGCAATTCGTTTCATCTATAATACAAAGGTGCAATGTGAGGATTAAGCCGAATTTTTAATATAATTAACTTGCAAAGGCTTATACCCTAGACACACAGCGCTCTTAATGAAGAAATAACTAACGACTCATTAGTCTATCGTGCAAACACACAGCCAATTCGTTAATTAAGTTGTTTTGTCAAACTGGTTTTGAAATACTTATGACATTAAAGAATTGATATGGACCGAACTAACGCGATAAGCTTTGTTTTTATTATTTGATTTTTCAATTTAACAATATACAAATAACAAAAACATTATATGAAAGAGCATATTAACAATAAAGTTTGCGATTTGCATTTCTTTGCATTACTTCTTCTTATTTTTCAAATCGGCAGATACACAGCGGAGCTCCAGATTTACATTATATGCCAAATCTAGCACATTTTTCCTCATTACAGCTATAATGAAGGAGGAAAAACTTCATTAGTGTACTTCATTATCATCTGATTTTCGAGCTGTAATGACGTATACTATTTGACACACGACATTTTAATGAATAGTTAATACTAAGGACTCATTTGATCGTGCTGTGTGCCTAGGGTATTACAGACTTAATAGAAAGTTAATTGACTGGCTATATATAAGCGCAATTCAAAGTATGATGTCAGCAAAGGAGCTTTCAGATTCCGGAAAGAAAACTGAAGTATGATCTGAAAAAATGCCAATTCTTGTAATTAGATTTTTTTCTCGTTTAGTTATGAGTTCACAAGTCCGTGGTATTGCCGCCCCCTGAAAACTAGCGCCCAGGGCAAGTGCCCCCGCGTGCCCCTCCATAGGTCCGGCCCTGATAAATCCAAGAACAAATACAAAATATGCATTTACTTTTATCAAAAATTATTCATTTATACTACGTAACATGCAACATACATAATAACGTAAATATTTAATTTGCATACCAATACAATGTTTATTATATACTCCTCATACGGAAAGAACATTTAGGCACAAAAAACCGTAAGGTTCACCCCCCCCCCCCCCCCCCCCCACTCCAATACATTTTTTATCTTTCACTAAGTATAACCATAGATGGCACAAGAGCTAGATGTCGCATGCAGTACCAAAAAAGTATACAAATTTTATATGGCTGGGTGGTCCATTCCGGAATGGACCACAACATTTGAAATGATGTATACGACGAGTGATTCATATTTTTTCGTATCTGAAGTGTTGGGGAAGTCGATCAAATGTATACAAAACTACTATTATAAAATCATTTGCATTCGTCACAATCTCAAAGATATTATGGTCCATTTCAGAATGCACTACTCATTTCACAATGTGTATACTCTACTTTAGTATGGCATGCGACATCTAGCTCTTGTGCCATCTATGGTATAACCTATCCATAGCCTTCGAGTATCACACCATTTACAGGATATCCTGTATGATGTATATGTGTGCATTGTATGTAGGTTCCGCTGCCTGAAGTGTGAGTATTTTTCTATGAAAATAAAAGTTGAAAGAAGTTTCTAAATTTTAAAGTTTTATTTCAAAATAAAATCGAGTCGCAGCTTAAGATTTCAGAAAATAAAAAATAAAACTAGGACGGAGTTCGCCAAGATTACATACAAAAAGAACATAGATGTAAGTAAATGGAATAAAAAGTTTTACTGATTCCGTTTTGTGCAACAACAAATTCGAAATGGATCCTTCTTTTCCCATATTTCCTTTGGACAAAGAAAATATGGTTTTCCTCTGTAGTGGGTATAGAGAAAAAAAATTCACATCTACCTTTTTGTGTGTATAAATGGAATCCATTTAATCTGCTCCTCGTCTGGCTTTCAGGTATAATAAAATGTTTTTTGTCAAATGGTTTGTTTTATACACATTTCGATCCCACCACCTAAAAATAAACGTTCCAAATTGAGTAAGGCGAAATGCTTTGGTATATTCATAGGATATGGGTTCAAGTTATATCATGGGTTAATAATGTGCAATTAACTTAAATAGTTTTAAAAAGGTTTCGAGAATTAAGTGAAGGGTAGGGACAGTTATTGTTTATTAACGTTTAAAGTTTAAATATCCAAATGCTTGAGATTATTTTGGAGCAATCATATATCAGTTGAAATATGAGTCGTAACTTTCATAATCTGGAAAAAAAAACGTTTAGAGTATGTATTAGCTGGCGAAAGAGACGACTACAGTTTTGTTTTCTAGTTTTAGGCTTAAGCACAATGGCGTCGAATAGAGCGGCCGATTGCTGAGTTCTATGCAATGTAAAAACGTTCCTAGAGAAAATTGTGCCTATTACTGCAATAGTTGTCGGCCGTCGAAATAGTGTTTCAGCTATTTCTAGTAAAGTTAGAAGCGATTGATTAATTTGGAAAGATAACTAGGATATGTAACGATGTTGGCAATAAAGTTTGTCAATACATACGAGTCCACCAAAATCCACAAAAAATAGTTTCCGAAATTCTAATTTTCAACCATATCCGGACTACTCCCTGTCCTGAAATGCTATTTGTGTACAAATGACATAATTTGAAAATAGCTGCAAGGGAAAAAGAAAAGAACTTCTGATTAAATTGTCTGCTCTATCTTGCTTTCCTAGGAAAAATTTGTAAAATTACTTTCCAACAAAATGAATTAATTTAGTTAGCGAAAATTTGAAGAAACTTCTCTACGAGTTTTTTTTTCGATAACTTTAAATGGAAAAATATTGAAAACTTTGAAATTCAAATTTCGAAAGATATTCACCAACGATGGAATGATGGATCTATTACCTTTCAAACGAACTCTCTTATTTACATAAGTATGATAAAAGTTTTTGAGGAGATAGAATTCCCGGAACTTATTACACCTCTCTTCTAACTTCACTACATATTGAATCTCACAACCAACAAGTTAACTACATACTTGAAAAATTTATAAACTTCGTCACATCAACGTAAATAAAATATATTAAAAAAACTTTTAAAATAAATAACTTTTGGAGAATAAAAGAATTTTAAGAACATTTATTTTTAACGATTCTAAATCAAATCATAAATACAAGAGGCAAAAACAACCGTCTCGTCCGGGGTTAGAAACCGGGGTCTTCCGCTTGTCGGGCGACTGCTGTTACCATACCACTGAACTAATAGACAGATGATTTTCCATCTTGCATTTATTAATTTGTAATTAGCCTACTAAGTCACGTTTTGCTTTCAGCTGGCATTAACCAGTAACGATGAAAGTGCACAATTAAATTTGTAAATTCAATTTTATTGTATTTTTCCCGGACGGGAGTCGAACCCACACTTGTTAGAATCACTCAAAATAAAAGTTCTTAAAATTCTTGTATCCTCCATATTTGACCGATTCTAACAAATGTGGGTTCGATTCACGTCAGGGAAAAATAAAATAAGTTTTGTAAATAAAATGCACTAGAAAGTAAGAAATGATTTTGGTCTTTCTCAGTGATATACACAAGAAAAATGCAATTGCAAAATAAGAAATGCTACAACTCAGATTAAATCTTAAAAGTTTGAGCAACCATATCAATAAATATAATCACAATTGTCCAACTGCCCAACCTTTTAAGATTTAATGTGAGTTCTAGCATTACTTATTTTTCAATTAAACTTCTCTTGTGTATATCACTTAGAAAGAAAAAAAATATTTCTTATTTTTAGTGCATTTTATTAACAAAAGCTATCTATTTTAAAAATTTTTTTAATATACTTTATTTTCAAATTTTTAGTCATAAATTCTTTACACTCTCGAATATCGACTCTTCAATCTCGACTCTACAATCTCGACTCTCAAATCTTGACTGTCGCATTTCGAGTCTCAAACCTCGACTCTCGAATCTCGATTCTCGACCTATATCACACACTTCCAAATTGCACAACCCCATTGGTGACAGTTACCACCCCCACCCCAAAACCCTCAGCAAGTAAGAAAATTTCACTCATTCTAAATCAAAAAACCCATGTAAGCCCATCCAGTTTTACTACCTTAAAACTCATTCATTACGAACGGTACTCTCAGTCGTTCAGGAGCTCAATCACAAAGTTTCTGAGTCAGGGGTCTGTAAGTTGTTAGAAAGTTATTAAAAACAGCTGATGGAACACAATATAACCAGAGTTACTCTCACACACTCACGAAATGTACGGATAGACAGATAATATAAGAAGAAATAGAGGGAGGGAGAGAATGTGAAAGAAAGAGAGAGGTAAAAATGAGAGAGAAGAGGATAACGATAATTAGAGAGAATCATAAGAGCAAAGAAGAGAGAAATATTGATAAATAGAGGGAGATGTAGAGAGAAAAAGATACAGAAAAAGTGGAAGAAAGATCGATATGGGGGAAAGAGTGAGATATAGAGGCGATAAAGACAGAGATAGGTTTATCGAAGGAAATATTAAAATAGGTCTGTTTGATGAAAAGCCCGGGTAAACCCCAGGCTACACCGGGCTAGACTATCTTGTTTTTTGAAAAATCTAGGCTACCCCGTGCTTACACTAAAAATTTCTCGGGGTAATGGTTTGACAGTTGTCACTTGAGAACTGCCACTTGCAATTTGTTGTTGATTGTTGAGTGGAAATAAGCAAAAATTAGAAGAAAAGAAATAGAAAAATAGCTAGAACACATTTTATTTGTATTCACCCATTTTATAAATAACTTTTTACAATTAATTATATTCCGGAAAACTGTCAGACAAATGTCATTACATTAGATTTACCCGGTGTTTTATAAACTTGTTCGATGTGTGCACAACACCCCGGGTAAATTTGGGGAAAATTGTAGGGGAAAATTTATACGGTGTTTTACACAGTGTTTTCATCGAACAAACCTAATATAAGGCCATGCTACGTTTGAAACATCTCATAAGAGCGAAGAAGAAGAACAAATAAGTGTCATCGAGCTTGTCAATTCCCGATCAATGCATACGGAATTTATATACTTCACGTATGTAGCTTTGTGGTATTTTGTGTTTTCCATTTCCTCTGTCCAATTTAATTTTTAAAAAGATCTATTTAGGAACGGCATCTATTGGAAAACTTAATTAAAAAATTCCAGTCGGTATATGTTTCCGATTCAACCACTCTGACGCTGTAATTTTTTACTTTATGGTGAAAACCTACAATAAAAAGAAGACGGGAAACAATTATTTTCATATCAAGAAATTCAAAATATGTATGTAGCTTTAGTAAATATGACCGGCATAAGTGCTATAGCCAACATCAATAGTCCACCAATTTCAGCTGTAGAGTATAATATGTAGACACAATAATACACAAAAGAAATATATGATAAATGAAAAAGAAGGAAGGACATATGGAGGGAATATCAAAAGATTGGGAGGTAGAATTGTCGAACCCTCCTACCAAAAATTATTCCATTAAATTTATCAATTAAATTCATAAGAAAACATTAGTTTTAATTATATACATAATCATATTGGTAGGTACTTTTTAATTTCGAAATACCCTAATCACCAATATCTTGCAGAAATTTCCACGAAGTGCCTAATTGTCGAAGAATGTAAAACACCACAAATCACTCTCCTTATCTAATTTATGAAATGACGGCAGAAAAAGTAAGATTTTCAAAAATTCGAAATTTTGTTAAAGAATTTTTTTTAATCCGAAAATGTTACAATGTACCCTATATAAATAGATCCGCTCCACTGGTGATAAAGCTCGAAAATAAAAGTGCATTAGTTAAAAAAAAAAAAAAAACACATGGTAACACGCTGCTATTAGACCCACACAACCTTACTCTGTGGCCGCAGCATTCAACAAATAATGACGTTAGGTTCAGTTTCGGGGTACTCTTATCCGATTTGGGGCATTCCTCAGGGATCAATACTGGGACCTCTTGTTTTCACGTTATTTATTAATGATCTTGTGAATGCTCTTGATGATACAAGGGTTCATCTCTACGCAGACGATGTTCAAATATACATATGTATTTCGGATGTCTCATTTTCCTGCAAGATGATTGCGCTGAAAGGCGCAATCTTGATTTGGCCAAAATTTCAGAATGGTCTTCAAGAAATCATCAAATCTCAAAATATCGCATTCTACAGAAGGAATTCCGCTGTTATTGAATTACCTCCGATTGTCTTTAATGGGATTACATTACATTACATTATAGGGTTAAAATAGACACAGAAACGAAACGGAAAAACATATGAAGGTCTTCGGCGGCTATAGCTGTCTACAGCAATCCTATACAGACATCAACACGTCTCAAGCTAGTTCAAAGACCTATTTTTACCTAAGGAAATATAATCTTTCCGAAATTAGATCGTGATTCGTAAGAAAACTGACGTTGAATAATTGCATCAGATTTATTTATGGGCTACGAAAATTTGACCACATGTCTATGGAAATCTGTATACATATAGAATATTCCTGCTTGGATGTATCCGGGAATCTCTATTCAACATAGATTATTTTATATTTATTCGAATTACTGCAATCATGTAAACCACAATAACTGATTGACTTTATCAATTTTTTAACTTCTCAAAGGCGTAGGAAAGTATTGATCCCACATTTCACATAGTCAGCTTTTCAACTCTCATTCTTCGTTCATATCGCACGCCTGTGGAATATTTCACCTGTGCATCTACATACTTTGCCTCCTCCCTCAGTGCCTCGAAAACAATCCTGGATAGTAAAATTTGATTCGTATGTGAATGGTCGTCAGTAATCACCAGTATACTCTACCATAACTGTAAACCATTTTTGCTACTAACTCATTATTATTGCTTCTTTTTTTTTTTGTGGATATTTTTTCTTCTATTTTATGTTATTTTTGTATAATCTATTGTTGCTTTTTATTATTTTATCATTTCTCTATTCTTTTGTAAATTCTAGGTTAGCCGACAGTTTGGAGTATAATATAAGATCTCTGATTTTATGTACTTTCCGAAAATAAATTGAGTCTTAATTTGAATTTGATCACTCCTCACATTATTAAACAAATTATTTTCTTTTTCATTTTTATGTATATGTATATGTAGGAGAATGTCATGCCCTGATAGCACGACTTCAGAGGTTACCACTACAATCATAATTGTTTTATTCTATCGGTGAAACTGCATGTACTTCAGCCCGTAAAAATGTACTGAAACACTACGGAAAGTTCCGCGCATAAAATGAAACAAAAAGCAACTCCCGATATGTTCCGTCTCCCACATTATTGCATCATCTTTTCAGGGCTGATTCAGTACTCACAGAAGCGGTTTAGTTCAGTATTCATAGAAAGATAAAAGTATATTAATAGATTTGTCCCATTCTAATTGGTTTACATCTCTTCAGGGCTTTTAAGGTAGTTTTGAAGTACATTACATTAACAAATTCAGAATTCGTTTCCCGTTAAATCCATTGGAAGTCGTCTGAGTGAAGCGCATTTCACATATCAGTAATAAATTGGTAAGAATTGAGAAACATATTTTTAATTATAATAAAAAAGAGTTTTACAATTACAGACAATCTATCGTTTTAGAGGTTCACCAGAGTCAATTGACAAGCCATTGACGCAGTGAAAGGACTATAACTGGAGATGTACTGCTGTAAAAAGGGCTCTTAACTAAATAAATTTAATTAGTAAAGTATTATATATATTAAATATTTGAAGAAAATAGATTTTTTTTATTTTGGAAATGGTGTGATTCTCTTCACTACTTCAAAACTACTGAAATATGCCCGAATATTGTGGTTCTCTTCACTACTTCAAAACTACTGAAATATGCCTGAATATTGTGCATCTCTTCACTGGTACAAAACTACTGAAAAATATCTGAGTATTGCGCTTCTCTTCATTGGTTTAGAAGTACTGAATACATCCCCCAGAGACTACAGCATACAAGTAATGAAAAACTGATGCTTCCCTCCTGAAAGTGTGGGTTTTCAGTTTTAGTGACGCTACCTGTCCTGCTCTTACATACGCAAATAAATCATTTAAAAACGCGATAGTGGTTATATGTGTTAGTGTTTACCCCTGAATTTTTTCCCGATTGCCTATCCTTTTTCACTGGAGCTGGAAGGCTTCGATTCAGGCCTCCTGAAGTACATTTTCAGTACTTCTGTGCTATCAGGGTGGCCTGCAGACTAGGTCGGCCATCTGCGATTTTTTTAGTTTTGACATATGATGGCCCCAGGAAAGAATTCTATTGAAGATAATTCCCAAGTTATAAATGGAATCAACAATTGGATTACAACAGGGGAGATACCTAAAATTGTTTTGTATAGTTAGTTTTGGTAGGGTTGAAGTGTAGTATGTTGTCAATGGCCCACAAATAAATAGAATGGAGATCATTTATACAAGAAACACCATCTTCAGCTAATCCAGTTGGTCTTGAGATGTAGAATTGAGCATCATCAGCATAAACGTTGCATTTTGCTGTACTTAACACATGAAAAGAGAGAACAACAGAGGACCCAAGATGGATCCTTGGGGTACTCTTGAAAATACCAATTGAAAAGAGGAATATGTATTTTTAGAATACACAGACTGATACCGATCCCTCAAGTAATTGCTGATAAGGCTTGCTGCCTGGGTAGAGAAATTAAACTGCATTATTAGCTTTATACATAGCTTGCTATGATTCACCAAATCAAATGCTCTAGAGAAATCCAAGAGCACTAACATGTAGAACTCATCCCTGTCAATAGCAATCCGTATATCAGTGGTTATTTTCAGAAGAGTAGTAATAACGCTATGCTTAGCTCTAAAGCCTGATTGTTCTTCATTTAGTAAATTATGATATGCAATCTATCTATTTATCTGGGCAGACATAATTTTTTTACTTTTACTTTAGATAAAAAGAGTAAGATACTACTAGATCTGAAATCGGTATTAGATGAATTTTTCGGAACAGGAATGACCTTTGAAAACTTTCGGAAACTGAGATAATGTAAAATACGTATTACAAATGTGTGCAAGAGGAGAAAGAATATAAGGCAGAAGCATTTTGACAAATTTCGGGTTTAAACCATCACATCCCGTGCTGTCAGATTTGATTTCACAAAAATCCATGAGAACGACATTAGCTGTAAAATTAAATGGTGAAAAGTTGCGAGGAACACTAGGATTAGGCAATTCAGCGCTGCTTTGGGAACTCAAAGTTATTGCAGGTAACATAAGGAATTTCTTGCTGCGTTCTTCCGGATCAATGTCGATATTATTTTTAGTTGAACAAACTATGCAGGCAAAAGGTAAATTTTTCCACAATTTTTTTGGTGATAGTTTAGTATTGAGCAATAAAGACAAATACCTGTTTTTGACCATTTTGATTCAAATGTTGTTCTATTACGAAGAACACGATAGTCATCCCAGAGTGTGGCAGCTCAATATCCACATGTCTATTGCTATATTCCTGCGACGAATGAGGCTCATAATTCTAGGAGAAAACCATGGGCAGGCAGGGTTATATACAGTTTTAGTTACCAATGGAACATACTTTCCATGAAGATAATGGATCACTTCAGATAGGCAGTCAGTATGATCCTCAGCGTCACACATAGTGTGAACATTACTCCAAGGGAGAGACTGAACTTCATTATGGAGATAATCTAAATTTTCTGTGCTATAATTAAAAAATGAAAAGGTATTAGGCTCCTGAATATAATGGGGTTGAAAACCATAGATCATCATTATTATATCATGATCAGATATATCCGCAAGTGACATCTGATTCCTGAATTAAATTTTAGCTGGACAAGATGTGAGAAATATATCAAGAAAAGATGAAAAGTGCATTGAAAAGTGAGTGGGATGTTCATTAACTAGATACGTATCAAGCAAGTTCAACAAAAAATTAAATTAGTTTGTACCACTATCTCCACTGAGAAAATTAATATTAAAATTACTACCAATTACGATATTATTATATTGTGGAACGATATGTGTCCTATCGTTAATTATGTTCGTTAAATCTGCATTCGGCGGTTTATAAACACAACCGATCAAGCATTTATTCAATCCTTGCCCCAACTCACAACAGAGATATTCAGGCTCCAAATTAGTATCTCCACTAGATATCAATTGTCTGCAAGATATACTAGACTTTATGCATATAGCAACGCCACCACTTTGTGTAGTCAGGGTTTACCTACTGTGATTGTGTGCTTAAAAGACGCACAAAAAACGTTCAGCACCAATCCTAACGAAGTTCGCCCATAGAATACCAGCTAAAGGATAATGCCCGCCTAAAAAAGGGCAGAAAATGCCCTCTTCGGACAATCCAAAAGAGAAATGCATTTGAAGTGCGTCATTTGCAGGAAATGCAATTCCGAATAATGTGCCACTAAAAATTTAGTAAAAAACAGAGAAATGCAATAAATTCGGCTTTATATTTCATTCAATTAATTATTCCAGATCATTTTCAATCATTTCAGCACATTTTTCGTCGACTGGTTAACCTAGACAGCACTGGCCGACCTTGGTAGCACTTCACTTTGTTTATTTTTTTTAAATGCCTATAGTTTTTTTTTCATTTTCAGCCAATCAATCCGCAATGTTCAGCAAAATTGTTCCTTTTTCCCAGACCTTTCCAAAGATGTGCTTGAATCTACCAAATTCTTCCTTAAACGGAAGTTATGGGCAAAAGTCAAAAAGATGGCCAACCCTGACGACATTCCCTTACATTTTCCGCAGTTAGTTAAGTACATCTTTCACATTATTTCGGTCGGACAAAATTTATTTACGGAATTTTTATGTAAGCAAATTCTTTACTACAAAATACTCCAAAACTATTCTGCATCTGATTAAACAAAAAAAAAAAAAGATTTGGAAATCATCTTAAATAAACTAATTCAGATCTCACTCACTTCGCACGTTCGAAGGGAAAAGTATAGCAGTTACCGCTGTAATTGATTAACGTATACAAAGATTGGACGGAATTCCCCTAAGGGTATAAAATTCCCATATTACACATATGAGTAAAACTAAGTCAATGAAGATGTAGATCTGAAGCATGGTTCAATTATCAAAGTTAATTTGTAGACAGCTGGTATCCATTACAGAAGCCAAACTTTTATATACTAGTTTACCAGAAGTGAATAAGTATAGTATGAAAACTGACAGAAACCTCAAAGACCAACCACTGCATACGATACATAATATATACACCTAAGTTTTTGTTATGTTCAAAGGTATCAATCCTAGGATGTTATGCATGTAGTCATGGTTTGGATGAATAGCCAATATCCAGCTCAACCATATAAAAAATAAAAATAAACAAACACGACATTACTATACACATACGAAAATTTTACTATCTTTACGTATGTACATATACATATATGTATGTATGTAGTTGCTATCAGTTTTTTGTAACATCCTTACCACGAAATCTGTGATGAGAGTCTGCTTCTTACCTATTCCCATAAAGTTTATTGTCCTCCAGAAGTTTTCGATCAAGGTTTCAGGATGCCCTAATGGATAAATTAAATAAAAATCCCAAGAAAAACCAATGAAACAAGAGAGTGGGGGAAAAAGAGTATAAATAGGAAAGAACTTTTTAGTATGGAAAGGGAACCTGATGCAAAGAGTCTTGGGTGTTTCACTTAAGTGCAATACAACGATAAACTTTATTCATTAAATAATAGGAATGTCCTGTAGTTAAATAATTTCATTAAAGTTCATCGCCTTTATATACAAAAATTTTCAGAACTTTTCTTTTCTTGCGAACGTGTCAGGATAATTTCGAAAATTGCTTTATTTGAAAACTAAAAGGACGTGCGACATGGTTGAAAAGAGATTTCTTTGATGTATTTACTCTTAATTTTCAATTTATGGAATTTTGTCTGTATCTAAGCAAGTACTGAAGAGAGTTATGGTAATTTTATTGTAAACAACAGAAAAATTAGATTAAAAGCGAAATTAATACAAGTTTGAAACTTTTCAAAGGATTTAGTTGATTAGCCCGGATGAAGTAATTACGCAGTTCTTTTGATTTTGGGATTTTGTTAGCCATTTTAAATTCTCGGCAAGTTGAAGTTGACATTAAATATTACCCGTGAGAAGAAATTGTCATCGGATTTTTTAAATAGCATCGTCCACCTAAATTCCGTATGGGCTTTCATAATATCACAAATTACGCTTTTTCTTTTCTTGCAGTAACTTTTTTTAGAAGTTATGGGTGTTGCCATATACCGTTATTCATTTTGAATGGTCATATAAAATCACGCACATCTATGCTGGACCAATTATTTTGCTTTAAACTTAAATTCCACAATTCGTAATAGAAAAAAAAAAGTTATAATTCGAATTGGCTGATTAAAAATTGAGGAACAATAGTAGACAATTATATTCCCACTATGAAATCGATATAAATAAAGAATTTTCTCTGCTAATAAGTCATATCGATTTCAGGGTCTGAACGGTACTTACGCCAGTTTCGTAATTCTTATTCTTGGAGTACCTCCGGGATCAGTATTAGGACCATTGTTGTTTAAAATTAATTTTTATATATTCCCTCAAATTTCCAAAGATCTAAAAATTCAATTATGTACGTACATAATATACATATTCTGTCCATATTATATGGGGCTACAGTGTAGATTTATCTCGTTTCCCTTACAGACTGAAATGAATTGACCACCCATTGAGCTCTTAATCTGAAACAGAGATCATTTGTAACACACATTTTCTTATATAATCAAATGCTTCATTCGGATACCTATACCCTAGATGAAATCTATAAGGTATACTAAAGAAGGATTTACATTATGATAGCATGCATTTTTTCCAGATATTATAAGGGAGATATTATATCGTATACGGAAATTTATTTGTGAGTGACAAAAAAAGCAAACCTTCCAGACTTTGTTTTGTCAACGTGTGCAAGTCCGGAAAGCCTTATTTCCGTAAAAAGTTCTCTAGCATACAAAGTTTTTATGGGTGCTGGAACTAAAACATTGTTACAGACAACACTAATCTGTCAATTTGGACTACTGGTAATAGTTTTACTATAATTTTATAGCAAATATTTATTAAATTATCTTCCAAAATAAAAGATAATAAAAATACGTTTTTAATTTGTAATTAAATATTGTGAAATTGAAAGATGGTAAATATATTTTTATGGAAAGGATTCAAGTTATTTCGGAGGTAGTCCCTCATCTAGAAACAGAAAGCAGCGCATACACAGATTCATTACAGTGGTCTTTTTCGAAACGCATTTCAGATTATTTGGAAATTTATAGTCCATTTAGACAATTTGACTGTTTGACAGTTTGCGATTTTTGCCATAAAATCTAGTGAGGATTGTACGTGTGGTTTGAGGTATTGCAGTGATTGTTTTGGTAGCATTTAAATTTCAAAAAGCTATCTCTCTCACAGTATCTAAATTAGCAGCATGTCATCATAATGTAAATCCTCTATAAGTAGTTTCTCATTCCGTTTGTGACGCATAGAAATTATTATGGTAAAGCAGAATGAATTGGACAACTACGCAGAATAATAAAAAATATTTTGATTTTTAAATGTCCGTTTTTCTGTCCATCCACGCGTTAATTAAGAGTTCACTTAGAGAGCTGAAATTTTGCACACGGCCTTCTTAAAAAAAAATATATTTACGTTGGAATATCGCACAAATCGGGAAACTCCTTTTATCCTTTCTTTTTTTTTTTATATATTATTAAGTCAAGCTCAGGGGATACCCTATGATGCAAAGCACAAATTTTCAGGAAGGAAAAAGGGAAGCGAATTGGAGAGCATGAGGAGAGTGGCGGAGTGGCCGATGTATGACACTCTTACACCTTCGAAGATTGTATATTGGAGGAAAGACAGAAGATAGTAGACTCTTCCACATTTGAACAGTTCGGGATAAAAAAAATATCACGGAATTTTATAGTACGGCAGAAAGTAATTTTAAGGGTAAGAGCATGTGCGCAATTTGCAGCGCGAGTATTACGCGCAGGAATTATTCTACAAGGGATCACACTAGATATTTCATCGCAGCATTGACCATGCTTGTAGCGATAAAGGAGCGAAAGCCATCTAACATTGCGGCGGTGCTCGAGCGAGTCGATATGACAAGTTATTGCCACATCGCCAATGAGCTTGAAGACTCTCTTCTGGACAATGTTCAATGAAGCTAAGGCTGTGCGAGCAGTCCCAATCCAGATATTAGAATTTTATTCCAGGGTTGCAGGGCTGTCATGCACAAATTTCGTGTTTTACTATATATTTGTATACTGCTTCAAAACGCGTCGACGAAGAGAGCTGAAATTTTGTACACGTCATTTTCATAAAAATTAAAAATTTACCAAACCGTGCAATCGCTTCTTGGGTCATTTCAGACAAAAATTTAGGACCATTTCATATTTTTTTTTTTTTTTTGCTTCAAAAACGAGAGGGACGCGGGAACCCAAGCAAGGAATCCAATGCGGTCCATTGTACTAACCTACTAAAAACCCCATCAGCAAAACCTTCCTGTCCTCTCAATGAGATGCATCAGTCCTAAGTGAGGTAAGTTTTTCAGCTCATCCGCAGATAGAAGGGCAGACCCAAGTGTTTGCAGTCTATTCCGGGCAAAGACACACAGATAGCACTGTGTTGTTTCAGGTTCTACTGCCAGGCAGGACAGATACAAAGGACTGTCAATAACTCGCACCCTTGTTAGATTAGAGTCAAGCCAACTGTGGCCGGTGATGATGCCAACCTCACTTCTGCATTGTTTTCTTCCGAGCCCTAAGACAAAGTTAGACAAATTCCTATGAATATATCCAGAAAAAAGTTTGTACACGTGTAAGTAATTAGGTTTGCTCATGGCTGCTTATGCTTCATACAAACATCCGCTTTGATGAGAGACTTGATCACCGAGCAGGCAACGTCTACAGGAGGTTCCGGTCCAAGTGAGAGGGAGCTAGATCCAGACCGGCCTATAGAAGATCAGCCCTCTCATTACCAATCTCTGTCCCCATGTTCCCAGGAACCTACTGAAAGCCCACTTGGTTGGATATACACAGCTTATCCACAGATGACCTACAGTCCCCAAGTAAGATAGATGATGTTATCTGAGGCCCACTTAGACCCATCAAGGCTGCCTGACTATCCGAGATGATAGAAATGCCCTTACTTTGATTTCCATATCAAGGGCTTTGTTCGGTGCCATTGCGATGGTGAAGACTTTAGCCTTCAAGATAGTGGTGTGCCCTACAAGTAAGTACTTAAATCCAGTGTCAGGTTTTAGAAAATGAATTCCAGCACCGGTTCCCTCATTTTTAGAGCGGACCGGCGAAGACACGATAATTAACTACTGTCAGCATACGAATCCCTGTCAGAAAGCTTACAGAGAAGCGACACCCAAAATGAAGCTTTGATACCATCGCATCAAGTGGCATACCGGCCAGAAAGTTTCCCGTTCCAGCCCACACACCAATGAGCGATGGGAAGAATCAGTCAAGTAATCCTTCTAACAAACCCATGAGCGCAATCTACACACAGCCTTTTGAATGGAGCTTGTAATTTCCAAGCAAGCAAGCCTTTCCAGGTCCGCTATCTTTCGGATTGCAATACCGATTTGCGTCCGATTTGCCACCATACACAACAGACATTTGTGATCATGGATCTTACAATCGAGGTGTACATTCATTGCACTCGATTTCATACCCCATGTACAGCCAAAGATTCTCTTGTATTTGGCACAGATCCTTCTAGCCGTATTAACTTTTTCCTTGTCATGTATATCCCACGTCACCTTCGAGTCAAAGTAGGCAATGAGGTCCTTGAAATACGGAGAAAAAGCTGCAGAGCGTGTCCAAAAAGCTTTGGAAGAACAAAGTGTCCAAACTTACGTGCCGTGTAATGTTCATTCTTATTATCATGACAAGTACACCAGTCCTCAACAGTGTTAAGGCCTCGTTGTGTGAGAGCGCAGGCAGCTGTGCCTGATACGTATACGCTTCACATAATAATCCCACATTTTCAGGGTCATGTTGGTTAACTCTCAACATACAACAGAGTACCGAGGAGATCACCACACCCTGCGCGCAGCCTCTCTCCACCAGCATATCGATAATAGCTCGGTCACTTAATTCCACGAATAGCTTTCGTCGTCTTAGCATTTAGTCGATCCATCGCAAGAAAGTACAGTCAACACCATGCCGAAGAACTGCTTCGCACAGCGAATCAGGGGTGTCCCTATCATATACTAGTAAAAGGATCAGTCCTGGAGGGTGATTCTAATCTTTTGTCGTACTTGAATGTCAAAATATACGACTAAATGAAATGAAGTTTTTATTCAGGTCAGCAACCATTGCATGACGAAGAATGAACTGAAAATGACACTTCACATTACAAATTCAAAATAATATTTCAAATTTAAGCACTTGTGATGCTCTAATTAGGTGTAGAATTTCCATTTACCAGTGTAAAATTTTTGTCACAACCTCTGGGAGCAGTTGACTAATTTGTCGTATATTTAGTCCTGTTTTTTGACGTTTTATTCACGGAAAATTCATTATAGTTCATTATGTGGTAGATAATAGTGGAGACACAAAATGAACTGTGTTAAAAGAAAAAGTACGACAAAATATGTAAAAATTCACGACTAAATAGTACGACAAAAGATCAGAATCACCCTCCTGAACGGTCTTCAGCTCTTCGGAATATAAAATCCTATAAAATTGATTATAATTATTTTTACTGTCCGACGACCTTTCTAGAAATAGGTGCGAAGAACCATTTTAACAATAAAACTTTCACAAAAAGTGACAATTCGAGATTACATATGGGCATTTATCTAGGTCTAGGGTATGGTAAGAATTTTCCTTATACCAATTCTATTTTTTGTTTTTGTTTTCTTTTGAATTACAAGTACATGCACAACCCTTTTTCGACAAAGGACTCTTATCAGACCCTCATACCACTCATTAAACGGCCTTGTAGAATATACGATTTAAAATCTTTTCTACTTAATCTCCTTACATCTTTACCCTTTAAAATCATATATACTTCCACATCTGATTTTAGTTTTAAAGAGTTAGAAGAATTTGGTAAATAGGTAAATACGACGGTAATATTATTTTAACATATGGCGTTGTTCCCAAGACTTTAGGCCGTTCTACCATCTTCTATCATATAAGAAAAAACACAAACCTTAAATATCTCAGAACTCAAAAAGTTCCCAATTACACAACAGGAAATAACTTAGAACTTTCAGAAAATATATTTACACCTTGACCTTGAATAAGGCATCTAAAATTATATGTCACGACATTTTCTGACATTACAACCACACATACTTCAACAAAACGTAATTATCCTGTCACGCCACATTTGTTACAAATATATTGAGAAAAATTGAATGAGATAAAAAAAAATCCCTGAAATCAATTCAGTATTTATCTCATCTCCCATCTAAATTGTGCTAAATTATTTTCACCCATTTTCATCATTCAGAATGGCGAAATGAAAGCTTTTATTATTTGTGAAATGAAAATTGCTTGAGGGCGCCGCATTTCAAATTGCCTGAAACTCGATTAAGTGCCGGCGAAATTTTTGTTGAAAACATAAATGACTTACAAACCCCTCCGGATCAGTTTTGTAGGAGTATTAGAGAAATATAAACGATATTTTGTTAAATATAGGATAAGTGTGCGTAATGATTGATGATGGATGATAGCTCCATCTCTAATGGATTTTCTCGTCTCGTGGGGTTATGAATGTTAATATCGCGACAATTTCAATAATTTCAAAACTGAGCAATTATTTTTGGAGAGCGATTATTAATGAGGCATAGGTATAGCTTATAATTATGATTACGTTCGCGGTTGATTTTGAATTATTGAGTAAAATGGAAAATAATAGACCCTCAAAATGATATTTTAGTGACTTAGAATGCTTTTAAAGAATGTCTAGGGAAATATATGTTTTATAGAATCTTAGAACATTTTTGTAATGTTTTAATGAGTTATTACTTAAATTTTTTTTTTAAGCACATTATTTATTCTATGGTTTCCTTATATTTTTGTAATTTAACTATTTGTTATTCATTAAATATTGAAAAATAATTTTTTTGGATTGTCGTTGGCTATAGAAATAGTCCAAAAAAATTGGTAGTGGAGAAAAATTTTAAAAATATTCTAAAAAAATGCTTATCTACGTAAAGACCGAAAGGTTAGCAGCAACCAATTCTGTCATGCGAAATGCAAACGCCTATCATTTAATATTGATATAGTTATCCATTAGTGTACAACACGACTGAAGCATCGCAATTTGTTATCAGATGTTGTAGGCAACTTTAGTTAATGATACCCAGCATGCCATTTGATGCGATGGTTTCAGAGCTTCATTTCAGGAGTTGCTTCTCTGTGAGAATTCCTGTAAGGGAATCATGGACTGAGGGAAGTGCCTTATCGAGCCTTCCTTGGTCCGCTCTAAAAACTTTCATCGACTGCTCTTTCGCTAATGGAGGAGCCGGAACGGGCGTTAGTTTCCTGAACCTGACATTAGGATGGAGTACTCACTTAAAGACACACCACTGTCTGCCAGGCTGAAGTCTTCGCCATCGCAATGGCAGCGAAGATAGCTCTTAATATGGAGATCAAGGAAAAGGATCTCTTATAGTTATGCAGCTTTGATGGCTCTGAGTGGCCCTCGGATAACATCTAAGTTACTGTGGCTTTACAGTTCGTCTGTGGATAAGTTGTATATCCACAACAAGGTGTCACTTCAGTGGGTTCCTGGTCACATGGGGATCATGAAGAATGTAACGGCTGACCTTTTAGCTAAGACTGGCTCTGATTCTTCGTTCTTCGGACTGGAAGCCGCCGTAGGCGTTGCCACCTCGATAATCGGGTCTCTAATCAAAGCGGATATTCATAGAAAACAGCAGTAGAGATGGGATAGCCTGAATACTTGTAGGCGCACAAAACTGTTTCTTGATGGGCCCAATAGGAATATCTCTGATTTTCTCATGGGGCTCGGAAGAAAGCAATGCAGAACTGTGGTTGGCATCATAAACGGTCACAGCTCGCTTCACGTTCACATGACAAAAATGGGAGTTGTTGACAGCTCTGAGTATCTGTTTTTCCTGGAAGGAGAGCATGAGACAACCGAACACTCTTATTGTGCTTGTCCGGCCTTCGCCAGGACCAGGCTGGATACTCTAGAGTCTGCCCTTCTATCTGTAGATGAGCTGAAAAAACTTTCACAATATGACCTGCATGGCTTCATTAAGCGGACAGGAGGGTTTTGATGATAGGGCTTCTAACAGGAAACCACAATGAGCTGCTCTGCCCTTCGTGCCCCTTTTAAAAATAAATAAAAAAGGTAAAATAAATTTAAACGAAATAAACAAAAACAATTGGCAATTTATGTTTCACGTTATAAATATATTTGCCTTTTTTTTATTAATAACAAAAAATAAAGCCGAAGCGTTTGGAATATTATCAAGACTAAACGACTACTGATTATCAATTGTGGTTGTGCTGACTAGAGATGCTCCGAGAACTAACATTAACTAAAGGGTTTCCCAATAAGAGGTGTTATTTTAATTAGCCCGCTATTTCGGTAGATGTCACTTTTGGAGCTGTCACTTTTTGACATTTGACAAGTAGAAACTACGCCATTTATAAAAACGGAACGATACACTATTCAACAATGCATTGAAATTATTAAAATTCACTATAAAAATGGTGAAAATGTGGCAGAGACGGTTCGTAAAACTCGAACATTTCTGGGTCGTCGTGAAGCACCTTGTCGGACCGCAATACAGAAATTGGTAGAAAAATTCGAGCTGCCGGGATAAGTTAGTGATGTGAAGAATAAAACCCGTGCACATCGCTCAAAAACAGCCGAGAATATTGCTGATGTAGCCGAAAGTGTTGAAGAAAACCCAGGTTTGTCCATTCCTCGTCGTTTTTTGGAATTAGGCATTCCACAAACGTCATTACACCGTATTTTGCATAAAGATTTGGGTCTTAAGGCTTATAAAGTTAAGTTAACACAAGAACTCAAGCCGGCTGATCATCAACAACGTCGAGTCTTTGCTGATTGGGTCCTTGAAATGCATGAAAATGATCCGGAATTCCATCGAAAACTCATCTTGCTTGATGAGGCCCATTTTCACCACGATGGCTTCGTCAACAAGCAAAATTATCGCATCTGGGGCTCGGAAAACCCAAGAGTTATTGTTCAAAAGCCTCTCTATCCTCAACGTGTGACTGTTTGGTGCGGTTTATGGTCCCGCGGGGTCATTGGACCTTACTTTTTCGAAAATGAGGCTGGAGCAACAGTTACGGTGAATGGATTGCGCTATCGACAGATGATTAATGATTTTTTATGGCCGGAATTGGATGGTATTGATCTGGACAACGTTTACTTTCAACAAGACGGCGCTACGTGCCATACAAGCAACGAAACCATTGATCTTTTAGGGGAAAAGTTTCCGGACCGTATTATCTCTCGAAGAGGTGATCACAATTAGCTACCGAGATCTTGTGACTTAACACCTTGGGACTTCTTCCTTTGAGGCCACGTGAAAGAGAAGGTCTACGCCAACAGCCCAGCGTCGATTCAAGACCTCAAAGATGGAATTCGTGAGGTTATCGAGGACATAGGGCAGCCACTTTGCGATTTGGTTATGGAAAATTTCATAAAAAGGATATGGTCCTGTAGGCGTGGTTGTGGTGGTCATTTGGATGATATTATTTTTCATTATTAACGGCATACCTTCCTCTTTATAATGAAATAAAGATCCGATCGTTTGTCTCAAAATATGGCATTTTTCTTTGAATATCAAAATAACACCTCTTATTGGAAAACCCTTTATAACAGGATCTAGTAGAGGGCTTCTGTTACTGAAATCAATGTGATCATTAACTACAAAAGTACCATTCTTCTGTTGCTTTCTGAATTCATAGATTTCAAACTTATCTAATATTTTTCCACCTTTTAAGCAATGCACCAGTTCCATATCGTTTAAATTAGCTGAATGTTTTTTTATCGCGTAACTGTTTTTCAAGGCCTGAGTTCGGTTTATTGGATTTACTAGAATTTATGTGTTCAGAAAATCTTTTCTAAAGTGATGATTTTGTCTTCTATATATAAACAGCTTGGCAATCCTTGCAAATTAGCTTATAAAACAAAACTCTACTTTTTTTCCAATTTATCAATCTTAGGTTTTATTTAATTATTAATTAACAAATTTTTAAGAGTATATCTATTAGAAAAGGCAGCATTTTTTTATGTAACTTTAAATTTATTAGGTAAACCTTCTATCTATGGAATTTTCTTATATTTGGCATCTTGACTATTGACCTACACTGAAGGGTAAATGGAATCGACAACTTAATTAGATTTCTCGCTGAGAAGACTGATAATTGTACTCTCTCTTTATATTGATTATTTAATGCTATGGTTAATGGTGGATAGTTCCTTGTAAAATTCGTCTACACTAGGAGGAACATTTAATAGTCTGTGAAGGATCATAGAGTGGAATGCTGCCATTTTTATATTCCAAGGGTGGTAAGAGTTGCTTGGAATTACAGTGTCAGTAAATGTTGGTTTTCTATAAATATATTGTAACATAATTTATTATTGTCTATTTTAAGCGGCGTCAGTTCTAAGAAATTGATTTTAGAGTTGCCTAGTACTACAGTAAATAAAATATTTTTATCTAATTTATTTAGAATTAATTATACTCACAAAATTTGCAAGTTGCCGTTCAGCTTCCTTCCAGATGCATAGAATATCGTCTACATATCTTGTCCAAAATAAAATATATATTTTTTTTTGTTATAACAGGAAGACTAAAATTGAAAAACTCATTTTCCAGATTGCTCATAAAGAATTCAGATAGAAAAGGTGAAAGATCCGAACCCATAGCCAAACTATCACTCTTTAAATTGGAAATAATTTTGGTCATATCCGGAAAATTTGTCTACTGAAATTTATAGAGAGTTTTGCTATGAAAATTCATAACGAAATAAGTCAATCTGAAATTGACTCAGTTTTCTGCTAAGTCTGCAGCTCGAGAATTGAATGGAAAAAACTGTTTATGCAAATGTTTGCTTTGGCGTATATGGCAGGCAGGAACCAAGCCGTACTGACAATCATACGGCTCCTGCTTATATGAAAGGCACTCGTTTTGCAATGAAATTTCTTTTTTCAAAGATTTTCGTTTTCATTAAGAGTTTTTTTCATTCTACTGAAATTCGTCCAAAGAAAATTTATACATGAAATATATCCAACAACAATTCATCCGTTAAACAATTTGTCCAAAATTGGTCTAATGACAATTTATACATAGAACAATTCGTCCAATATTCTGTAAACATCATAATGAAGGTTATTTTTTTTATATTTTTGATGATCTTATATACATAGTAAAGATTATATTTTTCCTAAAGCAGTTATGATTTTGTCAGTAGTTACTGATAAGCTAAAAAAAAAACCCCAATGCAGAGCCTAGTGCATAACGTAAATGCGCAGTCTTTGATAAGATTTGAAGCGGTAACATTCAGAAGTGATAAAACAATGAATCTTGATATTGGAGAAAGTGGAAATATCTATTGGCGCTGTATAAAATACTCGTCTGTTTGTAAAGCACGAATCGTTACAAATGAGGATAATATTGTCAGTGGCAGTGAAAATTCTCACAATCATTGTGGAGATGCGGCCTTTGCGCGTAAGGAAAAAATAATAAGTGATTTAAAACAAAAAGCAAGAGATTCAAGTGAAAGCCCACAAAATTTAGTTGCTAGTGTTTCGGGAGTTATTTCCTCCAAAATCGCTGTAAAAATGCCACACATTAGCTCAATAAAGAGAAGTATCGGAAACGTTGGAGTTCATCCATCTAATCCCGTATAAGTAGAGAAGATAAGATGTTGATGTGCCAGAAAAGGGGCGAGAAGTTTCTGTTGTACGATAGTGGTCCACACAATTATTTTTAAAACTCAATCTAATTTATGTAGATTACTAAGCTACATCGAAGCATTGGTTTGCTGATGGGACGTTTGATTCGTGTCCGTCATTGTTCACACAAATGTATACTATTCATGCGCTAATGGAAGACAGAATTGTTCCGTTGGTATATTCCTTACTTGCAAGTTAAACGCAAATATCGTACACGCAAATATTTCCAAAATTCAAACAAGCTAAGCCTGAGCTATCTCCTGAGATTATTCTCGCTGATTTGGAACTGCGGGCGGTAAAGGCCATACAAAATTCATTTGAAAATTGTTAAAGTGTGAGATATTATAACTTTCACTTCAATCAATGCTTGTACCGGAGACTGGGTCGATACAATTTAAAAATCCGTTACGATATGAATGGAGAATTCGTCCACAAAATTAAAATGCTTTCACCGCTTACATTTGTTCTTCCGGAAGATGTTTTACCAATATTTAACAATATGATTGCGGAAGTAGTTATAGATCTTGAAGAATATCTTAATTCTTTCAAGGAAAGTTTTATTGGCCATGTGAACATACGGAAAGAAACCCGTTCAGGGAAATTTCCTATTCCTCTATGGAATATGTACAAAAGTGTGAAAGAAGATCTTTTGAAAACCAAATAACGCTATAGAAGGATGATATCGTTCATTTAATGAACTTGCATCGAAAACGCATCCTTCTTTATGGAAGTTTATTGATGTATCAAAGCAGATCAATCAAGAAATGAGTCAGTATAAAATAAGTAAAAAACGAGTTTTCAAACAAAACTGAGGCCAAGCCGCATGAAAAAGTAGAAAATAAACTTTTCTTCACACACAGAGGTGAACTCAGATTTTTTGATTGGGACATTTTTCTTGAATATACTTTCTCTTCATGAATCAAATCACTTATTACCTCTGATTGATCATACTGAAATATATCGGTGATTGTCAGCGAATAAAATCTGAGTCCACCTCTGTGTGTGAAGAAAAGTTCATTTTCTACTTTTTCATGCTGCTTGGCCTCAGTTTTATTTGAAAACTCGTTTTTTACTTATTTTATTTTCTGCCCTTTTCACGTTAACTAAATTGTTATTACGTGCTGCATGGAGATATTTTAAAACAATATAGGATGGCTGAAAAGACACTGATTTACCAGTTTTTCAAAAAATTTATTCGAGTATCAAATCGTTGAAGTACTGCAACGGTTTTCTGAAATTCAAATTATGTTTTAAACAGCGCTTTTTAGCTGCATTCCAACTTGATCCTATATAACATGAATTTTCCCGATTTTCCATGTTTTCCACAGACTTTTTCTATTACTATGAAATTTTTTTCAAAATTTACATGAATTTTCCTCGATTTTTTATGCACGTTTTCATGAGTGTTGAAGAGAAAGTATTGATGCCAGTAGCACGGAAAAAAATGATTCCTCATAGCTTATAAAAAATTTCGGAAAATTTTCCAGAAAAGATTTATCACTAATCATATCGATGATAATTTTTCCGATGATTTTCCCGCTATTACGGGTTTTCCATGGAGTTTTCCACAAAAGTAACTTTATGCAATTCATTTCACTCCACAATTTTGTCTTAGGTTGCAAAACGCTCATACGCTTCCTTGGTCGGAAAAACTCCGGAAAAGCGTTTTACATGAATTTTCCTCAATTTTTTCTGCAAGTTTTCACCATTGTCGAATAGAAAGTAATAATGCCAGTAGATAGGCAACTTGATCGTGCATAATTTAGAAAACCTTTTTACCGGAAAATTTTCCGGAAAAGTCGGAAAATTCCGGAAAAATTTTTCGGAAAAATCGGAAAAGTCTGCATTTTTCCTGAAATAGATTTATCACTAATCAAATTTGTACCAAATTTTGAAATGATTTTTTCCGATTTTCCGGGTTTTCCATGGAAATTTCCCGTTCAAATTGATAGATTTAATTGTCACGCGACATGAACCTGTGTGCCAAATTTCAGATCGCTATGATGACGAAAATTGGGTTTACGAGAGTGTCGAAAATAGTAAAAAAGAAATATATCCTTTTCATGAAATTTTCCATAACCAAATCGCAAAGTGGCTGCCCTATGTCCTCGATAGCCTCACGAATTCCATCTTTGAGGTCTTGAATCGACGCTGGGCTGTTGGCGTAGACCTTCTCTTTCACGTGGCCCCAAAAGAAGAAGTCCCAAGGTGTTAAGTCACAAGATCTCGGTGGCCAATTGTGATCACCTCTTCGAGAGATAACACGGTCCGGAAACTTTTCCCGTAAAAGATCAATGGTTTCGTTGCTTGTATGGCAGGTAGCGCCGTCTTGTTGAAAGTAAACGTTGTCCAGACCAATACCATGCAATTCATTTCAAGGACCCAATCAGCAAAGACTCGACGTTGTTGATGATCGGTCGGCTTGAGTTCTTGTGTTAACTAAACTTTATAAGCCTTAAGACCCAAATCTTTATGCAAAATACGGTGTAATGACGTTTGTGGAAAGCCTAATTCCAAAGAACGACGAGGAATGGACAAACCTGGGTTTGCTTCAACACTTTCGGCTACAGCATCAATATTCTCGGCTGTTCTTGAGCGATGTGCACGGGTTTTATTATTCACATCACTAACTTGTCCCGACAGCTCGAGTTTTTCTACCAATTTCTGTATTGCGGTCCGACAAGGTGCTTCACGACGACCCAAAAATGTTCGTGTTTTACGAACCGTCTCTGCCACATTTTCACCATTTTTATAGTGAATTTTAATAATTTCAATGCGTTGTTGAATCGTGTATCGTTCCATTTTTATTAATGACGTAGTTTCTACTTGTCAAATGTCAAAAAGTGACAGCTCCAAAAGTGACATCTACCGAAATAGCGGGCTAATTAAAATAACACCTCTTATTGTAAAAACCTTTAAAAATATACAGACAGACAAATTCGTGTACGAGTTAAAGGGACGGGCTGGCCTCAAAAATTACAAATTTTCTCACAAGGACCCGTTCCCGTCAAAAAGAGAAAGTACACGGATTTGTCGAAGAGAATTGGGAAAATAAGCAACAAATATCACGAATCATTTTATGCAGATAAGTTATTATATGTGACGGCTCTTGCAAACTGTATACTCTTATAATTAAAATGCCTTATTTCATTAAAGTATAAATACAGGAATATTTTATTTTAAACAACAACAACACCTATGTACAGATGTTAAAGAAAAACGTTGTACATGTAATATATTATTTAATAAACCCTAGTGTTATAAAACTCTTTTAATAAAATTATTTTTATCTAATTTCGACCTTTAAAAATATTTTGATATCATTGAAAACGTGGCGTTTTTCATAATATCAAAATATTTTTAAAAATCGAAATTAGATTGATTGTTTTGGATAAATTGTTTTGAACAAATTGTTGTAGGTAAAAAGTGGTTAAAATAATTGTCCATATTTGAATTGCTTAATGGACGTATTGTTTTTGATCAATTTTTCGTAAACTAATTTTGGTCAATGCACTGTAGGGTGGAATATTTGCATTTAGGAATATTAAGGTATTTTTTATTTGGTTGCCCTGGGGCTTGATAAGGTGCTAAATCGGGCAGAAAAAAATAAAATGCAAAAATCCCGAATGTTGTGCAAGCCAGATGACGTCATAATTAAAAAATTTTTTGCGCAGTATGAAAACAATTTAAATATAAATATACAATTTTTTAGGTACGTTTTGCAACTAAGTAATTCTTTTGCATCCCCAGACAATCAAACCTATGAACTTTTTCATTATTTTTATTCCAGGTAAACACCACTAAAATCAAAATACAAAAGAAGTATACTACTTCGCAAAAAAGTTAAAAAACGCATATAAAAAAATATTTTTAGTACGAGAGTATTACATTTGACCGAATTCTGTTTCCCAAACAGACATTTGTACTAAAGACAATTAGTCAAAAGTAAGTTTGTTTACCAAAACTAGTCATTTCTGAAAAAGATGATTGCCAAATAAAGATCTTTACCAAAAGATCATTACCAAATGGACGTTTCCCAAAACTTTGAAAAAATTTAATAATTACATATACCGTATGGTCTGAAATGCAACGTTTTCCGTTATATATGTGGTCTGGTGGACCTGCAGTTCTTAAAAAAAAACGCTAAAAACTTAAACTTAAAATAAATTGCGTATCTTAGATACTTATGACACATCTACCTATTTGAATTATATTTCTATAATTTTAATGACATTCTTACCTCTGTACCTTTCAAAATATAATTATGATTTACATGAATTTCAAAAACTCTTTAATATTTCAAAATACCTAATTCCATAACGAAATTTTTATTGTACAAGTGGCAAATTTGTTTTAGCCAAGTATGTGCCTACAAATGGCAAATATGGTGCATGAAATGAGGCGTGCGCACGCACATATTTGTCAAAGATCGTTTTGGCAAAGATTATTTTGGCAAAGAACTTTTTGGCAAACGGCGCTTTTATCTTTGGTCCCGGTTGGGAAAGATTTCTTTTATAAAATGTACTTTTGTCAAATGAACTTTTTGTAAAACGTCTTTAGGGCAAACGTCCTTTTGGCAAACGTCTTTTGAGGAAATCTCATAAATTAATTTGTACGACACATTTTTTTTTTATATTATTAAACCAAGCTCAGGGGATACCCTCTGATGCAAAGCACAGCATGGCAGGAAGGAAATACGGAAAGGAATTTGGAAATGTGAGGAGAGCGGCGGACGTGCTGACGTATGTCCTTTAACATGTTTTGCTAACCCATTTCAGTTTGAGGCGCTAACTATAAATACTGTTTTTGTTTATTCATACCCTGTTCTTCCTGAAATTTTCTTTCAGGGTGGAGAATTAGCTATTTGATGTTTCAAATTAAAGCCTAGTACTAAGGTCCACGTTAAACTAAATTTTAGCGAGTCTCCATTATCGGTCCGTTACTTTAGTAGACAAAATATGTAGGGGAGACGGCGGACTCAGAAAAGAGATATAATAAAAAAAGAAGAAGAAGACGCATTTTTAATAAGCCAATAAGCTTTGCAGGAAGGAGATAGGGAAAGGAATTAGGGAACGTGAGGAGAGTGGTGCAGGTTTTGATGTGTATTTCACTCTTAAACTTTCGCAGATAGTATGCCAGAGGAAAGACAGAAGATGATAGACAGTTCCACATTCACACAGTTCGGGATAAAAAATCATTGCAGAATTTTACTGTACTACCGAAGATTATTTTAAGGGTAAAAGGATGTGCGCGTTTTGCAGCGCGAGTATCATTCTACAAGGGATCAGACTAGATATATCATTGGAACATTGACCATGCATGTAGCTATAAAGGAGCGTAAGGCATCCAACATTGCGGCGGTGCTCGAGTGAGTCGATATGATGAGTTATTCCCAAATCCCCAATGAGCTTGAGGCTCTCTTTTGGACAACCAATGAAGCTAAGGCTGTGCGACCAGCCCCGGCCCAGATATGGGAATTGTATTCCATTCTAGGTCTGATATAGGACTTTTAGAGGAGCGCTAGATTTGACGGGTTGAAATATTTCCTACACATTTTCAGAAACCCAAGATATTTCGATGCTTCTTTGGTAACAGAGAAGATGTGATTTATCCAGTTTAACTTACTGGAAATATTAATGCCAAGAATACATAAAGATAGTGTATCGTGAATCAGTGCTTCATCAAAAGAAACAAGAGTGGATAACTTATGATCTTGTTTTAATGAGATGAGACAGCTTTGGGTCTTAGATGCATTGAATTCGACGCGATTCGCTTTGCCCCAAGCAAGGATATTGGCAAGATCGTTATCCAATGCAATCATGCAATCTCGTTTAACGCATGCGACATTCCCTCTGGAGTCCGCAAGAGTGTCAAAGGAGTAAGCGAAATCAAGGGTACTGTCATCTGCGAAACTATGGTTGAGATTGAAAGTAAGGGAAAGCAGAACATTAATGAAAATTAAGAAGAGAGATAACAGAGCCCTGGGGCATACTGGCATTTATAGGGTGAGGTTCAGTTGAAACGCCATCTAGTACAACTCGTATTAGGCGACCGGAAAAGAAACGCCATCTAGTACAACTCGTATTAGGCGACCGGAAAAGAAACTTTCGATCCATAATAGAAGAGGAGGGGAGAGACCAAAAGCTTTAAGCTTGGCTAAAAGAGCTGGATGCCAGACTCTTTCAAAGGCCTTTGAAATATCTAGGGCAATGATCTTGGACTCACCCAAATTGTGAAGACTACAATTCCAACATTCCATGCGAAAAGTCAGCAAGTCTCCAGATGAGCGTCCAGCTCGGAAGCCGTACTGGCGATCGCTAATGAAATAATTAGTTTCTAGTATTAATTTGGTGTTAATTATAGATTCAAAAACCTTTGAAAGAATCGAAGTGATTGGAATTGGTCGATAATTTGATGGATCGCTATCCCCACCTTTCTTGAGAATAGGCTGAACGTATACTAGTTTCCATGCACTTGGTAATTTACCTGTCGAATAAGACAAATAGAATAGTTTGCGCAGAGGCTTAACCAAGGATGAGGGGCAGCTTTTAGCAATCGCAGTGCGGTGTAATCGCAATGTGAGCACTACTGCTAGTTGTCAGTGGAACAAGTAAAGCATATTAATAGGAACAGCAGCCGAGTGTTCGATCGACGATATTCTAAAGTATCAACTGTTGATGTAATTAACTCATCACTAATGGGCGAATCTAGAGGCCTTTATTCGAAAGCATCCAGTGCAGGTGAAGTTATTACAGTGTATCCTGCGCCTTCAAAGATATGGGAATTTTGGTCAAGCTCTGGCATTTTATCTGTTCAAATATGTACAAAAAATTAAGGAATACCCTTTATACGCTAAACTTGTTGCGGTTCCCTTACCACTTCTTAACGAAGATTTACGGTATCCTCTCTGGTAGCTCAGTGAAGTTGCACTACATTTCATTAGCAACAAAAAAAAAAGAAAAAAGAGCATAAAATCACAACCAAGAAAAAATATAATTATATGAAACACAATTTAAAAAAAAATGGGTACTCAACTTAGGGATCCTCTTGACCATGCTCAAAACAATTATCGTCCTCCCGTTATCACCTCCTTTTCTTTTTATCTTATCCTGTTTTTTTTCCTCTGTTTAGGTTACAGTTTACATAATACCTCTCGACTTCTATGAAAACCCAAAACTCACTAACTGACCTCCTCCGAAGTTGATCTGTTCACCTCATCATGATTGTCAGCCCTGATCAATTGATTTCGATTACGATTTTTAGAGCCACTGAACTTAGTGATTCCCCGCAATTTGAAATTTGAATTATGGGATTAAATTTTGGATTTAACTATTAGGACTTTGTTTTGAGGCGACCAAGAGTTTACATCGAGTGGATTAATAATTAATTGTTACAAATAGCAAAGGGGTGTTCTTTTAAATAACATTTAAACTATAATTTAATATATCCATATTTTGCCATCCGGAGAACTCTCAATACTTCGACTCATTGGATCCATGACTTCCCTAGTGGATAAATACGTCAACCGGACAGACCCATGCTAAGCCTTATTCAGCATCCACAAAGCTTCGACTCGACTCGTATCTCGAATCTGTAAAATAACATCGGGAGCAGTAAATTGACTCGTAAGACTCTTATGGGGCAAAGCACAGGATACTGGAAAAAACAAATACGTCCGATTGACATTGTGACCATTTATGAAGTTAGTTATGGCAAAATACGCGTGATTGCATACAAAAATATGTTTGCGAACAGATTCCGTGATCATGCAGACCAAAATATTTGACTACACAATCCTTTAGAGATGAACCTTCAAAATATCAAATATATTTTTTTTACCAAAATTCAATTCGCATTTTGATGAAAGTCAAAGAGTACAACAAAAATCTCCATTCATTACAATCTCATCTCAGTTCAGTTTTCAATACGAAACAATACAAGAAAAAGATTAAACAAACTCTTTAGTTCAATCATGGAAAAGGGCTCAAGATCCATTTCTCCAGCATTATGCTACTACTTGGTAATCAAATTTAAAAGATGGAAAAACGACTGAAAGCTTTTTTCTTAGAAGGGATGTTCCTTTCAGGGTAAAAAAAAAAGAAATTTAGACTTCTTTCTTTGAGTATTCCATTTAAGATTCTTATTTAATTTAGAAAAGATTTAAAGTCATCCATGATGGATAGGAATTTTTTTTAGAAATCAATTTAAAGAGATGTACTATATACACTCTTTTCATTACAATCGTTTTCGGAATTTTATGGGAAGAATTTTACGGTAAACAATTGGGGACTGAAAATATACTTATCTTTCGGTTCAGCAAAGAAGAACCTACATAAGAACTTTTGAATAAGCGTATAAGCATATATTTAAAAAGTTAATAAATTTTTGTAATATGTAAACAAGGTCTATTTACTGAATCAACATTTTTTACATTTTTTCTTATAACTTGACTTCAATTTCAATTTCAACTTCCAAGAACAAACTGTAAGAAATTAGGTTGTAACATTTAGGATAGTTTTTTTAAATCCATATTTTTTTTCTCTTACTTTCATACCCATCCATAGCTTTGCCGATGACATTAGCCTTGATTTCGATTATTCCTTTGATACTCTTACGGACTTCAGAGGGAATGCCGCATTTGTCCAACGAGATTGCATGATTAGATTATTGACTAACGTTTTTGGCAATATTCTCAATTGGGGGAAAGCGAATCGGGTCAAGTTTAATGTATCTAAGACCCAAAGCTGTTACATCTCTTTAAAACAAGATCATCACTAACCACTCCCATTTTATTTGATGAAACATTAATCTCCAATTCACCGTCACTAAGCATATTGGGAATTAATATTTCCAGTAAATTAAACTGGGCAGACCACATCTTCTGTGTTTCCAAAGAAGCATCAAAATATCTTGGATTTCCTAAAAGGTGTAAGAAATATTTCAACCCGTCAAATCTAGCGCTCTTATACCAGTCCTACATCAGACTTAGAATGAAATACAATTTAAATATCTGGGCCGGGGCAGGCTGTACAGCCTTAGCTTCATTGGATATTGTGCAAAAGAGAACCTTTCAGTTCATTGCCGATTTGGGAATAACTTATCATATCGACTCACTCGAGCACCGCCACAATTTTGGATGCCTTTCACTCCTTTATCGATATATACATAGTTAAATGATTCCTGCACACAATACTTGCTCTGCAAACCGCGCACAACCTTTTACCCTTCCAAATACTTTCGGCTATACATGCAATGCTTTCTTATCCCGAACTATGCGAATGTGGAACAGTGTACCATCTTCTGTTCTTCCTCGGGCTTACAATCTGCGAAGGGTCAAGTGTGACATGTCTACAGTAACACCTCTGCCACTTTGCAAATGTCCACCAATCTTTTCCCAATCTCCTTCCCTCCATGCTGTGCTTTGCATCAAAGGGTATCCTGTGAGCATGGCTTAATAATAAAAAAAAATCTTATATTGGTTATTGCATTCTTTAATTTATTAGAAATTCCGATGCAAATTATACATACACAGAAAAATGCCCGTCACAAAGTAATTACTCAGGCAGAATTTCGTATTTTTATTCATTTAATTAATTTGTGACAAAACTTTTAACTAAGTATCTTTTTGGGTTTTTGTCTTTTTTTCTTTATTTTGTGATTGAATACTATTGTGACTATTGTTTCAATTACAATTATTTTCACTCGCTAATCATAATTTAAATTTTTAGTAATAATTACTATATTTTAAAAAGTTCTTGATAATTATTTAATTAATCAAATTATTAAAAATTATTATGAGTATCAGCTCAAATACTTAATAATATGAAATTACTCAAAGTAATTAAAATTATTTGTGTAGGCACAATGGGGCGAATAAAAAATCCATTTTCTGCACCAATTTCAAATTTGTATACCAGGTAGGAGGTAGCAATTAGTGAAACTTTTATATGTTGCAAGTGCAACAAACGCTAAAAAAATAACTCCAACCAACACATCATCTAATGTACAAAAACAAATCACAACACATTCTCAAAAATTTATGATATAATACCTCCATAAATTATATTAATTCTTATGAATGGAGTATAAACACGACAGCCTCACCCTTTAAAGGCGAAGCACCTATTGAATTGGTAAAGATATCGCAGAATTTAACGAACACCCATGCGATGTTTATTATGTAAATCCAAACGTCATTTATCAGCTATTGGAATACATAGGAAAAAGCTTGAAATCACAGTGTATCACTACTAGTATACTACTTAGTCGTGCTTTTTAATTTGATTATTTTTTTTTTTTATATTATTTACGAAAAGTTTGACGAAAATAACGGGAAAGACGGAAAGCATGTTGAAGTGCTTGGCAATGGTGTTCTTGATCTTATTCACACACCTACTGTGAACACGATGAAGAAATTATCGATGAAGTAATTAAAAACATTTACTTTGAAAGTTGACGAAGTGGAAATACAGGGACGTAGATAAGGCACTTGCAAGTCGGGGGGCCACCGAGATTTAGGGGCCCCAAACTGGTAACTAAACTTTTCAAAGAATTCCAGCATTCTACCAAAAATAATATAACATGCAAGGATATCGCATGACCATGGTTGGGTTCTACCAAAAAATTGCTTCCTGGGATTTGTTAGCATAGCAGAACTCGTACTATCCGTTCTCATGCGTTAACAACACCACTGCACAGTACACACATCGCTCTCTGTTTACAATTTCTCTGAGGATTTTGTTTTATTTGCTTTAAAATATATTGAAAAAAGAAAAAAAAATTTGCGTGCATTGTTTACATTGGATGGTTTTCGTGGGTGGTGATATAACAGTTGTGTTCTTTTTCTTTCTCTAGAGCTCTCATATATTGCAGAGTAGAAATTGTTGTGTGGATTGAAGCGAACTATTTGTTCTGTTCGCTTCATTTATAAATCTTCTATGAAAATGTATGAGGCATTCTTTTTGTGTATCTTTTGTTCTGCCCTGTTCTAAGGACAAAAAAGAACACAACGAATATGTATGTAGTATAGGCGAATGAAGTAGCCCAGTGTGCAAGAAATCTCATTTATCGTTACCTAAATCCGTTTTCTTAACGCTTGATGACAAAAAAACGGAATTTTAAATAAAAACAAGGAATACGAGTTAAAACAACAAAAGTTCTCGTTTTCGTTCCGAAAACTTTCCGAAAGTGAGAAAATTTTATCGTTTGAGCGATAAAATGGCATCGAATCCCCGCGCGTGGTATGTTCTTGGAAAAAAACGGGATTGAGGTTTTGTCAATTTCTGATGTAGTGTTGCATTTTGTATTTGGTCGTGCGTAAGTGAAGAAGCAGTAATTTTTGCAAACAATTGTACAGGAAAAACAAAATTTACGAGTTGAAAATATTATAAAACGGGTGAGTAAGCTTTGCTTTGTAATATTATGAGGTGCATTAGATAAACAAAATAAAGAATGTAGCATTGTTTTTTTTTTAATCTATTTAAATATATTTTGTATTGACTTGCAGGAGTATGTTACAGCAAATTTCATACATCCGACGTGGATAGGGACGGCACCTTAAAAAAATATTTTAATTACGCCAAGGACAGGTTTTCAAAACAAAATAAAAAGGATACTTTGACGTCAATAAACAAATCTGGAAAAAGCAAATCACCACCAAATATGGAGAAATCAGATCTGACCTCAACTTAAATTATAATAATAATATAATGTCATTATATAAAAAACGTATAAAAATAAACAGATATGTCTAATCCTTAACCAGATAGATTTTAAAAAGCAACGCTAATTAATTAAAATCCGTATGTCACTAACATTAGCGATACGAAATGGATAATATTTTGGATCCGAACTCGATAAATTTTTCGTTATGAAAGAGATCAAAAAACGATAAGTTTCCGAGGTTTTCATTGGCATGTAAACGTATCACTTTCTTATCGCTTCTGCGATGCGATGTGAGGGGAAATATCGTCAACTTGTAAACCTTTTCATACGTTAGGCGATCCGGTAACTTAACGCTGAAGATATCATTGCGATATCATTTCATCGCTAAACCGATAAAATCTTCTCATTTTCGTAACGAAAACGACGACTTTTGCACACTGGGAGGTATAGTATAACCATGAATATATGCTCCACTTCTAATATAAAATTAACGATGATTCGACCTGATGTACAGAAGCCCTCAATTTTTTCTTAGAAATTACCTACAAATTTTTTCTTTAGAATTTTTATGAATATTATTGGAGACCGATACAAAATCTGAAAATAACTCCTGTCGGCCACCAAGAGTGAATAAAAATTGCAAAAACATTTTCTGTAAATTTCTAAAAAAAAAATAATGCTTTCCAAAAAAAATTTTAATGTTTTTTTGTTTTACTAGAAAAATTGAAGAATATTTCAAGCATTTAATCTTCTCAAAATTCAAATTGTACATGAAGTTATGACAATTAGAAGTGAAAGGGGCAAGGAATAGTTGCTTTTTCTCGAAACTACGTTTTTCAAACTGGGCTAGGTACAAGATATCTCAAGATCTGTTTAACCGAATGTAATAAAATTCCAACCACATATTCTTTATAATATTATCTATCAAATATAAGAAAAACATTTATAAGAAATACAAAATCTTTTCACCAAAGAGTATTTATATATAGGTATAGTATGTATATATGCATTAATACATGCATATGTCCATACATTATTAGAATATATATATATATATTCCACAGATTTTTGCTCTCAATTATGACTTTTTGCAGTCTATAAAGTGCAGTATATCAACTATACCTCCTTTAAAAATTTCGCGCGTTGGCCCCTTGATTTATATCTACGCCACTGTGGAAATCAAATATAAAACGGAATCATCATCTCAAAATAATTTCGTCATTTCGCGTTCCTTCTCAGATGAGCCATCTCCATTTGAATCAGAATTAACACCAAAAGAAAGAACACCTCTTCTCGACAGCTTTAAGGACGAGCTCCCCAAGGTTTAGGCTTCACCTTCATCGGAAATCAGTTTCAAATTGATTTTTAATTATTCTTAATCCCACAAGTTAATTAAAATCCTTCAAACAATTTATGAAAACAATTCAGGAAAACTTTCGACAAATAATAAAAAAAAATTGTCAGATCCACTTCCATCTGAAAATGACAAGACAATTGACAATCAAAAGAACTGTCAAAGCGTCTGCCGCGCATTAAAAGTAAAAAATTGCTCTACTTTCGCTTCAAATCCGGGAAGTTCGGCAGCAATTTGGCCAGCACGAACTTAAACACGTATATTCTATTGAACTGTCAAAGTGATGCGACACCTGCCACGTTCATTGAGTTTTCACCTTAAGGATAAATGCATTTACTGTCAAATAAGTTTTTATAAGGGCACAATTTAAAGAGAGTGATGATTGGGTTCAGTGCCTGAATTGCAGGAGATGGACGCACAATGGTTGCATTAAATGGAATCAAGAAGACTTAAATGAATACGAGAGTGATAAGTGCCTCCGAAAACAATTAGGCAAATATTTCAATAAATAATTTCTACACCACATTATGCCCCATTGGTTGTCCGAGTATACCCCTCATATAACCGGACAAACACCTATCTGTGAATTTTCATTATTATTTTAAAATTATTGATTTTGTTTAATTTCATAAAAATATTTTTTCTTAAATCTGCCAAACTGAGTGGATTATTGTCTTAAACAGTACTCTTAAGATAACCCCACAGGAAAAAATCAAGTGGGATTAAATCAGGGCTCCGTGGTGGCCACTCAATGTCACATCTTCGCGAAATCACCTTTTCGGGGAACAATTCGTGCAGTGCTGCCAACGAATTGTTGGTGGTATGTGCCGTGGATCCATCTTGCTGGAACCATGAGATGGGATTGCAATGCTCACATTCTTGAAGTTTTGGACCAAAAAAATCCGTATCATCTCGATATAGCGCGCCGAATACACCGTAATCGCTCTGCCTGTATGGTATTCAAAAAAGTAAGGTCCAATAATGCACTTTGCCGACATTGCGGTCCAAACTGTAACTTTTGGGCTGTGTAAAGGGCGTTGATGTAACGTTGTTGGATTGCTCTCTGTACAAAATCGGCAATTTTGACTATTCACATAACCATTCAAATGAAAATGGGCCTCGTCGCTGAAGAAAATGTTGTCAAAATCGTCGAATCTCTCTAACATTACGTTCAGTTAATAAATTTTTAAAACATAATCATTTTCAGATTACGTTTGGACTTTTTACCGGGTTAAATTTGCTATATACCGGAGAATCCCAAAAAATTCTTTCTTGAACAAAATTAAATTTAACCCGGTAAAAAGTCCAAACGTAATCTGTTTATTTTTCCTCCTGGGCATGTATAGGAGTGTTTTTTCCTCATATAATTCACACCCAGAATTTATTTCTGAGTTTATATGAGAAGAGATCAGTTTGATCTATTTTCAAGCGTCTGCAGCAGGCAGAAAACCAAGCTGCACCGATGAGTGTAAGGTTTTCTGCTGACACGAAACGCATCTTCTTCTTCCTTTTCTTTTTTATTTTTCAGCCCACTGCGTGGCGTATACAGGTTCGATTCGCTTCGAATGAATCTGTTTCTTTAAATTTTTTTAAATTTTTTAATAAATAAAAAAATTGTTTTTTTTTTCTATTTTCTCAAACTTTTCATTTCTTTCTTCTTTTTTCATTTTTTCATTTGTTTTTCAAATCACCTAATTTCGCTATTTGTGACCCGTTGATGAGTCAAACCAAGACTTGAAACTTGTGTAAGTACTTAAACTTTTAATTGCCATCAAAATTTAATTTGGCAAAATATTAAACGGGCACGAATGTACTAACGTGCCAGTTATCGAAGTTAACGAATAGCGAAGTATCCGTACGTTACTATTTGAGTAAATGGTTGCCTAGTTGACGCGTACCCACTGTTACGATTTAGCTAGCCTGGTGCGGAGGATGGTGTTCTCCACGTATCACGGTGCTGGTGTCGCAGACTTCTGGTGGTAATGGGATGGTGTTCTCCTGTTATCATGGAAAGAATGCATTACTTACGTCAGGGTTTACCGGTAATGGTTTAATGTACGTTGTTACGAGTTACGACAGGGTTTTCCGGTAACGATTGTAATGCATGTTGTTACGACAGGGTTTTCCGGTAACGTCAATGCTATGTGCTAGTATTATATGCGAAAACTCAAAATCAGTGGACACGCGGCAATAAGGATCATAACCCCGATAACAGACTTGAATTATACTAATCTTCCTTTCTTCATTTCAGCTTCAATAAGATGTAAGTAGGCCGTAACTACTTGGGCTTGTTCTGAGAAGAAAAAAAGAAGACTAGATAGTGGATTTTGCAATGACAGGGATGTTTTGTTATTTTTGTTAATCAATTGTTTTTTGATTTTCCTGTCGGAAGCAATTTAGCTGTTGGAATTGAAAAATTGAAATTAAAAGAAAAGAAGAAATTAAATTGAAGTCTTTGATTATTTTGCTCTTACAATATCAGAAGTGGGATTAATATCCAATATAGTGTCCTCAGAACTAACGTCTTTAAGCATATTTAAAATGGGTAAAAGGAAACGGTCCCATCGTGTTCGAAGTCGGAGCCGAAGCCCTAATTGTGGCAGAAGCCATAGTTCTAGTTCTGATTCGCCTTTTGAAGAAAGTCGTTACACTCAAAGAGGATCGACACAAAGTACAGCCGAATCGTTACATAAATTCGCAAACGCTATAACATCTCTTTTAATAAACACGAATTCCAAACAACCAAATTTCTCTTTTAAAGGGGAAGTTGTACCAGCATTTAACCCGGAGGAACGAATTCAGACCGCCGAAGTATGGTGCCGAAAAGTGGACGAACTACGAGTAGTTTACCAATGGCCAGAGGAAGCCACTATCTATTTCGCGCTATCAAAGTTGCAAGGCTTAGCTGAAACTTGGTACAAGGGACTTAACACAGTTAGATTCACTTGGGACGAGTGGAAAAGAAAACTGCAAGAAGCATTTCCAACAACACGCGAATATTTCGAAGTATTAAAGGAAATGATACGACGAATTAAGCAACCAAATGAATCCTATACAAAATACTTTTACGAAAAAATGGCATTAGTGAACCACTGTGAAATTAACGGTGCGAATGCAGTTTCATGTATTATAGGAGGGATAGATGATCGTATAATCAAGACAACAGCGAAGGCCGGTCAACATGAAACACCAGAGTCTCTCCACAAATATCTAAGTGCAATAAATGACCACCCAACTAATTTGCAAACCCACCAATCTAAGCCAGTATATAAAAGAAAATACAAAGATTACGAGCGGAACGAGAGAAACAAACCGATACATACCAACATTACCTGTTTTAAGTGTGGAAAAAAAGGGCATTTTGCGAACAGATGTCTAGAAAAACAATTAGACAAGCGTTGTAAATTGTGTGGCAATCGAAATCATGATGAGTCCAATTGTTTCAAGAAAATGAAAGATGATAAAAACAAGACGATTGCGTGCGTAGAGATTCCGGTGAATGAAGTGGCAAACAAGAAGTACCATAAGAACATAAGGATTAATAACATTCCTTCTAGTGCATACGTAGACTTCGGTAGTTCTTGCACGATCATCATATTCAGAGAAGCTAAACGTCTTAGACTAGTCATCAATTTCGAGGAGAAGATAACGTTACACGGCTATGGTAACGGTCGTACATCAAGTATAGGTTCTGTCAAGTTTAAGCTGGAAATTGATGGCGTGGAAGCACAAGTCAAGGCAGTAGTTGTACCTGACTTTGAACAAAATGTCCTGGTTATTATTGAACGAACATTCACGGAACTTCCTAATGTCATAGTAGTGAAAAATAATACGACATTAAAGGTTCTCAATTCGAAATACAATTCTGACATACAAGATCTAGGCAAAATAGCAACTCAACCAGACACTCATAAGATAATTTTGCGTACCGTAGAGGAAATTCTTGTACCACCCCATCACTGGAGCGCTATTAATGTCATTAGTGAAGATTACTTTGGTGATGCTTACTTAGAAGCTAGTATTCGACCACATGAAGGACATGAATCCTGTATACCTCGAGTTATTATACGTGTTAATGATAACCGATCAATCATACCATTTATGAATTTGTCGGATACCGATATGATTTTGAAGGAGAAGCAGATAATTGCTCGTGCATGGCCATGTGAACATGAGCCAACAACTGTTGAAAAAGTTTTTACTCTGACCGGGACTAAGTTTCCGGAGTTGAATTTCGAGGAAATAATTGTTGGTCCCGTGGAAAAAGAAAAAAAACAGGAGCTGTTTAAACTACTTTCCGCATTTAGGAATTGTTTAGCACTAACTACCGATGAAATTGGATGTGCCAAATCAGCGCAAATGCAAATAGAATTGAATGAGGATAAACCTTTTAGTTACCGACCATATCGTATGGCAAGAGCAGAACAAGAAGCCGTAAAAAATATCGTTGATGAGCTTCTTAGCAATAACATAGTGAAAGAATCAAATTCTAATTACTGTCCACCGGTACTATTAGTAAAAAAGAAGAATGGAGAACAGAGACTGTGTATTGATTACAGAAAGCTAAATTCGCAAACAGTTAAAGATAATCATCCACTACCACGGATTGACGACCAGATTGATCGGCTTCAAGGAGGCATCTACTTTACTAGTTTGGACATGCGATCTGGGTATTACCAAGTACTCATGAAGGAAGAATCGAAGCACTACACCTCATTCGTTACACCTTCAGGTCAATACGAATACAATCGTATGCCTTTTGGTCTCACCAACGCACCAAGAACATTCCAAAGACTAATGAACAAGATCTTAGCACCGATTGATGACATAGCTGCGGTTTATCTGGATGATGTGTTGCTCCATTCACGAACAGTATCAGAAGCTTTAAATGGTCTTCGAAAGACACTAGTAATATTTCGAGAAGAGAGCATCACGCTGAATTTAAAAAAATGCTCGTTCCTAATGACTACGGTGACCTTCTTGGGTTTTGAAATTAGCAACGGCGGAGTGAGACCAGGTCAAGACAAAATGAAAGCAGTAGAAAATTTTAAGGTGCCGAAATCTGTACGGCACATTCGACAGTTTTTGGGTCTGACAGGCTATTTTCGTCATTTTGTGAAAGACTACGCCAAACTAGCTAGACCACTTACGATGCTACTAAGGAAAACTACCTGTTGGAAGTGGACAGAAATTGAAGAGAAGGTGTTCCGACAGTTGCAAAAAGCATTAGTTGAGAGGCCGGTGTTAGCTTTATTCAAACCAGATGCAATTACAGAGGTTCACACCGATGCTAGCGCAATTGGACTAGCAGGAATCCTTTTACAATACCAAGATGATGGACGAATACATCCTGTAGCTTATTTTAGCCGTCAGACGATGGATGCAGAAAACAAGTTCCATTCATATGAATTGGAGACATTAGCGGTGGTGGAGAGTTTAAAGAAATTTCGAGTGTACTTGCTCGGAATGAATTTCACTGTAATAACAGACTGCAATGCATTAAAAACATCAAATGATAAAAAACAACTCATTCCGAGAATTGCAAGATGGTGGTTGCAGTTGCAGGAGTTTACATTTGTAGTGAAGTATCGACCAGGAAATCGTATGAAGCATGTGGATGCTTTAAGTCGGAATCCACTAAGTGACGAAAAAGACTGTAAAATTATGCAAATAACCCAAGCAGATTGGGTATTAGCCGGACAACTAACCGACACTAAAATCAAGCAGATTAATGAAATTTTATCACGACCGCCCAACACCGCCTACGAAAAAACCATTTACAAAAACTATGCATTGCGTAATGGACGAATTTATCGCATTACTGCGCGTGGAATACAATGGTTGGTGCCACAAGGGATGAGACAACAAGTAGTTAGAGCAGCGCACGACGAGTATGGTCATTTTGCTCTTGAGAAAACTCTTTATAGATTGTGTGAAAATTACTGGTTCCCTAGGATGCGAGAGTACGTGGAGAAGTACATATCATGCTGCATATGGTGCCTCTACAACAAGAGAATGGCAGGTAAGAAGCAGGGCTACCTACACCCTATCCCAAAAGATCCATGCCCTATGAAAACTCTTCATGTTGACCATTTGGGGCCTTTTCCTAAAAGTAAAAAAGGAAATTTACATATAATTGCGGCGATTGACGCATTTACTAAATTCGCATTCATCAGGGCAGTTAAATCCACGAAAACAAAATATGTCATTGACTATTTTAAAGACTTGTTTGTGGTATATGGAGCACCGAAAGTTATTATCTCCGACCAGGGAAGTTCATTCACATCAAAGCAATTCTCAATCTTTTGTGAACAAAACAATATTCAACACGTAAAGAATACAATGGCGACTCCAAGAACAAATGGCCAAGTTGAACGACTCAATAGATCCATACTGAGTGCTCTCATGACGACAACTTTAGAAGACGAGAGATGGAATGAGAATAACGGCAGGTGCAATTTAGTATTAATAATACGGTTAACAAAAGCACTGGAAAAACACCTAGTGTACTACTCTTTGGGTATACGCCAAGAGGAGGGAGTGATACAGCCCTGAAGGACGAAGTTAACCAGTTGTCGGAAAGAATCACAGATTTTGTATCTGAACGAGATGCAGCGGCAGACAAAATAGTTGAAGCTCAAAAGATGCAAAAAGTAAATTTTGACCGAAGACGAAAAAAACCAAGGAAATACAAAGAAGGTGATGTAGTCCTGATTGAGAAGAATGAAACGGCACCGACTCTTAGCCGAAAACTACTTCCACCTTGTAGTGGTCCATTAGTGGTCAAAGAAGTCTTGCCAAATGACCGCTACATTGTTACCGACATGGAAGGGTCATTCCGTACCAAGAGGAAAGCTAATTATAAACGAGTTGTAGCTGTGGATCGAATGAGACCATGGTGTGAGCCTGGAGGAGTATCAGACGCAACAGTCAGCGAAAGTGGTGACGATGGAGTCGTGCTTTCTCCAGATGAAGATGGGAACACTGAGCAACTCGAGTCGAGTTGAATTCAGGATGGTCGAATGTAAGTACTTAAACTTTTAATTGCCATCAAAATTTAATTTGGCAAAATATTAAACGGGCACGAATGTACTAACGTGCCAGTTATCGAAGTTAACGAATAGCGAAGTATCCGTACGTTACTATTTGAGTAAATGGTTGCCTAGTTGACGCGTACCCACTGTTACGATTTAGCTAGCCTGGTGCGGAGGATGGTGTTCTCCACGTATCACGGTGCTGGTGTCGCAGACTTCTGGTGGTAATGGGATGGTGTTCTCCTGTTATCATGGAAAGAATGCATTACTTACGTCAGGGTTTACCGGTAATGGTTTAATGTACGTTGTTACGAGTTACGACAGGGTTTTCCGGTAACGATTGTAATGCATGTTGTTACGACAGGGTTTTCCGGTAACGTCAATGCTATGTGCTAGTATTATATGTGAAAACTCAAAATCAGTGGACACGCGGCAATAAGGATCATAACCCCGATAACAGACTTGAATTATACTAATCTTCCTTTCTTCATTTCAGCTTCAATAAGATGTAAGTAGGCCGTAACTACTTGGGCTTGTTCTGAGAAGAAAAAAAGAAGACTAGATAGTGGATTTTGCAATGACAGGGATGTTTTGTTATTTTTGTTAATCAATTGTTTTTTGATTTTCCTGTCGGAAGCAATTTAGCTGTTGGAATTGAAAAATTGAAATTAAAAGAAAAGAAGAAATTAAATTGAAGTCTTTGATTATTTTGCTCTTACAATATCAGAAGTGGGATTAATATCCAATATAGTGTCCTCAGAACTAACGTCTTTAAGCATATTTAAAATGGGTAAAAGGAAACGGTCCCATCGTGTTCGAAGTCGGAGCCGAAGCCCTAATTGTGGCAGAAGCCATAGTTCTAGTTCTGATTCGCCTTTTGAAGAAAGTCGTTACACTCAAAGAGGATCGACACAAAGTACAGCCGAATCGTTACATAAATTCGCAAACGCTATAACATCTCTTTTAATAAACACGAATTCCAAACAACCAAATTTCTCTTTTAAAGGGGAAGTTGTACCAGCATTTAACCCGGAGGAACGAATTCAGACCGCCGAAGTATGGTGCCGAAAAGTGGACGAACTACGAGTAGTTTACCAATGGCCAGAGGAAGCCACTATCTATTTCGCGCTATCAAAGTTGCAAGGCTTAGCTGAAACTTGGTACAAGGGACTTAACACAGTTAGATTCACTTGGGACGAGTGGAAAAGAAAACTGCAAGAAGCATTTCCAACAACACGCGAATATTTCGAAGTATTAAAGGAAATGATACGACGAATTAAGCAACCAAATGAATCCTATACAAAATACTTTTACGAAAAAATGGCATTAGTGAACCACTGTGAAATTAACGGTGCGAATGCAGTTTCATGTATTATAGGAGGGATAGATGATCGTATAATCAAGACAACAGCGAAGGCCGGTCAACATGAAACACCAGAGTCTCTCCACAAATATCTAAGTGCAATAAATGACCACCCAACTAATTTGCAAACCCACCAATCTAAGCCAGTATATAAAAGAAAATACAAAGATTACGAGCGGAACGAGAGAAACAAACCGATACATACCAACATTACCTGTTTTAAGTGTGGAAAAAAAGGGCATTTTGCGAACAGATGTCTAGAAAAACAATTAGACAAGCGTTGTAAATTGTGTGGCAATCGAAATCATGATGAGTCCAATTGTTTCAAGAAAATGAAAGATGATAAAAACAAGACGATTGCGTGCGTAGAGATTCCGGTGAATGAAGTGGCAAACAAGAAGTACCATAAGAACATAAGGATTAATAACATTCCTTCTAGTGCATACGTAGACTTCGGTAGTTCTTGCACGATCATCATATTCAGAGAAGCTAAACGTCTTAGACTAGTCATCAATTTCGAGGAGAAGATAACGTTACACGGCTATGGTAACGGTCGTACATCAAGTATAGGTTCTGTCAAGTTTAAGCTGGAAATTGATGGCGTGGAAGCACAAGTCAAGGCAGTAGTTGTACCTGACTTTGAACAAAATGTCCTGGTTATTATTGAACGAACATTCACGGAACTTCCTAATGTCATAGTAGTGAAAAATAATACGACATTAAAGGTTCTCAATTCGAAATACAATTCTGACATACAAGATCTAGGCAAAATAGCAACTCAACCAGACACTCATAAGATAATTTTGCGTACCGTAGAGGAAATTCTTGTACCACCCCATCACTGGAGCGCTATTAATGTCATTAGTGAAGATTACTTTGGTGATGCTTACTTAGAAGCTAGTATTCGACCACATGAAGGACATGAATCCTGTATACCTCGAGTTATTATACGTGTTAATGATAACCGATCAATCATACCATTTATGAATTTGTCGGATACCGATATGATTTTGAAGGAGAAGCAGATAATTGCTCGTGCATGGCCATGTGAACATGAGCCAACAACTGTTGAAAAAGTTTTTACTCTGACCGGGACTAAGTTTCCGGAGTTGAATTTCGAGGAAATAATTGTTGGTCCCGTGGAAAAAGAAAAAAAACAGGAGCTGTTTAAACTACTTTCCGCATTTAGGGATTGTTTAGCACTAACTACCGATGAAATTGGATGTGCCAAATCAGCGCAAATGCAAATAGAATTGAATGAGGATAAACCTTTTAGTTACCGACCATATCGTATGGCAAGAGCAGAACAAGAAGCCGTAAAAAATATCGTTGATGAGCTTCTTAGCAATAACATAGTGAGAGAATCAAATTCTAATTACTGTTCACCGGTACTATTAGTAAAAAAGAAGAATGGAGAACAGAGACTGTGTATTGATTACAGAAAGCTAAATTCGCAAACAGTTAAAGATAATCATCCACTACCACGGATTGACGACCAGATTGATCGGCTTCAAGGAGGCATCTACTTTACTAGTTTGGACATGCGATCTGGGTATTACCAAGTACTCATGAAGGAAGAATCGAAGCACTACACCTCATTCGTTACACCTTCAGGTCAATACGAATACAATCGTATGCCTTTTGGTCTCACCAACGCACCAAGAACATTCCAAAGACTAATGAACAAGATCTTAGCACCGATTGATGACATAGCTGCGGTTTATCTGGATGATGTGTTGCTCCATTCACGAACAGTATCAGAAGCTTTAAATGGTCTTCGAAAGACACTAGTAATATTTCGAGAAGAGAGCATCACGCTGAATTTAAAAAAATGCTCGTTCCTAATGACTACGGTGACCTTCTTGGGTTTTGAAATTAGCAACGGCGGAGTGAGACCAGGTCAAGACAAAATGAAAGCAGTAGAAAATTTTAAGGTGCCGAAATCTGTACGGCACATTCGACAGTTTTTGGGTCTGACAGGCTATTTTCGTCATTTTGTGAAAGACTACGCCAACTAGCTAGACCACTTACGATGCTACTAAGGAAAACTACCTGTTGGAAGTGGACAGAAATTGAAGAGAAGGTGTTCCGACAGTTGCAAAAAGCATTAGTTGAGAGGCCGGTGTTAGCTTTATTCAAACCAGATGCAATTACAGAGGTTCACACCGATGCTAGCGCAATTGGACTAGCAGGAATCCTTTTACAATACCAAGATGATGGACGAATACATCCTGTAGCTTATTTTAGCCGTCAGACGATGGATGCAGAAAACAAGTTCCATTCATATGAATTGGAGACATTAGCGGTGGTGTGGAGAGTTTAAAGAAATTTCGAGTGTACTTGCTCGGAATGAATTTCACTGTAATAACAGACTGCAATGCATTAAAAACATCAAATGATAAAAAACAACTCATTCCGAGAATTGCAAGATGGTGGTTGCAGTTGCAGGAGTTTACATTTGTAGTGAAGTATCGACCAGGAAATCGTATGAAGCATGTGGATGCTTTAAGTCGGAATCCACTAAGTGACGAAAAAGACTGTAAAATTATGCAAATAACCCAAGCAGATTGGGTATTAGCCGGACAACTAACCGACACTAAAATCAAGCAGATTAATGAAATTTTATCACGACCGCCCAACACCGCCTACGAAAAAACCATTTACAAAAACTATGCATTGCGTAATGGACGAATTTATCGCATTACTGCGCGTGGAATACAATGGTTGGTGCCACAAGGGATGAGACAACAAGTAGTTAGAGCAGCGCACGACGAGTATGGTCATTTTGCTCTTGAGAAAACTCTTTATAGATTGTGTGAAAATTACTGGTTCCCTAGGATGCGAGAGTACGTGGAGAAGTACATATCATGCTGCATATGGTGCCTCTACAACAAGAGAATGGCAGGTAAGAAGCAGGGCTACCTACACCCTATCCCAAAAGATCCATGCCCTATGAAAACTCTTCATGTTGACCATTTGGGGCCTTTTCCTAAAAGTAAAAAAGGAAATTTACATATAATTGCGGCGATTGACGCATTTACTAAATTCGCATTCATCAGGGCAGTTAAATCCACGAAAACAAAATATGTCATTGACTATTTTAAAGACTTGTTTGTGGTATATGGAGCACCGAAAGTTATTATCTCCGACCAGGGAAGTTCATTCACATCAAAGCAATTCTCAATCTTTTGTGAACAAAACAATATTCAACACGTAAAGAATACAATGGCGACTCCAAGAACAAATGGCCAAGTTGAACGACTCAATAGATCCATACTGAGTGCTCTCATGACGACAACTTTAGAAGACGAGAGATGGAATGAGAATAACGGCAGGTGCAATTTAGTATTAATAATACGGTTAACAAAAGCACTGGAAAAACACCTAGTGTACTACTCTTTGGGTATACGCCAAGAGGAGGGAGTGATACAGCCCTGAAGGACGAAGTTAACCAGTTGTCGGAAAGAATCACAGATTTTGTATCTGAACGAGATGCAGCGGCAGACAAAATAGTTGAAGCTCAAAAGATGCAAAAAGTAAATTTTGACCGAAGACGAAAAAAACCAAGGAAATACAAAGAAGGTGATGTAGTCCTGATTGAGAAGAATGAAACGGCACCGACTCTTAGCCGAAAACTACTTCCACCTTGTAGTGGTCCATTAGTGGTCAAAGAAGTCTTGCCAAATGACCGCTACATTGTTACCGACATGGAAGGGTCATTCCGTACCAAGAGGAAAGCTAATTATAAACGAGTTGTAGCTGTGGATCGAATGAGACCATGGTGTGAGCCTGGAGGAGTATCAGACGCAACAGTCAGCGAAAGTGGTGACGATGGAGTCGTGCTTTCTCCAGATGAAGATGGGAACACTGAGCAACTCGAGTCGAGTTGAATTCAGGATGGTCGAATGTAAGTACTTAAACTTTTAATTGCCATCAAAATTTAATTTGGCAAAATATTAAACGGGCACGAATGTACTAACGTGCCAGTTATCGAAGTTAACGAATAGCGAAGTATCCGTACGTTACTATTTGAGTAAATGGTTGCCTAGTTGACGCGTACCCACTGTTACGATTTAGCTAGCCTGGTGCGGAGGATGGTGTTCTCCACGTATCACGGTGCTGGTGTCGCAGACTTCTGGTGGTAATGGGATGGTGTTCTCCTGTTATCATGGAAAGAATGCATTACTTACGTCAGGGTTTACCGGTAATGGTTTAATGTACGTTGTTACGAGTTACGACAGGGTTTTCCGGTAACGATTGTAATGCATGTTGTTACGACAGGGTTTTCCGGTAACGTCAATGCTATGTGCTAGTATTATATGTGAAAACTCAAAATCAGTGGACACGCGGCAATAAGGATCATAACCCCGATAACAGACTTGAATTATACTAATCTTCCTTTCTTCATTTCAGCTTCAATAAGATGTAAGTAGGCCGTAACTACTTGGGCTTGTTCTGAGAAGAAAAAAAGAAGACTAGATAGTGGATTTTGAAATGACAGGGATGTTTTGTTATTTTTGTTAATCAATTGTTTTTTGATTTTCCTGTCGGAAGCAATTTAGCTGTTGGAATTGAAAAATTGAAATTAAAAGAAAAGAAGAAATTAAATTGAAGTCTTTGATTATTTTGCTCTTACACTTGTCACCACAAATTAATGGGTTGTGTGATGAAATAACAAATTAGAACATTTTTTAGCTTTCGCTATATACCGGAGAATCCCAAAAAATTCTTTCTTGAACAAAACAAAAAAAAAAACAAAAAATCATTTTCGTTCAAAGCCTACACAATCTGAATTTTGTAGAGCTTAATTTTTAAATCGCATCGCATTAGGCGGTTAATCGTCGCTCTAGATAGCCCCAATTGTGATTCTCGCTTCCTAATTCTAACACGGCGCTGTCGATTTACAGAATTCGCAACCTACTCGATGTTTCCAGGGGTTCTTGCTGTTCTTCGACGACCATGATGAATCTCGCCTATTATGTTTTCAGTATCGTTGAATGCCTGGATCCAAGCGAGACCAGTGGCGTTACTTGGGGTTTCTCTAATATTGCGCAATCCATAATGTAGTCGAAATAGCCGACGAACGCGAATGAGCGACCGATCGTTCTCGAAATAAGCGCGCACGCAAAACAAGCGTTGCTCTCCCGTGTAAGGCGTGGTGGCAACTAAAAGTGTAAAGATAGATCTTGTCAGAGACGCCACTCCCCCCCCCCCCCCAAGCTTTATTTGCGTCTCGTTCACTCTCGAAATAGTCGGGCCGTTCTGAGACACCCTGTACATTCAAATTGAAGGAATTAAAGCGTTATATGTATGTACTGTGCTTAGAGCAAACAGGAATGGTTGAATCGTGTAAAATTCGTGTACATGAGCGTAATTTGTCAAGAGCAGGAGACTATACATAGGAGTAAGTGAGGAGAAATTGTCAAAGCTGTAGATTAATTGTCAAATGTGGTTTTGTTTTGTGAGCAGATTTTGTCAACTTAAAGTTCTTTTGTGAAATTTAACAAAAATACCGAATCAATTCTTTTCAAAACTATTTATCTTTGAACTTTATTTAGTGCAAAGTTTTATAGTGCCACTAGTGCCTGTAAAAATCTTGATATCAATTAAAAAAACAGAAATGAAGTGTTTGGATTGTAAACTAGGGAGTCCTGTTTGAGGCAACTGCACTACCTAAATTATCTTTTTTGTTAATAGAAACAAAGATTTATATAAATTAATTATGTGAATTGTTTCAGAATAAAGTAGAAAAAGAACATTTTTTACCACAGATGCTCCGCACAAAACCTTTGTTTACTTTTTGCAAATTGACAAGTTGTTTAGAATAGGGATGGCGTGTAAATGCATATAAAAATGGACTACCAACACAACCAGGAATTCATTACGCAAAATCTGGCTTATCACCATTCCTGTTTGCTCTATATTCTAAGGTACTGTGTACATGCGAGGAGGAAGACTATATGTAGGTAAGTAGGCATATTATGGGAGGGGAATGTGTCTCTGATAATAAAATATTATTTGAAAAGGAGAAAATGAGTTTGAACAAAGTTTAAACTAAACTAAATTGAAATTTACGAAATTATTTTTGTGTTTTCAGGATCATATGTTGCGATACATTAATATATTCTATAGGACAATATATGACTGTATCGAACTATGGTTGTGGTTCGGCTCATTTTGGTACCTACTGCCCAATCTACAATGCATGGTTAAACCACATCGTCAAAACGATATCGTTTGCTGAAGAATGCATATAAATACACGAAATATGTAAGTAGTGGTAAGCTGCCAAATTAAACAGCTGTTTATCTGTCAATTATCATAAATGTAATTGTTTCCTCGATTTCATTACAGAATTACATCGAAGGAAGTATTTGGTCTCAATAGTTTATACAGTTTACAGCTGTTTTGTTCTAAATTCCCCTACATAGTTCTAAATTACGCTGAATACACCTGAGGTATTACTATATCGTTTTTGCTGATTAACTACTACACATAAGCTCGTGCTCATGTCGTCAAATGAATGAGAGAGAAGGGACATTTTTGCAAGAATAAATTTTCAAATGCAAGAGTGGGAAGCAAACACAATAATCCATATCGTTTTGACGACGTGGTTTTACCATGCATTGTAGATTGGGCATAAGTCACAATAACGTTTTCTTTATTTTTGTTTCCTTCACGCGTATCTTTCACGCGTCCTTTTGTTATTTGTGCAGTATTTCTTTTATATGATCCTAGTTTTTTTGCACTACCCTTGATTTTTTTACGTATCCTATGCTTTTTACAAATATACTTTTAAATTCGGCCTTTTCACACCACCCACAAATTTTAAACATAACCCTCGTATATTTCATGCGACCTGACTTTTAGTATCAACTCTTTGGAACTGCGTTTCTTTCATGGTTAGCCTATATGTGCCGCAATCCGAACTTGCTACTATCAATTTACAAATAATTTACATATTATACAACATCATCAAAATCCTTGTTAATCGAAGACAACAATCAAGTTGTCACCAGACTGAAAACAATAAAAAACTGCCAAAAGAAATAATTTGATAATTTCAAATGTTCGAACCCCATGGTCCTCAAGAAGTAAAAGTTAAAATGATGAAAATATTGTATATCATAAAGGGCGACTTAATTTTCCCACAGAGGTAATAAAATCAACATTGTACCGAAACGTTGCCATTAAATCGATCATAACGGTTCTATTCTATTTTGAAACCTATTAATAACTGAATTCATAAGATGATTGCAGCCATTGATTTCAGTAACAATCGCTTACATTGTCGAAAATATTATTGATAGGAAATCAAGTGTAAATGACATAAGGACGACATTTGCAGAGCTTTAGCACTTCAGGCAATAGCCGGACGAACAGTCAATCGAAAACTTACAAAACACTGTCAAGATTGGATCTATTATTATCAAGGAGAAATTAATCAACGAAATGAATAGAGTGCAATTTCTTCGAAGAGCTATTAGTGCAGAGAACTTATATATATATATATGTACCTAGTATGTACAACTTAAGTATATGTACATATGTGTCCACTTAGATAAAGGCCAGGAAATACTCACAGGTAAGTATTGTCGGCAGGTAGCACCTAAGTTAATGGGAAGTGAATTTATCCTGAGGGAGGTGAATTGTTCAAATAATGTTTGTACAAATATGTGATATCACTTGACCATTAAGTGAGCAGAAAATACCAATGTACATATATACATTATATACGATGGTGTATAAAGCCATAGCTAAATGTGAAAGTTGAATAGTGTGCCTTAGCAGGTCCTTGATAATGCTTCAGTAAATAAATATATTAGTATACAAATACACTCAGAGATTTTAATTAAAAATTTTTATAAACGAGACCAAACTTAAGACAACAACCGACGTTTATCTGGAAATTAAACTTTTAAATTGATCTAGTGCAGTTCAATTTATTTGGATTTTTTTTTTGTTATTGGTGTTAATTACCTTCATTAGACGTGGATAAGTTTGCGTCGGAAGAAACGGAAGAAAAAATTGGAAAATGTGCACAAACTGAAAGTTTATCGTTAAATTTAAAGATGGGGAATTATTATTGTTTTTAATAAGTTCTTAATTGCAGATAGCCATCTCCCACACGAGTGTCTTCCTTTGATATTTTTATCAATCTTTGGACGATAGACAGAAAAGATGAAGAAGAATTTTTCATTTATATCTGTGATTCCCAAAGTAGTCCAGATGGACCACCAGGGGTCCCCGGGAGAATCGACGGGGGTTTACGTTGGCATGAACAAAAAATGGGGGTTCACAAATTGTAAGTGGGGGTCCACGAAAATTTATCTGGTTCCGATAGTGAAGAACAAAAATGTTAGCTTTTCTTTACCTATCAATGTAAGAAGGTTAGCGACTGTTACATGTAAAAACTTGCATATTCGATATTCAGTATAATGCGTGTCGAAGCTTGCCAAGCAAAGCCCTCCGCCTGCAACGCTTGTTCGGACGTACCAAGGGACGAAATATGACCTGTGGTGCTGTGCTTGCAATTATCGTTCATCTAACAAGAAGTTGGGAACCAGGGGAATAAAATTGGAAATTTTCCTTGTTTTCTGGAAAGAAACAAATAATGCCATATACTTTCGTCTTTTGCATGAATGGGGGAAACTTGAGTATACATTATTGTAGTTGAAAACAAAAATTGAGAGAACGTAGGATTGCCCGAATGATAAAATCTTCTTAAGAAGAGTCAGTACCAAGATTTGCAAGTTTCATACATTTTTCAATGCGAATTTCTAGAAAACTATTTGTAGCAGAAAAATGATTTATATCTTAAATTAAAGGTAACGAAGAGATCTAGTAAATAACGTCGAGAAAAATAAAAAAAAATGTATTGGAATGGAGATATTAGCTCGGTAACTTGTAAAAAATGGTAAAAATTGATTTTTTTCAAATCAAATTCCTCTTAGTAGGTATTCTCTTTTCTTTATATTTTGACTATTTTAGAGAGATAAAGCCTAGATCTAGCAAATAACGTCGAGTATTTTCATTTTTAGTGGCGTATTTTTTAATTGTTTAACTCTAATAGTACTTGTTTTTTCTCTCGATATTTCACCGACGAGAAATTGCAATATTTCGTTGAAAGTTTTAGAAATATAAAGCAAAATAGAACATTTAGCAATTATGTGCAAAATAAAATTTAGGAGAGTTAAATCTCTTTAAACAATTTCAATTTCTTTGAACTGCAAATTTTCATTTTCGTCCTAAGTTTTCGCATATTGGGTTTCTATCTTTTACCCTAGATGTCTCTAATGTGACTTGTGGTCTAGGTCTAGGCTAATTTTATATGCATTTTCATACTTTCAGGACACAAACCTACGTATAGTATGTTTTATTGCCTACAGGCTCGCTGGAATCTAAATTGAAATTTTTGCTGAGTACTGACTCCTCTTAAATATCTCCAAAATTCTTTCAAATTATTCATAATAATGTACATTGGGTAACCCTACCTCAATTTTTTAAGAAAGAGATAAATTTCGCATTAAACAATGCACTAAAAGGAGATGTAAAATTTCTGTCAAATAAAATTCTCATTTCTCGCAAAAATATCAGAAAATCCAGCATAAGTCACCCCACTTAACCTCTTCGGAGCAAACCGAAACGAAACCAAAACGAGTTTTCAAACAAAACTGAGGCCAAGCTGCATGAAAAAGTAGAAAATAAACTTTTCTTCACACACAGAGGTGGACTCAGATTTTTTTATTGGGACATTTCTCTTGAATATTCTTTCTCTTCATGAATCAAATCACTTATTACCTCTGATTGATCATACTGAAATATATCGGTGATTGTCAGTCAGCGAATAAAATCAGAGTCCACCTCTGTGTGTGAAGAAAAGTTTATTTTCTACTTTTTCATGCGGCTTGGCCTCAGTTTTGTTTGAAAACTCGTTTTTTACTTATTTTATTTTCTGCCTTTTTAACGTTAACTAAATTGTTATTACGTGCTGCATGCAGATATTTTAAAACAATTTTACGCCGTCTGAAAAGACACTGATTTTCCAGTTTTTCAAAAAATTTATTCGAGTATCAAATCGTTGAAGTACTGCAACGGTTTTCTGAAGTTCAAATTATGTTTTAAACAGCGCTTTTTAGCTGTATTCCAACTTGATCTCATATAACATGAATTCTTCCGATTTTCCATATTTTCCACAGACTTTTCCTATTAGTATGATTTTTTTTTAAAAATCGACATGAATTTTCCTCGATTTTTCATGCAAGTTTTCATGATTGTTGAAGAGAAAGTATTGATGCCAGTAGGACGGAAAAAAAATGATTCCGCATAGCTTATAAAACTTTTTTGTCGGAAAATTTTCCGGCAAAGTCGGAAAATTGCGGAAATTTTCGGAAAATTTTCCAGAAAAATTGGAAAATTCTGCATTTTTCCTGAAACAGATTTATCACTAATCATATCGATGAAAATTTTTCCGATGATTTTCCCGCTTTTCCTGATTTTCCATGGAGTTTTCCACCAAAGCAACTTTATGCAACTCATTTCGCTCTACAACTTTGTCTTAGGTTGCAAAACGCTCAAACGTTTCCTTGGTCGGAAAAACTCCGGAAAAGCGTTTTACATGAATTTTCCTCAATTTTTTCTGCAAGTTTTCACCATTGTCGGAGAGAAAGTAATGATGCCAGTTGATAAGGAACTTGATCCTGCATAATTTAGAAAACTTTTTTACCGGAAATATTTCCTGAAAAGTCGGAAAATTCCGGAAAACTGCATTTTTCCTGAAACGGATTTATCACTAATCAAATTTGTACCAAATTTTCAAATGATTTTTCCCGATTTTCCGGGTTTTCCATGGAAATTTCCGGTTTAAATTTTTTGAATCAGTTTTAGACTTTCTGGAAAGTAAAGATCCAGATTTAAGAGAAAATCCGATCAAATTGTATTTGACAGATTTGTTCAAAATATTTAATGACATTAACTTGCAGTTACATGGGGAGGGGGACAGCAGAAATTTAATAAAACAAAGAATGTAATTTCGGCTTTTCTCGGAAAATTGAAATTTATGAAGCAAAATTTTAGTCGGCGCGAATTCTCCCAGTTTCCGAACTTGTCACAGGGAGAATGTCTTGATGAGGATACTCAGACATATGTTCAACATTTGCATGCCCTGCATGATGACTTCAAAAACAGATTTCAAGATATTCTGACGATGGAAATACCACCATGGATCATAAATCCATTTGGCGAATGTGGTATTACAAGAGGAGCTACTCGGGCTTAGCACCAATGAGTAGCTGAAGGTGAAATTTAAAAAAGGCTATCAAACATTTTGGCTGCAGGCAGAAATACCCGAAAAATATCCTGGGCTGTGGGAAATTGCGATAAAAATTTTGATAGCGTTTCCCTTGTCATACCTTGTCGAAAAAAGTTTTAGTGTTGTTACAAACTTGTTAACAAAAAGAAAAGGAGCATATTGAACATCACAGAACGGGGAGATTTGCGGTTATTCCTTACAAAAGTGAAGCCAATTATTTGCTGTCAATCCATCAAGTACATCCCTCCCAATAAAATTATGACTATTTTTTTGATTATTGATTTGCATTGTTGAGTGTACGTTACGTTATTAATGTTTAATTTTAATTATTATTTTAATAAATAGAGCACAAGAAAATACACTACTTTTCTTTTTATTTTTACCACTCCGAATTTAGGATTGGAGCTCAGCCGCAACATAAATTTTCATCGTCAGATCTAATCTTCACATTTTTTGACAAGTTTTGGGAATATGGTAAAAATGTGGCAGGGGGTCCACCGAAACCAGTAAAATTTTGAAAGTGGTCTACGAGGAAAAAAAAGTTTGGGAACCTCTGTATGAAGGTCATATTTACGCGAAATGAAGAATGGAGTGACTAACTGCAATATATGTGCGTTGCAATAGTGCGAAAGTCCATCTCTATAGCAAGAAAGTTGCAAAATGAGTGTCGCATTATTATAGGCGCACTTATCTTTATTTATTTGAACAATAATGAGATTGCACAAAAATTAATAAATAATAAAATATTAATAATCAGTAGCTCCACCTATGTTTGCCACGATGTTCAAAGGCCTTTTTGGCATTGATTCCACGAACGAGCTAAACATTCTGGAGTTAAAGTAAGCCAAGCAGCTTCAACGATGTCTTCAAGCTCACTGATGGTATTAAATATCTTGACATCTTTAGAAACTTTTGGAACTAACTAACCATGCCCCATAGGGTTAGCATAAGATTACAGATTGTGGAAAGTGTTGTGTTGTTATGATTTTTTGAATCTATTAAATTATTGAATTTGAGTTGATTGAATTCAGTTAACGGTCATTTCGAGAGGAATTTTTTGCCTTCCGGGTTAGTTCAAAGATCGGTAAAGTACAACGATCTAACTCACGTGAACACCAAAGCTTTCACTACTTTTGTACTACTATGTCGTTTCACTAATTTCACTAATTAGTCGACTACTACCAAGAATGTACAATACATACTTAGATCAAAAAACGATGAATACGTGTTTTTTTAATATTCTTTCGGGGATCTAGAAGGTTAATCAGGCAAGACATAAGTAGGGTAACACCCTTTAAAGTACGAAAAATACCAATGTTTAACCTTTTATCAGATTTTGTATTTCTTCTTGCCTGTGTGTGAAGTCCGGTCATAAGGTTTAAATATCTCTCACATTCACAATTATTAAATAATGGTACTTTGTAAAAAAAAATTATTTTGATGGAAAAAAGTTTAGCAATGAAAATCTACTGCGATATTTTTAGATAATGAATCTCCAACATTTTAAATGTTGTGTCGAGGTGTATGGGACAGCACTGATGACAAAGTCGAAATTTTGGATTCTATTATTTCATGTCGAACATACCCCTTGTACGAGTCAAATAACGCCCCTAATCCTAATTTTTAAAAATTCTTACCTATCACAACTGCCTTGACATACTCTAAAAATTCTCAAGAAATTCATTGGAGGAGGGCTAAACATGTATGGAGTAATTCGTAAGAAAATTGTCACCTCTAAAGGGCTGTCATTTGGTTACGACCTTATATTTAAGCTTTTGAATCACTTTGTAGACATCTTGTTTCAGGAGCTAAGATGTTGATCAAGTTTTGTACACGCAATTCTTTGAGGTAAGGTAAGCGCATCAAAAAATTGTTCCACAACTCCCCCCCCCCCCCCCCCCTCCTAGAAACCTTCCCTTAGAAGTTGTGACCAGTTGAAAATTTCGCCAAAATTCGTGAACCCTGATGGGAATAAATGAGTTACCTGTATCAGTTTCAGCAGTGGAGATTTTTGGCACATTAAAGCCAGATCATAAAATTGCATGCAAGCAATAATCACAGGTAGGTACGTAGGATCTTTTATGACTGGACCCACAATTGCATTGGTTATAATTTTCTGAAGGTAGTGGTGCTCTTATTTAGTATTTAAGCAGCATCTTAGAAGTTTCGGAATTACTTATTTTATCAGTCAATGGAAAGTAGCATCAAGATTTTGCAAAAATAAGAATATTAATTACCAGCAAAAATAGAAAGCCAAGTTGGATTTTACTTTTGCCAGAAATCTTGATGCTACTTTCCATTGACTGCTAAAATAAGTAATTACGAAACTCGTGTGATATACCGGAAAGTATCTTGATCTGAATCACCCTGTTTGTACCTATCACATTTTGGGAAGAATTATTTTTTTTAGTTTTGCCTCCTTACCTTCTTCCGCGAATTTCGATATGGCCTGTTGAATAATTAGATTTTACACAATAGAATAAAATTTCATGGAAATCAAAAAATTCCCCCCAACGATTACCCATTACGCAAGCTAATTATAGTATTTTTACAGAAAAACGCAAAAAAGGCTGCGAATGGAAGTTTTTCCTATTGAAAGGAATTATCTTTATATCATTTCTAATTGTGAGCATATTCGATCACCTATGATCGATCTCCTATGATGTAAAACTACAATTTGAACTTCATTGTTGAATTAAATTATGAAGAGCAAATTTGAATTTTTGGCAGTGTTGTATGCAAAAAAAGTACAATTTACACTAGGTATAGACTTGTAAAATTAGTTGTAATAAATAAAAACACTTCATTCAGTCACTAGTCAATCCTATTTTAAAGAAGTGTGCAACATTTCAATAGTTCAATAGTTTTTGAGAATTCGAGTCCACCGAGTTCAAAAATAGTGTTTTTAGAAAAAATCGATTAAGTTTTAAGTTGGAATAAAACGAAAAAAAAAGTTTTTAAACTTACATAGAATCGTCGATGCCAGCTCCATAAAGCAAAGATCCTGCTAGACTTTTATTCCGATTGACTTGAAACTTTGGGAAAATATTCTAGACATATTGTACCTACTATTAGATAAAGAAATTAAAAAAATATACTTCCTTTAACCTTCGAAACCCATGTAACAACCCCTTAAAATATTTAAAAATTCGACCCCATACCGATTTCAAATATATTCCGGGTCACTTATGAATTATATTTTTCAATAATTCAAGAATCAATTTGTAACCGATTATTATAAAATCAATTTTCTATTGGGTACTGCTAAAACCCAGCAAAGAACCGAAAAGGTGGACATTGTCCATATAAAATAATTCAATTTGACACGAAAAAGAATCAGTCAATTTATTCCTGTCTTACTGGGTGTTGAGGCTCCAGTGGCAGATCCAGCTAGAAGGCGTGGGAGGGGGGGGGGGCATCTATCTTGAAGACCAAGGAAAAACATTGCAATAAATCTTCTGAAGTTTTGCTAACAAAATCTATTCTACTGCCCTTTTTGTAAAAAAAATAAAAAAATTTTGGAAGCGTTCATTTTGGTACGTTTTAGAACGCAGTCCTTATGGCTAGCGGCTAGGCATTCGCTCCACTTCAGGTCATGGCTGTCTAAGCTGTCTAAGAAAAAACAGGAAATTTTAATACCTGTAAAAATCTTGTGCACGAGCGTGGTTTTTCTCGGAGTGTTTGAAGCAGGACAGAACCTATTCGTTTAAACGCGATAGGAGGTTTGTTTTAATTGAAAACAGATGTCAAATGGTCTTTGACGAATCTTCGATGTAAAAACAGTTTGTTAGAATATTATTGGTGTGTCCAAAAAGCATTTCTACAAGCAATTATAGCTCATGATTAAAGAAATTTTGCGAAACTACACAACGGTAAACAAATCATGGTATGTTGGTGTAGTGAGTTATTACATTTAAAGCAAAAGATTTATATTGGAATATTTTTTTTTATTATTTCGTAAAGTGCAATATTTTTACTAGAATACTTAGCTTAAACGTTAAATAAAAACAAAATATAAATGCTGATTGGAAAACTGTCAATCATTGTCTTAGAGAAATTCATTGGCCAATCTGTTTTGCTGCGAGGGATGTTGATGAATGTACATTAGAACTTTGTGACATTTTAAGTCTTGGCATGCATAAATACATTCCTTATTCCTACAGCAGGTCTCAACAATAGCAAAATCGCTCTAGGTTTTACGATAATTTAATCTAGTAATAAGAGCGAACGAGTCTACTTTTCGCGCCTATCAATTGCATTCATACCCAGAATTAAAACAAGTCTACAAGACTGCACACAACACCTGCATGTCCATTATCCAGAGAGAAAAATTCCTTTTTGTCCAGATTGTTAGATTAAGATTCATGGCAAGCCTCAAAGGATAGCAAAGGATTCTGGCTCCTGGTCAAAACCATCAGGAACAGTTGTACCTTATCCTTGGCGAAACCTCGGCCCAAATTATTGTACTTGTCTTATTCGACAGGAAACTTTCCAATTGCTTGGAAACTAATTCATGTTCAGTGTATTTCCAAGAGAGGAGAGGGAATCGATCTATCAATTTATCGACCAACTGCAATCCCTTTGATTCTTTCAAAGGTTTTTGAATTTATTATTAACTCCAAATTAATGACGTATCTAGAAACCAAACAACTCATCAATGATCGCCAACATGGCTTCTGGACTGGACGCTAATCTGGAGACTTACTGAACTTTCTTACGGATCGTTGGAACCGTAGTCTTCACAATTTTGGTGAGCCCAAATTCATTGCCCTTGATGTTTCCAAACTCTTTGGAATGGTGTGATATCCAGCCCTTTTAGTTTTTACCTGATCACCTAATACCGATTGTACTAGGTGGCGTTTCACCAGAACCTCACTCTACAAATGCCAATGTTCGCAGGACTCTGTTATCTCTTCATCCCGCTGTTTAATTTTCTTTAATGATACCCTGATACCCTTGATATCGCTTACTGCTTTGACACTCTTAGGAAATGCAGAGGAAATGACAAACCTCTTAATCGAGTTTGCATGATTAGATCATTGATTCATGACCGTGATAATATTCTCGCTTAGGGTAAAGTGAATCGCGTTGAATTCAAGGCATCTACGTTTCAAAGCTCTCTTTAAAATCGGATCATAACTCTTCCGGTCCCATTTGTTTTAATGGAGCACTGATTTACGATACGCTATCTTTATGCATTTTTGGCATTAATATTTCCTGTAAATTAAGCTGAACAGATCACTTATTTTATGTTGCCAAAGAAGCATCGATGTGTCTTGGATTTCTGAAAAGGTATAAAAAATGTTTCAACCCATCGAATCTAACCCTCCTCTACAAGTCCTACATCAGACCAAGAATGTAATACAATTTCCTTACCTGGGTCAGGACTGGTCGCAGAGCTTTAGCTTTTAGAACCTTCAAGGTCATTGGCGATTTGGCAATAACTTGTCATATCGACTCACTCGAGCGCCGCCTAAATATTGGATGGCTTTCGCTCCTTTCCCTATGCCCTTCCTACCATGCTGTACATTGCATTATAGGGTATCTTCTGAGCTTGACTTATTCGTCAAACATTCTTAACTTTTCCATGAAGTTATATACTTACAAGGTCTGTATTGCATCTGGTCTCCGAAATGGATGATTCGGAAGCGTTACATTTCCGCCATTTACAAACGAAAACAAAATAAATAATTTAACGCCTGGTTTTACTTTCGTGGATGGCAGACGTATAACATTGAGTACGTAACTTTCTTCGTTGAGAGTGGTAGATGATATATTTTGTGCATTTGATATTTGCGAGTGGTGGCGAAACTTTTGATCTGTTTCCAGCTTATCCCGATTTTAAATCATGGTTGCGATCCCCCCCCCCCCACACCTCAGAAAAATCTTTCATCCGCCCCTGTGGGGCTCCCGTTTTGAATCATTTTTTTCATAGAGTAGGTAATTCCTTTAATCCTTTTCTTAGGCATTCATGTTTCTCTCTGTTTAAGGGTAACCACTGTAAATTTGTCAGAAAATCATTTTTTTTATTAGCTTAAAAGATGCGTTGAACCTTCTAAAATATGCATAAAGCTCTATACCTGAAAGGAATTTTCTTCATTGAAATTTTAGGCTCCTCCCCGAGTCCGTCGGTCTGTTCCGAAATGACTACCTGCGCCAAATAAACCCTACTGGGAAGGTGCTTTCTTACCTTACTGACACTAATACAGTAACATATGTCGTTAGGAAGTATCTATGTTCAGTTAAAATCATTTCCAAGTATAGTACGTTAGTTTAGCGTCAGTACATGTAAAATTTAAACCGTCGAATTTTTCATGTCAATAACTCTCTTGAAAACTTTAAACGTGTTTTTCTCGAAACATGATTTTTCAAAACGGCACGCAGCATAACTCCAACAATTGTCATTCTCTTCATTTGAAATTTTAACAATATCTTTAAAATAACATTTTGAAGTGAAAAACGTACGGGATTTTCGATACGTCCTTTTAGACATTATTTATTAACAAATGATTACTGCTGTTTGTGTCGAAAATTGAACGATTTCATTTGAATACCCGCCAATCATACAAAAATGAATATTTTCAAAATCCCCTACGTACTTCACTAGCTATGAGCATGTAGACTAAGCGGTTTTTTTTTCTTTTTTCTCCAAATTCAAAATTGCACCAGCTACACTGCGTGCCGCAGAGTGCTTTATATTCGACAAGCCTTGCGAGAATGGCTCTGGTGTCATCATTTACTAATATTTTTTTTAAATAATTTTTTCTTGTATACTTTAAATATATGCTTAATAACTTTCATGAATATCATTATTCTATTATCTTTCTTTACATAAAAAAAAAATTGTCTAAAAAACGCTATTTTTAAGGCTTTACAGTGGTTTAACCCCTTAAGCGCGCAGGTATACTCATTATAATCATTCCCTCTTTCAAATACTCTTCCGATATAAGATAGTATTCCGTCTACTCATGTATAATGAAAAATATATTTTCTTGCTTAGAAATTCAATAAATCCATATAACGGAATCAAATTCTTCTCGTATTATTAAAAAAACAATTTATAATTTCCATATTTTATTCGTTCGTTGGCAAATAACCTTCTGTGCAATGAAAATATTTTCATAAGCATTTTTAGATGGACAAAATATTTCTAATATCCATGCATGACAATTTGCAAATAAAATCTTATTTCAAGTTCAACAACAAATGATGATGAAATACACAAAACGTAAAATGACAACACAATAGTTGAGCTCTTTACATACATACATTACACACAAGATCCATCATAATAGAAGATATCCGACGGTCAAGTTTAATATTGCAACTATATAATATTTGCCCAAGAACTTCCACCACTTGCGGGTATCTTTTGCTACTCTAGTACATATCCAAGGCAAAAGGTCAAGGAAGAAATCAATTTTAATTTCGTTTTAGAGTTTTGCTTTTAAAAAGTTTCCGAGAATTTTCAACTAAGCCATCCATCAGGCATTCTAGTGAACAACAACGATCCGTATAATATTCCTGCCTCTAAGCTCTGCTGAGAACTTTATCTTCGCTATATGTATTCATATTACTTGCTCTTCTTCATCTATAGCCTTTATCCAGTCAACATCTGATATAGAAACATCAGGTTGTTGCAATGCAATTCAAGATGTATCCTTCAATTTAGATAAAGCAAAAGAAAAAAAAACAAGAACTTTCAATGTCACCCCCTGAAGGGGTTTTGTGAATTCAATTGTAAAAAAAAAAATTGTACTTACGACTAACTTTTTGACATCAAGTGAAGTAGTGTAACAAGTGTCGCAAGACGTTTTACTGAGAGAGAAAAAAATCTCTTTTTACTAAGCGGATGAAAGGGTATACATGACATACTTACTTACATCAGCTCTGAGCACAGTAGCAAAAGAAATATTTCTCTCTAAGATGCTAAATGACAATGGAATATGAGAAATGCTTCTTTGTGTCCTGAAAACTAAATATATCCAAGTGAAATTAAATTCCTTGCGAATGATAAAGCCCAAGGAGTACAAATTTACAAGTGCACTTTATGAGTGGAAATCGACTTTATAATATATATATAAGAAAAAAAAAGAACTAGAATTGATTTAAAACTGATTCTTCTGTTACCCTAGATGAATGCTTGTATGAAATTTCGTATGGTCAGCCATTTGTGCAAATTTGATTTTTGAAGTGATTTTTTCGCATATATTTCTAGAACGCTTTGTCGGACAGTAAAAATGATTATAACCAATTTCATAGGATTTCATATTCTGAAGACATTTTCGGTACAATAAAAACATCTAGGAATGATCGTTTTCATAGAATACATAAAAAAAATTAAATTTTTATATATCAACACCGGAAAGAGGGAAAAGCATCTGTCTCGTTAGTTCAGTGATAAAAGCAGTCGTCTGTAAAGCGGAAGGTGACGGCTTCAAGTCCCGAATGAGACGATTCTTTTTTGAGTCCAGCCCGTCCATTTAACTCGTACACGAATTTGTCTGTCTGTATATTTATATATTTCTTCTTTACTATTCTCGACACTCTCGTAGACGCACTTTTCGTCATCACAGCGAGCTGAAATTTGTAACACAGTTCATGTCGTGTGACAATTGAATCTATCAAAATTTGAACCGGAAATTTCCATGGAAAACCCGGAAAATCGGGAAAAATCATTTGAAAATTTGCTACAAATTTTATTAGTTATTTTCTAATTTTTTTTGTTATTTTATTATTATTTTATAGTGATAAAATGCAGAGTTATCCGATTTTTCCGAAAAAATTTTCCGGAATTTTCCGACTTTTCCGGAAAAGTTTCCTAAATTATGCAGGATCAAGTTCCCTATCAACTGGCATCATTACTTTCTCTCCGATAATGATGAAAACTTGCAGAAAAAATCAAGGAAAATTCATGTAAAACGCTTTTCCGGAGTTTTTCCGACCAAGGAAGCGTTTGAGCGTTTTACAACCTAAGACGAAGTTGTAGAGCGAAATGAGTTGCATAAATGTTGCTTTGATGGAAAACTGCATGGAAAACCCAGAAAAGCGGGAAAATCTTCGGCAAAATTTTCATCTATATGATTAATGATAAATCTTTTTCAGGAAAAATGCAGAATTTTCCAATTTTTCTGGAAAATTTTCCGAAAATTTCCGGAATTTTCTGACTTTTCCGGAAAACTTTCCGACAAATAAAGTTTTATAAGCTATGCGGAATCATTTTTTTCCGTCCTACTGGCATCAATACTTTCTCGTCAACAATCATGAAAACTAGCATGAAAAATCGAGGAAAATTCATGTAAATTTTTAAAAAAAAATGCATACTAATAGGAAAAGTCCGTGGAAAACATGGAAAATTGGGAGAATTCATGTTATATGGGATCAAGTTGGAATAAAGCCAAAAAGCGCTGTTTAAAACATAATTTGAATTTCAGAAAACCGTTGCAGCACTTCAACGATTTTATACTCAAATAAATTTTTTGAAAAACTGGTAAATCAGTGTCTTTTCAGCCGTCATAAATTGTTTTAAAATATCTCCATGCAGCACGTAATAGCAATTTAGTTAACGTGAAAAAGGCAGAAAATATAATAAGTAAAAAACTAGTTTTCAAACAAAACTGAGGCCAAGCCGCATGGAAGAGTAAAAAATAAACTTTTCTTCACACACAGAGGTGGACTCAGATTTTATTCGCTGACAATCACCGATATATTTCTGTAAGATCAATCAGAGGTAATAAGTAATTTGATTCATGAAGAGAAAGAATATTCAAGAAAAATGTCCGAATCAAAGAATCTGAGTCCACCTCTGTGTGTGAAGAAAAGTTTATTTTCTACTTTTTCATGCGGCTTGGTCTCAGTTTAGTTTGAAAACTCGCTTTTTACTTATTTTATTCCTCTTGTATTTAATTGCATCACTACAGAGAGCTGTAATTTTATATACGGCGTTTTAATAAAAAATAGTAAATATAATGTCAAAAACAGGCATAAAGGAACCATCCCTTCTTGGTAGGATTTTTCCCCACAGAGTAGATCATCTCAGCTCTACGTGTTCACCTACAGTGGAATGACGCCACAAATAACGAATGGAGAGGCAGTGCGTATCACAGCTGCTGGCGCACGGCACCACAGTGATCATGACCATATAAATAAGAAGTCACCACCAACGTTGTCATATATGAAGTTAAAACTTTGCTAGATATTTTACCTAGACAAATTTGTGAAGTTTTCAGCATTAAATTTGAAGATTTTGTCTTTGAATAAATATATTTTATTAAAAAATACTAAAGATCATATTGCTTGCGCATACGTACAGCAAAAACTTTAAAAGGAATTCCACTTTATTACAATTGTAGTAGAGCTACTACACATTTCAGAGTTTTGCTATCCTACTCCGTATTAACTAAATTCTACTACAGTTTAGGAATTTTAATAAAAATTACGAAAAAACTACTTAAAACAATAGAAAATCTTCTTCTTAATGTTAAAAAACTTCGAATATAGTTTTTAGAGTGTCAAAATCAAGATTTTAAGTCATAGTCGTCTTGCAACGCTGGTCACCACAGCAGTGAAGGCAGACTTCCATCGACCGCGGTACCGACGAAAACTTCCAGTCAGTCTATACTAGGGAAGTTATCGAACCACCCAGACATCCGTGGACTGGACTTTGCCGTCATTTTCCAGTACCACCACTGCGGAAGCTACAATCCATCGGCCTTTAAATGAGTCAGTGATTAGTGCAGAATTGGTCGGTTGCCCCCACTGACTTAGACCAATGGACTGAGCGATTTGATATTTCATGTGCCACAAATATTGTGTTTCTGTATATTACCGTTAGAGCACCCTTTAAAACGTTTACTACTTTCCCTCGTGCTAACGCTACGACGTATTCTCGCTTCTTGCGTGGTCAGACGTTACACAATTTCCTCTCGTTCTAACGCTACGACGTACATATTTCGCTTCATGGGTGGTTCGACGTACACATTCCAATCCCCAATATTAATATAACACATTAAGTGAGCTAGTGTGTATATGAATAAAATCAAACCTTGTATATTCCCCAGTAAAATAAGCATCCAACCTCGCAATGGAAGCGAACAAGCTGTAAATTGGTATAAACCTTTGTTTGGGCATTCTAAAAACTGGGAAAAAAGTCTAATATAATCTCGTGTCTGCGTCACCGGATATTCAAGGTCAAAGGTCGCGAAAATTGGTTTTCTTCAATTATCTAGTTTTCTATGAAAAATACGTGAAACTTTTAGATTATAAAAATATCTACAATTTTCATTTAAAACATTTTCTTGTTTCTACAACAATTTTCGAGGTGAACCACTTACTGGAGGTGGTAAGATTATTTAGCATAGGAAAACTGACGTTAGCTCAATAGATGTCGTCTAAATGAGGAAAAATTTTAAATGCAAGTCATGCTACATATCAATGGAAAAAATTTAAAGTAAGACGCTGATTCTATGGAAAGATGTAAGTACAATTTCCTTGAATAATTTTTTGTGAACTTTCCTTATTTGATTAAATTTTCAGTTTCAGTTTCAATTTTAATTAAATCAGATTCTCCTATGTCATTTAAAACATGATCTGAGTCCGCTCAACTCAAATGATGAGTCCGCTCAACCAGTAAGTTCGCTCAAGTCCACTCAAGCAATGAGTCCGCTCAAACAGTGTGTCCGCTCAAGATTCGAGCAATGAACCGCCGCTCAACTGTTGAACGGACTCAATGATTGAGCGGACTCACTGCTTGAGTTGAGTGATGAGTTGAGTCAAAATTTGAGTCCTTTACATCCCTGGTTCTTACAGCTTCCTTCTGTATAATAATTGATTTCTCGCGGATTAGTTTTTGTATAATTTCAAACGTTTTTTGAAAAGTTTCGATAAAATATTGTTTCATTATTAGTCCAGTTATTTATTTTCTTGCTTTACCTGTATCTATCGACTTGAATCTTTAAGTTCGGTCAAGCATTCACACATACTTAAAGCCAAATAATTTGGATTTGAGTTATAAATTTGTAATTTTCATTTACTTAGAAGAATTTTCCTTAACCCGAATCCGCCCAGTGTGGTTACGCCAGACACAATGTAATTAAAAAAATTCCACTGCTTTTAAAACCGGTTTGATTCAGATGCACAAACCGGTTTTGCATTTCGAGGACCTTTACCTGCCGAGTGCATTATGCGGAATATTATTTCAAGGCGAGCTATTGCAAGGACGACATTAGTAACAGTGAATAAAAATTAAAATTGCGAAAAATGGCACAATTAGTGGATATGAAGAAGTAAGTATACAGCTATTTTATTTAATTGAGCTTATTTCTCTGTAAAAATGTGACAACGTATTCTAAGAATAATGAATTTTAATTTAGTGAATAAAGTTTTATAAAAATCGAAAATTTGTTTAAGAAATTCCTACTTTTATTTTAGGTGTGACCATATGGTCACACTGGTCGCATTCGTAAGTTTCATTCGTATTACATGTAATTTCGTTTTTTTTTTTAAAGAGAAAGTGTATAAAAGAATTTTGCCGTTCATTAAAGGTCGTTTAATTACAAACCTTTCTTTTTTTGTTGCGTATTTTTTTCAACCACAGAAAATTGACATTAGTTGAGGCACTCGACTATCTGGAAGAGTGCATGTCGGACGAGGAGGAACTTTCCAAAATATACATACAGCCTCCTGCGGTGGAAGTAGGTATTTTGAGCGGGGAAGACGATGCCGACGAAGATTCGGCAGGAATTGCGGACAATGTTTGCAGTAAGCAATTGAAAGGTAACACTATTGGAGAAACTTTTTCGTAATTCGCCGTATTTATCGAAGAATGCGCACGAACAAGGTTTTGATGAACAGTTATACAAGCAACCATCAACAACATCCTCGACACATTCCATGCACTTGCGACGAGTTCAGCCATCAAGGACAAATTGCCCAATTCCAAAATCCACTAAAGACACCGTTTTCAAATGGAGGAAGGATACAGCTGCAGCCATGATCCCAATTTTTTCACCACCGAACTACGAAGATTGCAAAGATCTGCATCCATATGAGCAATTTGAAAAATTGTTTGATGATAACCTGGTGCGGCACATTTGCGAGGAGTCTGCGAAATACGCTATATTTCTCGGCAAGCCAAACCCAAACATTACTGCTCAGGAGATCCGCTGTTTTATCGGTATTCTGATAATAAGTGGGTATAACACTCTTGCCAGTATACGTTCATATTGGAGCACTGATGACGATATCCGGAATGATTGTATCGCTAAAGCTATACGGTGCAATCGCTTTCTGGAGATTCATAAATATCTTCACTTCGAGGATTCCAACAAAACGGTGAATAATGGAGACAAAATGTGGAAGTTGCGACCAATTACAGATCACCTAAAGGTTAATATTATTTAACATTTCCACCCGGAGCAAAACCTATCGTATGATGAGAGTATGACAGCATACTATATTTCGGGCGCCATGGTTGTAAACAATTTATTAGAGGCAAGCCTTTGCGTTTCGGGTACAAAGTTTGGTCACTATGTACTCCTGATGGCTATCTAGTAAATTTTGAGATTTACCAAGCAAAGAATCCTAGAGCAGAGACTATATATGAGCAACGGTTTGGGAAATGTGCAGCTCCTCTCATCAATATCATTGATGATTTCCCACCTGAGATGCAACAGCTTCCGCTTTCTTTTTATTTTGACAATTTGTGCACTGGACTGTCGCTACTACTTTATTTGAAATCACGTGGTTACAATGGCACAGGTACAATTCGTGAAAATCGAATCCCGAAAAATTGTCGTATTATGGCCAAAAAGAGCATGCAAAAGCAGAATCGCGGCTACATGACATCCAGCAAAACTGAAAAAAATGGAATCATCCTGACGTCTTGGAAAGACAACAATGTTGTCAATATTGCCTCGACTGCGTTTGGCGTTAATCCAGTTTCGAGTACTCAGCGATATTCAAGAGTGCAATCTAAACGAATTCAAGTGTTGTGTAGTGTTGGGCAAAATACAATCTGATTGATGATTAATGATTACGACTACAATCTGTAATCTGTAATCATGATTACACAGAAAAGTAATCATTTATGGCGATTAATGATTGATCAATCGAAACCGTAATCATGATTACATGATTACATTTTTTTATTACAAATTTGCAAAAGGTTTAAAATTGTAGTTAAAAGAAAACAAACATTGTTGTATTTCTATCCCGAAGTCGGTAGTGAATAACTCGCATTGCCTTATTCTACAACAGCTGCATTCTGTCCTTGAATTCATTCGAACTAGCATATAACAATGTGGAGCAATATGAAAAGTGTAGCAAAATCAAGGCGTTAAAGGCATTATTGCATTTTCCATGCTCAACAACTTTCTTATACGCCCCAGAAATCTAATCTCTTTCGCTATCTTTTTTTCACATATAATCAAGATCCTCGAATTTAAGCTGATGATCAGATATGTGTGAGTCTCTATCAATAGAAGCACTTACATTCTTTACACTGACTTCAATCAATACATAATTCAACAGGGTCTTGGAGTTTTCTACAATAAAAATTCTTACGATCACAGATTGTTTGTTTTCTTAGAACTAAATTTAAAATCTCTTGAAAAGTTTCATTTGTAATCAAAAAAAATGTAATCATGATTACGGTTACATTTGCCTAAGATTACTCGATGTAATCATGATTAATGATTGATGGGTAATCATGATTGATGTGTAATCATGATTGATTTAATCATGATTATTAATCTGATTACAAATGTAATTGATTACGCCCAACACTGGTGTTGCGCCCTTACGTAATCGCCGAATATAATAAGAACATGTGCGGGGTCGATCGGTTGGACCAAAACATCAGCCTGTATCGTATTGCGATCCGAGGGAAAAAATGGTGGAGTTCAATTTTCACCTGGTTGATTGATGCGTGCATTCAGAATGCATGGCTTCTTCACCGCACGGCTCATCCTGAAGTGCCTCAATTAGAGTTTCGTCGACAAATTGCTGTTTACTATTGTAAACATTATGGAGAAAGTCCAAAGCATCCCGGCCCCACACGAAAGCGAAAGTCGCTTAAATCATCAGCTGGAATTCTCCGATTCGATGGAATGCACCATTATCTAACCCAATGCCATAAAAGACGTCGCTGTGCGGGTGAATTGTGCAAATCGGTTGGACGAATGGAATGCTCGAAATGTGACGTTGGACTTTGCTTGAGCTGTTTCAAGCAATATCATACTGCGAAACCAATCTAAAAAAAATACAATGTATACAAGTTTATTCAAATTAGAATACACAAGAAAAAAAAATAAATTTTTTCATAACACAGTCCTTGTAAAAAATAGTAAAAAGAGCAAATCAGCGTTTTATAAATTTAATCCGAAAAAGCCTGGATAAAACGATTTCTCACATATCCATATATTCCCTATAATTCCCATATAGCCCAGAGTGACCATATGGTCACAGCACCATGCGGTGAAGTACGCAGGGGGGGAATTTGAAAACCACCTTTTTGTCCTTCTGAGAGGTTTAGAAATGTACCTTTAAAGTTTCATTTCGGAATTCAAAAAGAAAAGTTATGGGCGGATTCGGGGGGAAAATTATTTTTATGACTAAACAATGAAATAAATTGAAACAAATACAAATTTTTGCGGCAATGAAGACTGATTTAATCAGTGAAAGAATGCCATGCCATGCCACATTTCAGCAGTTGAACAACTAGAAAGGCACAATTTTGATTTTGATTGCTTAACACGCATTGATAAGTATATCAGTCGCGAAGGGCTGCAAAATTGATAAAGTAAATGACCCAAATGATCGAATCTTTTACATGTGTCACTTATACCAAAAGACGTCACCAAAATGACCGATATTGTCCATCACTAGTAGCGATAATTAAAGTAGAGTTGATTAATAAATTCTTTCTGAATTTTATAAGAATAAACAGTATAGTAAAATAATAGAACTTGTGAATTATATGTGAAATATTATGTTTTGAATAACCAACAGAAAGCCACTCACGCGACAATATTACTAAAACGCAATCATCATTCCGAATAGATTCAGAAATAATGATAATATAACAAGAATGTTTCGGAAGTATTTCTTCCGACTTCCTACTACTATAAAACACTGCCATAAAGAAGTTAATTAATTTCTTAATATTTGTAATTAATTTTGTGCAAATTTTAAACTTTATTTAATTTATAAATAAATATACGATATTACTTACTACCCTGACATTGCCTAAAAATCCGATGGTGCTAGCTGTAGGTAAACTATATCTATTTTTTTTCCTTTTTAGTATTTCACTATAGAAAAAAAAAAACATCTTCAATTTCCTACCCAGTAGAACTTTTTAGCCGTGCTTATATTTTCGTCCATCATATCATTGATGAAAACCATACAAAACTGATGTAAAGAAAAAAATGTAAATTTAGATGGGTGAAAGTAAGCGATCCAAAATTCAATCCGTTATTTACGCTAATTTGAAAAAGACGCTAGCAGTGAAAAATTTACAACATTTTAATATCGTCTAATGAAACTAAGAGAGAATACTGAACACTGAATACGTTAAGGTTTTTTCATGCAGAAGATAGACAAAACGGGCTATCGCCTAGGACATTGTAATGTTAAATTTATCGAAAGCTTCAGCTAGAAAATAAGCATTACTTACTTTCTTTGATGAAAGTTTCGATACTAGATGACAGGAGGTAGGGAATTTTTTTTTTTTTTTTACTTAAATCATTCTAACTCGTATATACAAAGCTTAAGCACGTATGAAGAGATCTCCTTAGACTTGTGTAACTCTCTTTTACATTTCTAAGTAGAAAAGGAACGCTTCAATGAACGTGACAAGAAAATTCCTTTACTTCTTGACTTTCTGGAATGGAATAACAGAGTTTCATTTCTTTCCAAAAAAATATATATATATATATTCCATTTCCGTTGAAGGGAATTTTACCCCCTCCCCACGCAAATTACACTCATCATCCTTGGCATTCCTAAAAATAACTTGCCAGTCCATTCACGTGTGTTGTTATGAAAGAAAACTTCGACAAAAGGAAACAAACAATACAAACTTTCTTTCTTACATTGGGACAGGAGTGTTTCTAGCAGTCCTTTAGGATTGTTTTCGTTTTTTTGTATTTCAAAGGCAAATAGGAGGAAAAATATCGCCAAACTTTTTGTAATTGCACTTTTTACAACCTAGATGAAATATATATGATTTATCATTCCGTTTGTAACACCTAGAAATAATGATGGTAGAGCAAAATGGATTAGACACCCATGCATAAAATTAAAAGTTATTTTAATTTTTGCATGTCCGTCCGTATTTTCATAAAAATAGTAAATATAATTTAAAAAATGGACTAAATCGGGCAACTCCTTCTTGGTGTCGCCATATTAAAATTTAGGATTTTTACATATACTGTTAACACGATAAGTTCTATACGATTTTAATGTACTGAAAAGTTCTTCATAATATGAAATCCTATAAAATTGGTTTTAATAATTTTTTCTGTCGACGAACCGTTATAGAAATATATGTGAAAAACCACTTCAAAAATTAAACTTGGGCAGATGGGTGACTATACGAAATTTTATACGGGCATTCATCGAGGGTATCATAAGAATTTATCTTAGACCAATTCTAGCCTTTTTACTTGTTATTAAAAGTACTTCAACACATTTGTGGGCTCGTTTTTCTATAAACATAACTGAAATTGTATGCATTTCTCTTTTTTAGTTATAGTTTTGTGTTTTAACTAATTTTAACATTTTATTTTAAAATTTTTGATATTAGAAATTTACAATTCAAAGTCTTTAGTGGCACCAACTAAATGGGACTAAAATATTTACCTCCCTAGAACTACATTTACGGATATATTTTAAATAAAACCCAGGACGAAATATATGATTTTACAGGATTATGCAAAACATGTAGCGGCGTACTATCATTCCTCTTGAGAGCTTTGTGAAACGTCAGGATCTGTGACAAAAAAAAACGTTTACCTAAAATTTCCTATAATTTTCCATATTTTTATGCAAACATCGACTCAGAATGAGGAAAGAAAAGGATCTGTAAAAAAATTGCCGGGAGAGTTTCAGTCATTGCCGAAAAAATTTAGATTTGTCAAGGAGTGTTAAAATATTAGACTCATATTTACTATAACCTAGATGGAATATCAGCCAAGCTAAACTTTTTCAGCTGGTACCGTAAAGAGCAGTACGCTGCAAAGAGCGTTGGAATTATTTAAACTATCATTTCTTGAGTAGGATGAATTCTATTGTTTTTCACAACAGATGTTGATGAACGTTCTTCTCTGCCGTAGCCATTTTAGAACGTCGCAATAGAGCGATTTTTCTTTATTTTCCCAGATATTTAGGGTATAGCTCTAAGGTGTCACAGAATGTCTCTGGCCCAAAAACGGAACTCTAATTCTCCGTCAGAAATATGATTGCCTCTATACGATCCTCAAGTTCTGCTGGACATATGAAGATGATTTTATTTCGCCTCGGCAGTGATTTGAAGGGTTCGCAGACACTCTCATTTGGGATAGAAGTCACATCCTTTCAGAATTACTATTTTTTACCATATACTATATACCTACTATGTATTTTATTTAGATCCCCTTAAATAGCACGCCGTTGATATATTTGCTGAAAGGATGATTTTCTAAATCACATTTAGTTTTGGTCTCCACGTTCGAATAAGCCTCACAAAATTCAGCTTAGCCACATGATTTTATCAAATATTTTTAATATTTACTCGAAACGTATATCTAATTTAAGATACTTAAATGATCAATCAGGTCTCCTGGTTTAAAAGGTTCTTCCTTTAAATAATATTGAAGGTGCAGTATCCCTTTCCGCTTCTATATAAAGTGGTGGAAGGTTCAGTGAGACCTTCATGGCTCTAACAGGACAGCTGCTTATGGCACCAGTAATTTCTAGGTAAGCCAAGTCAATCATTGAATTTTGTACAGTTTAGTCTAGGTTGTTTTATAGGTTTCTGGACTACAGTGCGGGGGTGATATAGATGATCATATAGCCAATATATCATTTTTGGTTTCAGAAAACTATGGAATGTGACACTAGGATGTGACAAGTCCATCATCCTATATGCTTATTATTCTATGCGTATTATCTATGCGTATTAGCTTCTTTCTTCTCATAAACGGAATGATAAACGTTTTGTTAGGGTTTATTCTCCGGAGTTTGTTTTAACACTAAATACGGAGTTTCCATTCTTTTCCTATAGATCCCATAATTTTCCCAGGATAAGCAGGAAGTGCTCACTGTATACTTAGGTATTAAGGACTTTATTGCTAGGAGTCATTATAAATTTTCCATAACTTATTCCCTGGAATATCACACAACTATTTTTAGTATATTACAGACAATTATATATGGAATATTCAGGAAAATTTTGGGACCATCATGGGAAAGTCATTTTCCCACCTTCCAGAAGGTCCATAAAATATGAATTTATTTCGGTATGTTCACTGGCTCTCGTAGTTCGCGTGGTTTTCTGGTGAAAGTACTAATTTGTCGCTTTGTGTGCTTCTGTTTAATGTATGCACAATTGGCGATATAATTAAACATTTAAAAATAAAAGCGATTTTTCTTATCACATTATAAACAATATTATTTCAGTCCAATAATCAATCCTTTTAACAAAAATCTATTTAAAAAATAATTCTTTAATTAACAATATATCAAACTTTAAATAAATGAAAGTTGATGGAGTGTGTAGTGTAGTGCAGAAATGGTGGAAATAACTCAACCGAACTTTACTGATAAGAACCGACAGGATGAGCCATGAGTTGAGATGCGTCTGTATGCATATAACGGATAAGCCAGGATGCATAACAGAGTAGGTAGATGTGGCTGTGCTTCTGTAAAACAAACAAAAAACTGTCGGGGCAGAAGTTCCGAGTAACTTCCGTTCGTTGTTTTAAGAGATGAAAAGCAGAACAATAAAATATGTATACTATTGATAAAAGCCATACGAGACCTGTACTGAGATTCAGCTACGTCGAAATTGGCAAAAAGTGAGTGAAGTGAGTCACTTTTCTGCAAATTTGATTCTGCTAAGAAATTCACTCACTCACTTCACGCACCTTCAATTTTGCGGTGAGTTGGAAGTGAAATCACCGAGCAACGATTTTATTTTAGAAATGGTAAGTACGTATAGTAATTAATTATCACTAATAAATTGTAACTCGCCATTTGCATACTAAAAAGTTCTAATTGATGGACTACAATAAAGTTATAATGTATTAGAGGGGATGCTTCTTAGTTCACAGGGACCCCAATGCACGGGAGAAAAGAGCTGAAAAATTAAATTCTTAGAATATGTTATATTATATTCCTCCTTATTATCTGCATAAAATGTTTAGAGGATAATATTTCGTAGCCGTGTTCATTTTCACACATTCAAAAACCAAAAGGCTGTGAAAATGACATTCGAAGTTAATATTCGAAAATACTCACTTCACTTTTTTAAAGGAATCATTTTATTTTCAAAAGTGAGTGAATGAAGTGAGTGAAAGAAGTGACTGAAGTGAATCACTCGCAAATTAGCTGAATCTCGGTACTGCTTTGCTTAAGGAACCTACACGCATGTAACTTAGCCCAGTCAAATAAAGAATGTATTTAATTATTTAATAATTCAATTAAAATATTATTATTTATATTTTTGTTATTATTATTTTATTTATATTATATAACATTTTAATGATTTTCAGATTTCCTTTTTTAAAATAAAGCTGATGTTGTATCACATCCAGTGAAGACATCTAAACATAAAATAATCTTTACAATGAAGATATTTATTGATATGGTGTCGCTTAGATGATATAATAGAATGCTTACTAATATAGACTTTAGGATACTCAATATGCACATAAATGGAAGTCACAGTATTTAAATATTCTATATATCCGTCATTTCTAGATATACTTGCAGTTTTAATGTTTGGCGCGCACACATTAGGCTGAACTACAATAGAAGTATACACAAATTAGCTTTAACTCGTGTGAGAGGAACTTTCGTTAAGTTTAAATATCCAATTTTCCGTAAGTATAGTGCGCTAAGAATCGCTCATTCCGTAAGAACGCTATGTGTCCAAATAATTAAATTATTACTAAATAATTAAAAGTGCAATGTAAAAATTAAAATGGTACTGCGAATTAATGGAAAGCACAAATCTTCAATTAAATCAACTTCCACTTGTTAATTTTTTTACTTTTACCACTTTTTAAAATTTAACACAGAAAATGTCATTAGAGAACTGCGAATTAATAGAAGGCACAAATCTTCAATTAACTTCCATTTGTTAATTTTTTCACTTTTACCACTTTTTAAAATTTAACATATTAAATATCAAGATGACTCTTACGGAATGTAATATATATTTAGTTTAAAAATATCAATTTATCGTAAGTAAACCTCAGTCTCGTTTAATTTCGTAAAGTTATTTACTTCTATTGTAGTTCAGCCTATTAACTGTTTCGCCTTCCGAAACCGGTTGATCACATATAAAACACATATCAGCCATTATGTATGGAATATTTTGCATGTTCTAAATGTTTAAGATTGAATAAGACGTCCGTCTATGTCGAGATACAAATTTCGACTGTGAATCAGGCATGAGATAGCGAATAGGACCTTGAAAATGAAACCGAGCTTAACAATAGAACATCCGCCTAAAGTTGAGTGGCTCCATCTTTCTCACTTGACAAGATTTGCCGACCCCTGCCATAAACTTCCTATTATATAAGACTTGTATTAGGGGTCCCTTTTTCTGAGAATAATATAGTCAGTATATACCTGGCTACCCAATCACTTGCACTGTTTTAAACAAAATGTATATTTTTAAAATTCTTATACTTGAAAATGTATCCTACGTAAAATATATAATTATAATGTATTTAATATAGACAAGGAAGGGTGTATACTTATATAAATTTCTTATAAATAAATGAATTTATTAATAAAATTTACAAATAATCATAATAACAATATAAATAATATTTTAATTGAATTATTAGCTTTAAATAATTAAATATATTCTTGGCCTCGCGTTCACATAGCGTTATACGTTATATACGCCCGTATAAGTATGTACTGCTCGTAGTTAGAACGTACACGCAAATTTGAATTTACTGAAGACTGCAATGAATGCACTGATAATTATGGATTAAGATCAGTGGTTTCATTGCAGTCTTCAGTAAATTCAAATTTGCGTGTACGTTCTAACTACGAGCAGTACATTTTATGGTCCTTCGAGCCGGATATAAGGTTTAGTGTTTTATCTTATCAATCGTTTCATTATGTCTGCTCTTCAAAAACTTTTGGGCAACCAAGCCACTTCCGCAATAATCTTTGAAAAATCGTTCAATAACTACAACAAAACTGATGTAGAAAAACGAACGAAAGGTCTTATTTCTGAGCGATTAACCGCACTATACACTTATTCAAGCCACGCAGGCTTTGGAAGATAGTGAACTTCAAAAATACGATTATTTCGCAAACGATCAATTTTCAAAGGTGGAAAATCAATACTTTACTTTTCGAGGTATTCTTAGGGATGCATTAGATGCATTCGAAACAAAGGTTGAACCAAGTCCAAAATCAGAACATGAAACTCCATCGTCTCTGAGACTACCTAGCATCACAATCCCAAAATTCTCAGGATCTTATGATTCTTGGAGACCTTTTCACGATCTTTTCAAGTCCCTGGTGCATTCAAATTCTGCGTTATCAGCGGTGCAGAAATTGCATTATTTAAAGTCAAGTGTATCTGGAGAAGCAGAGCACTTATTGCGTCAATTTCCTATGACCAACTCGAGCTATGACAGCGCATGGAAGATATTGCTTGAAAGGTATGATAATAAACGAGTCTTGGTAAATGCCCAATTGAAAGCACTCTTTAATCTACCTAAAGCAGCCCACGAATCAGCCAAGGCTATCAAAACCTTGCTAGATAAGTCTTCGGAATGTATCTTCGAACTCGAGGCATTGCAAGTTTCCACTAAGCAATGGGATGCAATTCTCATCTATATGGTGGTACAATGTTTGCCAGCAGAAACGCACCGTGCATGGGAACAAGAGATTAATACAGCAAAAGGACTTCCCACTTTCGAATCCTTAAAAATATTTTTACAATCTAGATTTAGAATTTTAGAAGCCATAGTCGATACCAAACCATCCCCAGCCAACAAAAATGCTCAACTCCCGAGAGCATCTACCCATTTTACTTCATACACCCAAGCATGTCCTTTGTGCAAAGAGCAGCACCGTCTATTTAAATGTCCGAAATTCATAAAACTCGATGTAGACAATAAATTCAAAATTGTCACATCAAATCAATTATGCAATAACTGCCTATCAAAGGGGCACACTACGAAAACTTGTACAAGTAAGTTTTCATGTCAGCGATGTGGAAGGAGGCATCATTCCTTAATTCACAGGAATAATGCCACTCCAAGGACCTCGACCCAATTCAAGCCAAGGGAGCAGCAATCAGAAGCTCAACCTTGTAATTCACCTTGCACATCCAATAAATCCCTTCACACCCTTCATGCAAAAAATCATCATACCAAACAAGCACTGCTTGCCACAGCATTGTTAAACGTTCCTACAAAAAAGGGAAACATGTTGGTATTAAGAGCACTGATAGATTCAGGCTCTCAAGTTTCATTTGTAACCCAAGCCGCCGCACGTAAGCTGCAATCATTCACTACAAACGTGGAAATTCAAATCACTGGCCTGGGAAAAACTGAAACTACAAATGTTCAAAAACAAACTACATTGAACATTTATCCTTATTCAACCACAACTCAGGCAACCACGGTCACTGCCCTTATAGTGGATACAATTACGGACATTTTACCCCCTTCAACCATTCCATACAAAAAATGGAGTCATATACATGAGCTACCACTGGCCGATCCATTTTTCTTTAAACCAGGAAAAATTGACCTGCTTTTAGGAGCAGATGTGTATAGCGAAATACTCTTGGAAGGTTTACGGAAAGGTCCTCCAGGAACACCAACTGCCCAAAACAGCACCCTCGGATGGATACTTTTCGGAAAGCTAAAAAATACATCCACTTTCTTAACAGCATCTGCATTAACAGCAAAGGTTCATTACGACGACGACACTTCACTGGATAAACTTTTACGTCAGTTTTGGGAAACTGAAGAAGTTAATCCAGGAAGAAAGCTGTCTAAAGCAGATCAAGAATGTGAAGAGTTTTATCAAAAAACTCATTTTCGTAACGGACACGGCCGTTACGAAGTTCGTCTGCCTTTCACAGCAGAAAGTCCTAGTCTAGGCGACTCTCGTGGTATGGCATTACGTAGGTTCTACAGCCTAGAACGGCAATTAGAACGAAATCCTGAACTTTATCAGGAATAAAAAGCTTGTATTAATGAATACAAGACATTAGGTCACATGACAGTGGCTAATAAGATAGTAAGCAACGAACAAAGTTACTATCTTCCTCACCATGCTGTTATCAAAGATAGCACCACTACAAAGGTACGCGTCGTCTTTGATGCTTCAGCAAAAACGACTAATGGAAAAAGTCTAAACGAACAGCTGCATACGGGTCCAGTACTGCAGTCTGAACTCTTCTCAATCATCCTCAGATGGCGAAAGTACAAATTCGCTATGTCTGCTGACATAGAGAAAATGTACAGGATGATAAAAGTACAACCTCCAGATCAAACCTATCAAAGAATAGTTTGGAGGAATAATCAAAATGAACGTATTCAAGATTACCAATTGACCACGGTAACCTTTGGTACAACGCCAGCCCCTTATCTTGCAATAAAAACACTTAACCAGCTAGCTGTTGATGAAGCTGACCAATTTCCCGAAGCTGCAAAGATAGTGTCTCGTGACTTCTATGTTGATGACCTTCTTACAGGCTCAGATACAAAGGAAGAAGCCTTCCACATACAAGATCAACTTATCAATCTGTTATCTTCCGGCGGGTTTAACTTGAGGAAATGGGTAAGCAATTCTTCAGATTTACTATCTAGGATCCCCGAACCATACAGAGAAGTTGAACTTCCTTTGCGATTCGCAAGCGATGAATCTGTGAAAACTTTAGGCATTCATTGGTATCCAGGAGCTGATTGCTTCATTTTACAATATAGGAAGAAAGCAGATTGCCTCTCTACAAAGCGGTCTATTCTTTCAGAAATTGCGACGCTTTTCGATCCACTTGGCTGGATATCGCCCATTATAATTACTGCTAAAATCTTGATGCAAGCTTTATGGCTTTCAGGATGTTCATGGGATGAACGAATACCGGCACACATTGATAAGCAGTGGCGCGAATTCAAAACAGAATTACAACATATCAGTAATATCAAGATACCACGTTGGTTACACACTACAAGTAACCTATCCACTTGTCAAATACATGGATTTTCAGATGCTTCCAATCAAGCATATTCTGCTGCTGTATACATTCGAGTGACTGATGAAGAAGGAAGTCTTCAAGTCAATTTACTCATGGCAAAATCAAAGGTAGCGCCTGTTAAATCCGTATCTCTCCCACGTCTTGAATTATGCGGTGCGGTATTGTTAGCTCGGCTCATAAATCGCGTTAAAATAGATTTGCAGTTTGACCAAGTTCCAATATTTGCTTGGACGGATTCTTCTATTGTATTATCATGGATTCGTAGTCACCCCAATAAGTATAAAACATATGTGGCTAATCGGGTTGCGGAAATTCAGGGATTGATCGACATTAAGGCATGGCAACATGTAAGGTCTGCTGACAATCCAGCTGACTGCAATTCCAGAGGAATTAAGTCTTCGTCATTAATTGATCATAAACTATGGTGGCATGGACCTCAGTGGTTGCAGGACAGTGACAATAATTGGCCGAAATCTAAACCAATGCCACCTAATGAGCCTGAAACTGAACAAAAACGAGTCACACATTTCGCAATAGCTCATTCAAACATCGATGATTTGTTTGAAAAATTCTCCAGCTTTACCAAATTACAACGCATAGTTGCCTATTGCATGAGGTTCATAAATAAATGCAAAGGGCCATCGGTGGTGTCCACTCAAGAACAATTAATGGACCCAAAGATACTTAATCCGACAGAAATTGCTCAAGCAAAAATTCGGCTCATTAAAGCAGCACAGAATGCCGCTTTCGGTACTGAAATTAAATGTTTACAAAAACAGAATCCACTTCCAGTTAAAAGCAAGATCTTATCACTTAACCCCTTCTTAGATAACAATGGATTAATTCGAGTAGGTGGGCGGTTAAGAAATGCTAATATTCATTACAGCCAAAAACATCCAATAATCGTGCCAAGGGAGAGTAAATTAACAACATTAATAATCGACCACTTCCATATAAAGACTTTGCATGGAGGTCCGCTATTGGTATTATCCATGATTCGAAACGAATTTTGGATTCCACAAGGGCGTAAAATCGTAAAACAAGTATTACATAAATGTATAACTTGCTTTAAGCAATCCGCATCTATCAAAAATCAAATCATGGAAAATCTTCCTTCACCACGGGTCAATCTGACTAGACCGTTTCAACAAACTGGCCTAGACTATGCTGGTCCTTTCAATTTAAAAGTATCTAAATTTCGAAACAATCGAATATATAAAGGGTATATTTGCATTTTCATTTGCATGGCAACCAAAGCCATTCATATAGAAGCTGTGTCAGATTTGTCCACAGCAGCCTTTATAGCAGCTTTTCGCCGTTTCTCCAGCCGAAGGGGACTCAGCACAGATATCTTTTCAGATTGTGGCTCTAATTTCATTGGAGCTGACAAAGTCCTACAAAAGGAATTCCGAACAGCCATAGTGCAAGCTAACAATCAGATTGCAGAAACACTAGCCCAAGACGGGATATGTTGGCATTTTAACCCGCCTTCCGCACCTCATTTTGGAGGATTGTGGGAGGCCGGAGTTAAATCCATAAAATTCCATTTAAAGCGAATTTTGGGGAATTCTTCATTGACCTTTGAAGAATTTGCAACTGTTTTGACACAAATTGAAGCCTGTCTAAATTCCAGGCCTCTATGTCCTATCACAGAAGATCCAGACGATCTCAATGTTCTTACTCCAGGACATTTTTTAATCGGTACTTCTTTATTACTTCCACCAGAACCCGTGCTGGAAAATAAGGTTTCATCAGTTACCAGATGGAAACATCTCCAATTGTTGCAACAACAGTTTTGGCACAAATGGTCTAACGATTATCTAAATTCCCTACAAAATAGACCTAAATGGCAGTCTCCAATATCAAATCCTAAAATAGGAGATCTAGTTATAATTAAAGAACCTAATCTGGTAGTGAGCCGGTGGTTATTAGGACGAATAACTGAAGTTCACCCAGGTGCTGACAAATATGTTCGCGTAGTCAGTATAAAGACAAAAAATGGAGTTGTAAAAAGACCAATAGCCAAAAGTTGTATCATGCCGATACAAGAAAGGGAAATTGCATCAATATAGAAAATTAAAATTTCCTGTTTGTTTTCTTATAAAAAAAAAAAAAAACCCCAACATACATTCATTCGTCACATAACATAGTCTCCAGCAGAAAATCACCCACCCATTTAAAGTTGCATACAATCAAGTTCCGTTACGTGCAAATTGAAATACTCATTCCCAAGCGAACAAATTTCAACCGAAACCGTTACATTTGAAATGTAAAATTGTGTTTCTATAACAAACATGTATAATAAAGAGAAACTCAAATTATACTATCAAAAAAAAAAAAAATGCAATATATATGAATTTTTTTTTTCTTTTTTTTTTGCCGTTATAATTTATATCAAGTCTTGCACTGCAACCAATCAATGCAGGCAAGAACTAAACAAAAAGTCCCGTTATGTTTGAATAAATTCAAGTACGAAATTAAATCAAGCACCAGTTAAATTCAAACAGTTAGCATGAGCGCATCAATTAGTGGTGATTGCGAAAAAGAGTTGCCTATTACTCCAGGACGAACCTGGGAAAAGGAGCTTGAGGAAGCATGGAATCTGGAGAGAGAATTTATAAATAAGCCCTTTTCTTCCAAGCACTATTCGGAGGAAGACTCCACAGAAGAAGACTGGGATCTGGATGACGAAATTGCCAGGGTATCACCATCTCCTCAGCCGTCAATAGACGAGGACTATGAGGAAATTCGCCAATTACAGGAGGACCTTAACAGATTGCAACAGCAACGATCAAATATGTTGAAGGTTAATCAAAGCCTCACCAAGATGTCGTTGACCAGCATACCAACGCCAATCATCATAATTGAGGATTCACCTCCTTCTTCCCCAAAGGCTGAGAAAACATCTCCTGAAGCAACTATCGAGGAAACAACCTCCACCACCTGTAACCCAGAGTCAGATCCACCTGAAGACAGCGGTTTACGTATTCAGCAGGCTGAGACAGAGTTACCTACAATTGAGGACATACAACAATCACCAACCAGCATCCAACAGGATAGCAGTTCAAGCGATCCACCAACTGTATTCAATATTTTAAAGGACCAATCGATATTGCCTACAAAAATTTCGGATGATGATCTCCTCGTCACTATTGTGGACAATCAAACGGGATTTAAAGAGGATTATACAGTTTCGATGGCTGCTTTAAGACGCTCCAAGAAGAGAAACTGGCGTTTTTCTACTAATGACGGTACGAAAATCAAAGTAAGACTTTTGGCCGATAACACTATTAAAATAATAAAATGACTATAATAACAATTGTGTTTGTCTGGTTTATTTGCATCATTGGTTGTACATTATTTTTTGTTTCTTCGTTCTTTTTGAAAGCAACATCGGGTCCGCCCCTTTTTTCTCTTTCATTTAAAGTATTCTGTTATTTTCCTTATTTACTAGGTTCAAGAGTGCTTTTCTCATTCAAGGCGTCAGTAAGCTAATATTTTGAAAGACAGCTCAAGCCTTTCAACTGGGGGCAGTATGTTCGAACCAAACTGGTTCGAATATATTTTTATAAATATTAAAATTTCTGAAAGGAAAACATAATAAAAACATAGCATGCAAATTTTATAAAATGAAATCTAATCTAATCACTCTCAATCAAAACACAGATACACAACCAAACAAAGCCATGTATTTGTCTTATATACAACATATTGTATAAATACAATACAATATTATAGCCTCTTCGAACAGATTAAGTCAAAATCATTATCATACGATTGAACCGTTAGATTAGTGATAAGAACAATCCTGAAAACTGAACATATTAAAAATTATCATGCTAAAATTGAGATCTGAAAAATAAAATAAATTTAATCTAACCAACAATGTTCCCTAAAAATGGGTACGATATATAACAAAAGCATTTCATGTAGCATTCAATACATGCCACAAATATAATCAGATCAAGCCGATCAATTTGCAATTTTACATCATCATTACAAAACGGGAATTTATTTTTCTTCATGGGCTGCTGCATCGAAATTTTTTATCACAGCAGCATCTGCTGCCGTCTGTTTCTTGTTGCTATGCATTTTGTTCGTTGCTAGGTAAGTTTTATCACTAGTACCGTAAGTGCACAGATGTTCTGCCAATTCTTGTGATCATGCGCCTTTGTTACTCCATCATTGGTGTCATGTGCAAGCAACGGCTATAAAAACCACAAGCTGACTGATCTCGATCTCTTTTTGCACTTGGCATCGCTTGGGATAGGTTGGGTAGGTAGGGACTAATATTTTATATCGGGTATCGACTGATATAGAACTTTTATTAACAAAACATTTTATTTTGGGTATTGACCGAAGTAATCACTTACTAACATACACTTTATTTCGGGTTTTGACTGCAAATAAAGAATCTTACTTCGGGTCTTGACTGAAGCTAAGACAAGATTTTAATTCGGGTATTGACTGATTTAAAGCATATTGTATCTCGGGTCTTGACTGAGATTAAAATTACTAACATTAACACTTTATTCCTGGTCTAGACGGGAATAAAGAATTGTTCTAATAAAATATTAGAACAAAGGGTCTTAACATTAGCTTAAATCCAACCACCTCAAGTGCCAAGTTTAGATCGGTGAGTACCAGCCACTTGTACCATTTTATTATTTATTTATATATCTATTTTATAACAAATTTACTCATATATATATATATATATTTACATACTATATACTTCGTGTGCATATTTATCAAATATATCAATTCAACTTACTCTATATTTATTTTATAAACATATAGCCTTTTTAACGATTTTATACTGCAATTTTTTGGCAATACGTGTTTTCTCTGACCCAAACTTACATATTGAGTTTTATCCCAATACAACTAATTGTGCATTACAAATCTGTGTTATTAAGTGTGTTTTCTAGTGTATGTGGATCTTTGACCTAATTCCTTATATACATAATCTTATCTTATTATAATTAGTGGGCAACATTAAGAAATAAGTGTCTATTATTGAACGTTAAAGAAATGGACAGTGTTTTTAATTATAAGAGGATAAACCACTGATCTTAATCCATAATTATCAGTGCATTCATTGCAGTCTTCAGTAAATTCAAATTTGCGTGTACGTTCTAACTACGAGCAGTACATTTTATGCTTCGATCCGGCTCGGAGGACCATAAAATATACTGCTCGTAGTTAGAACGTACACGCAAATTTGAATTTACTGAAGACTGCAATGAATGCACTGATAATTATGGATTAAGATCAGTGGTTTATCCTCTTATAATTAAAAACACTGTCCATTTCTTTAACGTTCAATAATAGACACTTATTTCTTAATGTTGCCCACTAATTATAATAAGATAAGATTATGTATATAAGGAATTAGGTCAAAGATCCACATACACTAGAAAACACACTTAATAACACAGATTTGTAATGCACAATTAGTTGTATTGGGATAAAACTCAATATGTAAGTTTGGGTCAGAGAAAACACGTATTGCCAAAAAATTGCAGTATAAAATCGTTAAAAAGGCTATATATTTATAAAATAAATATAGAGTAAGTTGAATTGATATATTTGATAAATATGCACACGAAGTATATAGTATGTAAATATATATATATATATGAGTAAATTTGTTATAAAATAGATATATAAATAAATAATAAAATGTTACAAGTGGCTGGTACTCACCGATCTAAACTTGGCACTTGAGGTGGTTGGATTTAAGCTAATGTTAAGACCCTTTGTTCTAATATTTTATTAGAACAATTCTTTATTCCCGTCTAGACCAGGAATAAAGTGTTAATGTTAGTAATTTTAATCTCAGTCAAGACCCGAGATACAATATGCTTTAAATCAGTCAATACTCGAATTAAAATCTTGTCTTAGCTTCAGTCAAGACCCGAAGTAAGATTCTTTATTTCAGTCAAAACCCGAAATAAAGTGTTGGTTAGTAAGTGATTATTTCAGTCAATCCCCGAAATAATGCTCTTTAAATCAGTCAATACCCGACTTAAAGTGTTATCTTGACTTCAGTCAAGACCCGAAGTAAGATTCTTTATTTCAGTCAAAACCCGAAATAAAGTTTTGTTAGTAAATGATTATTTCAGTCAATCCCCGAAATAATGCTCTTTAAATCAGTCAATACCCGACTTAAAGTGTTATCTTGACTTCAGTCAAGACCCGAAGTAAGATTCTTTATTTCAGTCAAAACCCGAAATAAAGTTTTGTTAGTAAATGATTATTTCAGTCAATCCCCGAAATAATGCCTTTTAAATCAGTCACTGCCCGACTTAAAGTGTTATCTTGACTTCAGTCAAGACCCGAAGTAAGATTCTTTATTTCAGTCAAAACCCGAAATAAAGTGTTTGTTAGTAAATGATTATTTCAGTCAATCCCCGAAATAATGCTCTTTAAATCAGTCAATGCCCGACTTAAAATGTTATCTTGACTTCAGTCAAAACCCGAAGTAAGATTCTTTATTTGCAGTCAAAACCCGAAATAAAGTGTATGTTAGTAAGTGATTACTTCGGTCAATACCCAAAATAAAATGTTTTGTTAATAAAAGTTCTATATCAGTCGATACCCGATATAAAATATTAGTCCCTACCTACCCAACCTATCCCAAGCGATGCCAAGTGCAAAAAGAGATCGAGATCAGTCAGCTTGTGGTTTTTATAGCCGTTGCTTGCACATGACACCAATGATGGAGTAACAAAGGCGTATGATCACAAGAATTGGCAGAACATCTGTGCACTTACGGTACTAGTGATAAAACTTACCTAGCGACGAACAAAATGCATAGCAACAAGAAACAGACGGCAGCAGGTGCTGCTGTGATAAAAAATTTCGATGCAGCAGCCCATGAAAAAAAAATAAATTCCCGTTTTGTAATGATGATGTAAAATTGCAAATTGATCGGCTTGATCTGATTATATTTGTGGCATGTATTGAATGCTACATGAAATGCTTTTGTTATATATCGTACCCATTTTTAGGGAACATTGTTGGTTAGATTAAATTTATTTTATTTTTCAGATCTCAATTTTAGCATGATAATTTTTAATATGTTCAGTTTTCAGGATTGTTCTTATCACTAATCTAACGGTTCAATCGTATGATAATGATTTTGACTTAATCTGTTCGAAGAGGCTATAATATTGTATTGTATTTATACAATATGTTGTATATAAGACAAATACATGGCTTTGTTTGGTTGTGTATCTGTGTTTTGATTGAGAGTGATTAGATTAGATTTCATTTTATAAAATTTGCATGCTATGTTTTATTATGTTTTCCTTTCAGAAATTTTAATATTTATAAAAATATATTCGAACCAGTTTGGTTCGAACAAAGTATGCGCGCTTGCTCTCTCCGCGTTGTACCTCGAAAACGATTGTAGATAAAACAAATGCATGAAATGAAAATTGTAGGTAATTTTATAATATACAGGTTTCATAATGACCTTAAATGACGTCTTTTCTATAGAAAACTAGATAATTGAAAACAACCGATTTTCGCGACCTTTGACCTTGAATGGTGACGCAGACACGAGATTATATGAGACTTTTTTCCCAGTCTTTAGAATTCCCAAACAAAGCTTTATACCAATTTGCAGCTTGTTCGCTTCCATTCCGAGGTTGGATGCTTATTTTACTGGGGTAGCTATATTAAATCCTTTTCGTTTCTATAATTCCTTCTTGTTTTATGGCAAAATTTGTTGGTTGTATGTTTGAGGATGTGATTTTTGAGAGATTTTATCGTAGAAATACCATTTTTAGGTGTTGACAATTTTGTGTTTTTATTTTGTGCAAATACATACACCTCTAGCATATACTTATTATTATTATTCTATATATATATATATATTTTTTTTTTTTTTTAAATACCTACCCATCGGAAAAACAATTCTGTAATCCCAGAAAATCTCAAACAATATCCTCAGATATTCCCCAGCATGTACTGAAAACAAACTAGATGATCCGTAAAACGTCCTAGGTATGCTTGCAGCAGGAATTGAACATTAGTGAATGCGTTAACTGTGCCCAAGTACAGCCACTGGAAATCCTGTGGGAAGGGCACGGGATCTTCTAGGGACATTAATTGGGACTCGATGGGATTAATAAGAATCCTGGATATTAGCAAAACCAACAAAAGGTTGCATGGCAATACATGTAATACCTACAACCTAAAGAAAAAATGTACCAGAGCTCTACATTGTACAGCTCCGTAGTGAAGCGAGGCAGCCAGCAACAACTGCATACGGGCAGTACACTACATGTGCATACAATAATTACTTTTTTGCTAAAAAATTATTAAGGTGCTTAAAATCTTTGAAATTTAACATTTGTTACAAATTTACGAAAAATTGAGAAGGCAAGAAATTTGTGATTAGGCAAAATTAATTTAAAAACAATTTTTATCGAAACGATCGCACTTCAAATAACAGATAAAGAAATACAGTCGCTATTGTTGCTATGCCAATTATTATTGTCATGCGCATTTGAATACCGTTCTTTGGTGTCATGCGCAAACCATGGCTATAGAAACCGCAATCTGACTTGACTCGATCTCTTTTGTAATTTGGCAGTACAGTGAATAACTTGGTGACTTATGTATTAGTGTTACTTCTTAGTGTTTTAATTCTTATTAACAAATCAGATACTTTATTTAGTTGACAATGCGAATAAATGTCTTTATTCTGGGTACCTACTGAATTAAAGAATTTAAAGAACACTTTATTGCGAGTATCGACTGTGGTAGAGATTCTTATTGCGGGTATCAACTGTAATAGGAAATTTACTAACAGTAAACCCTTTATTGCGGATGTCGACTGTAATAAAGATTCATATGTCGAGTATCGACTGTATTAAGAAATTTACTAACACAAACCACTTTATTGCGGGTATCGACAATGATGAAAATTACTAACACAAAACACTTTATTACGGGTATAAACTGCAATAAAGATTCTTATTCCGGGTATCTACTGTAATACGAAATTTACTAACACAAAGCACTTTATTGCACGTATCGACTGTAATAATGATTCTAATATCGGGTATCGACTGTATTAAGAAATTTACTATCACAAACAACTTTATTTGTGGTATCGACTGTGATAATAAAATGACTAACACAAAACTTTATTGCGGGTATCAACTGTAATAAAGATTGTTATTGCGGGTATCGACTGTAATAAGAAAATTACTAACAAAAAACGCATTATTGTGGGTATCGACTGTAATAAGAAAATTACTAACAAAAAACGAATTATTCTGGGTATCGACTGCAATAAAGCTTCTTACTATGGGTATCGACTGGAATAAAGAATATCCCAATCGCAAGCCTCAATAAAATAGAAAACCAAGTGAATCAACTGCCAAACATTGATCAGAGGAGTACAAAGGTAATTGCAACAAAATTATCATATTTCTATTAAAATTGCGTTTTGAATGATTGAATTTTTATACATTTAAATATTTACATATTTTATAATCAACTAAATCATAGCATTTATTGAAATAAAGATTCATTTCAAATGTGAAGAACTTTGTAACAAAAGGGAGAGTGAGCCACTAACTTTATACCAGTGGCATAATTTTCATCACCTTTACTCATTTATTATGGCCAGGGCAGAATACCTACGGACAATTTATATATGCTAACAGTATGTCCTATTAATATACCAAGAACACATTTGTGATGTAATGAATATGGATTTAAAAAAAAACAATAGGGCATCTGAGCGGGGGAGATGCTGTGAGCTTGATGGCTAAAATTTTTAATACACTCCGGAATTAAAGTAAATTCAAAATTCAACAGTAAAAAAATAACCAATGCTAATTTAATAAAAAAGCCTTCACATATACTAATTACGAGCCGAATATTGCAGCAAAATGTGTTAACATTTACACAAACGCTAGCTAACAAGTCAAACAAATGCCCTAAAAAACGTTCATTCATAGAAGCCTACAGCATGTTCCACAGTACCCTGTTCAAAAGTGTAATCCCACATAACATGTAATGAAAATCCCATCATACTTATTATAAAATTTCCTTCTTTCTTGAAAATATCTACATGAAAAAAAGAGTCGCTCGCCTTCTTTTAAGTAAACAAATCATCTCACTTCTTTCTATATACTTTCACAACTGCTTAAGAAGTACTGAGATTCAACACAAAAGCTAATAACTTTTTTTCTAGTAGCTTTTGACAAGGGCAAAACAGTGCCTTCCTGGAAAATCTCTATATGATAAAGTTCACAAGCTCATGTAAGTCAGGCGTGAAAATCCCATTAATCATCAAGGAAAATAAAACGAATTGACTCAGTATAGAGGTTTTCTTGTTATTTAAAGCCAAAGTGAATGTGGGATAGGCGGAGAGCGGATGACGGGATACATAAATCTATGTGGAGAAACATTAAGCTGAAGTTGGGACGTCAATTTGTGCAGAAAGGATGAAGACAGATAGATGTCCAACAAGGGAAAGCAGGCTATGTTGTTTACGATGCAATTTTCTTAATCAATTGAAAATTGAGTGCAGCAATTATGTATGTAAACTTGCTGTTTTCTTATTTCATTTTTTGAAAAACATTGATTAACTCAGTTAGTTCAAAGGTGAATGAGCATATGAGGAATGAATGAATGGATAAAATGCAAAAATTCAAGGATCTAGTTCGAGGTAGTCATTACAATTTAATATACAAGAAAAAAATAACAGTTTAAGAGGTATTTTCGGAAAATTTAAATATTATACTTTTGCTCAGTAATAATTAATATCTGCACGGCCTAAACCACTGATATTTAATACACAGAATATTTTGCATAACATACCCACGTACATTCGATGTGAATAATAAGAGTTTGTATATGTAGCAGGTAAAACACAAAGGTTGGAAAGCTCCTCCCAGGAATAACAACAGATGGTTGAAGCTTGTATCAGCAATTTCATTGATTAGTGATCAAGAAATTTTTTACTTATTCGCTGTGAAGCTCATTTGTTAATGGCCCTCCAAAACGAGGTTTATCTTCAATGAGTTCTTTATCTACAGTAAACATTTGGTGGCACCCAAAAGCATTTTATGTGAAAGAAACGGGAAAAAAAATGTCACCAAACATAATATATCACCTTTTGTCGCTAAATAAAATCTGGAAAATGTCACCAAATTTTTAATCGAAAATTATAAATTCGCCAATAGGATATATCGACCACAAAAACATCTACCTTCATTTAAAATGTCGCCAAAAATGTCACCAATCTTTAGGGCTAGATGAAACTCGTCTAATTTTGCAAATTAAAGAGTTTATAAAGTTTTTGAAAAGAAAATTAGTTTAGTTTTAATTTATATAAAAGATATCTAATTTATGCTAATTCAGTATTGTAAACTAATCCCTTCAATGTACGTGTGTAGTTACGAAATTTCAAACATCTTATGCAAAACAACTTTTATTCATTTTCTTTTTCTAAATATTTCTCGTTTTTTTTTTTATAACTTTTCTCTCCTGCACTTTTTCAACTTTTGCTTTTATTGTTAAGTATTCTTTTAATTTATACAATCCAATATGAGGTTTTCCAACAATGATTTGAAATCTCCGATGCCGAGCTTAAATGTTATGGGAAGAATAGGGTTTTCCAATAAGAGGTGTTATTTTAATTAGCCCGCTATTTCGGTAGATGTCACATTTGGAGCTGTCAATTTTTGATATTTGACAAGTAGAAACTACGCCATTAATAACAATGGAACGATACACGATTCAACAACGCATTGAAATTATTAAAATTCACTATAAAAATGGTGAAAATGTGGCAGAGACGGTTCGTAAAACTCGAACATTTTTGGGTCGTCGTGAAGCACCTTGTCGGACCGCAATACAGAAATTGGTAGAAAAATTCGAGCTGTCGGGACAAGTTAGTGATGTGAAGAATAAAACCCGTGCACGTCGCTCAAGAACAGCCGAGAATATTGCTGCTGTAGCCGAAAGTGTTGAAGAAAACCCAGGTTTGTCCATTCCTCGCCGTTCTTTGGAATTAGGCATTCCACAAACGTCATTACACCGTATTTTGCATAAAGATTTGGGTCTTAGGGCTTATAAAGTTCAGTTAACACAAGAACTCAAGCCGGTCGATCATCAACATCGTCGAGTCTTTGCTGATTGGGTCCTTGAAATGCATGAAAATGATCCGGAATTCCATCGAAAACTCATCTTGAGTGATGAGGCCCATTTCCACCTCGATGGCTTCCTCAACAAGCAAAATTCTCGCATCTGGGGCTCGGAAAACTCAAGAGTTATTATTGAAAAGCCTCTCTATCCTCAACGTGTGACTGTTTGGTGCGCTTTATGGTCCCGCGGGGTCATTGGACCTTACTTTTTCGAAAATGAGGCTGGAGCAACAGTTACGGTGAATGGATTGCGCTATCGACAGATGATTAATGATTTTTTATGGCCGGAATTGGATGATATTGATCTAGACAACGTTTACTTTCAACAAGACGGCGCTACGTGCCATACAAGCAACGAAACCATTGATCTTTTACGGGAAAAGTTTCCGGACCGTGTTATCTATCGAAGAGGTGATCACAATTGGCCACCGAGATCTTGTGACTTAACACCTTGCGACTTCTTCCTTTGAGGCCACGTGAAAGAGAAGGTCTACGCCAATAGCCCAGCGTCGATTCAAGACCTCAAAGATGGAATTCGTGAGGCTATCGAGGACATAGGGCAGCCACTTTGCGATTTGGTTATGGAAAATTTCATGAAAAGCATATGGTCCTGTAGGCGTGATCGTGGTGGTCATTTGACTGATGTTATTTTCCATTATTAACGGCATACCTTCCTCTTTATAATGAAATAAAGATCTGATCATTTATCTCAAAAAATAACACCTCTTATTGGATTTACAAGCAAGTTGATCGGATATTGACCAAAAAACTGGTAAATATAATGTTGAACACGATTTCATTGTTCTAGACTGCGATCTTTTTCTGGATAATCCGCAAATTTACTAATTCTCAAGTCATGTGATTACATTTGTAGAATAAGCAAATTTCGTTATTAACATCGAAAACAGTTAAGTAACGGTTAAATTGACGTAATGGTTCTTAGGTTGTTACGATGTGCAAGTTGTCCCCATCTATGTTCTATGTTTATTTGATAAGCGATACTGTAAAGATCTTGTTGTTTTAGATCAAATTCGAATGGCCGAAGAATCCGAATCTTTGAACCATGGCGTCTCCTGATTCTGTTAAGCTCCGTCCTGCTTTCATTTAGGAGGAAATTCTCACACCTTGGAATGTGGACGATATCGACATAGGCATACCGGATTTACAGGATATGTTTTAAAACCCAAGTCCTGCAAAACTTAAGGAACCTATGTTTGCCTTCCATTTGGGGAAATTTGGTGAAGAAGTTATCGGAAAAATTTTTGTTAGTTATCATCAGCAGCGAAATGCTTGAATCCTCTAAATGGAAAACGAAAACAGCGTAGAAATATAATTAGGATCTTACGTAAGGTTAAGATAAATAATTTAAGTTCATTTAAATTCAAATAAATAATCGAATGATTTCATTAGAATAATACTAGTATTCGGACTCTTTGTTACTTTAGATAATGTGTTTTCAATAATAGTAATCATAATTACGCTTTAAGCTCAAACTTGAATTCATATTGATAACTTATCTGTACATCTATTTGAATCCCATACTCAAGCCATCTAGCCACGCTTACATTCCCTATATAATTTAGTTTAATTACAATATATTCAAAACTCGGTGGTATTCATCATCGTTATACAATAAGTCAAAGTATACATAGTTTGCTTCGTTACCAGATTATTCGGGTAAGCTATTGGTCCAGGGTTTCCCGAATCAGAAAAAAAAAACATAGTTATATGAAAATATGGAATAAAAAAAACAAAGAAAAAAGTTAATTAAGAGAAATTAAAAGGAAAAAAATTGAGAATCAATAAAGAAACGTTAACTAAACAAACAATAGAAACCATATAGTAAACACAGAGTGAAATAAAGACAAAAACATATAATCTTGTGAAATTAAATCACGTAACAATTTAATAGAGACAGTGGTGAACTTAATTACGATATAATTTAATTTACTTGGACAAAACGACAAATATAGCTCACATGATTGTAAATATTTCATAGAGAAAGAGTCTTAATAAATAATAAAATAATAATATAATAAAACGAGGTGCAGTCTGATTATCTTAAAACAAAAATTAAATATTCAAAGAAAACATGTGAACGCACCGTTAAAACAAAACCCTTTAGGGGGGAAAAAAATCGAACGCAATCAATTGCAAAACAAAAGTGGGAACAGTACCTACTACTACAAGCGTCAAATGGGACTCAAAACTGGAACGCCAAGAGATGCCTTTTTCCGGTGTCTTTTTTTTTGGAGCTGACGGCTGGTCGAGCATAGATAAAGTGGCTTAAAAGTTTGGCTTAGAATTAAAAAAACGAAATATAAAGAGATAATTATAAAAAAAAAGGGTTAAATAAAAATAGAAATAAGATCAAAAATTAAAAGGAGTAGTGAGAAGGATTAGGAGGGACACGATCCAACCTGGTGCACGATAAGAATATCACCAAGTTAAGGATACCTTAATATTTTTTTTTTTTTAAAGAATAAGTAATCTCTTGAGTTGAGTTCTTTTATTGATATAAAGTATTGGGGCTGGCTGGTGGAAAAACGGGGTATTATTAATTTTTTTTTACGTGAAATTCTTCATTTAAAGTTTGAAATTTTGTTATATGCTGAATTCTTGTGTAATTAAAGCATTAAGTTCTCAGTGATGAGCTCCTTTCATAGGTTTTGTGATTAAACCTTCGATAAGAGAAAAATCACATGGCGCCCAGCACTCAGATTTTGACCCATCCCATCTCCTGAGCTAGATTAACATGTGCTGTGGAGCACGTAACAAGGTGCAGTGCGCGCTGCAACTAAGAACCACTCCGTCAATTGTTGTCGGCATTTCGAAAAAAAAACATTTTAAAATACGGCATTCTGAGCAGAGATAATTTATTTCTATGATATTTAAGCAATCGAGATTTTTTTAAGTCGATGTTTTGTTTAGCGATATTTTCTTTGCCGACATTTTGGTAGACGGGAATTTTAAAGGCGACATATCATAGTAGAGAAAGAAACTATACAAATGTAAATACAAAATTCGGTAGATATAGTAAAAATCGCATATGCACAAAAAAACTTTCTCTTTTTTTCTGTTTGTTGTTTCTGACAGTTGCACCAACCGTAGCCCTATTTTTTTTCTAACATCTATTGATTGCGTTCTTTAAAATGAGTAAGTTTCGAAACTACTTGAGTGCCGTAGTAGGTATATAGGTATGTATAAATATATTTCTCCGGTCTTTTGGTTTTCTTATGTCACAGATCTAAATGGCTAAAAGAGGCGATGATTCGCTACATAAAAAAAAATAAATAAAAAATTCGTAGAAACAAATCTAAAGATCCCCATGGGATTATAAATCCTATGCAGTGCAGTCTTGAATAGAAGCCAAACCTAAGTACGCAGATGATTTTCGTTTGTTGGAGACTTGCGTTTTAATTCTGGAATTATATACATTTGTCGATATTGAGTACCAAATTATTACTCTCGCACCAATTGTAAAAATTTTCAAGGTCACCCTGTACGTGAACAGATTTAATCTGAGCGAAAAGCTTAATATCGTCAGCATAAATCAAGACCTTACAGTTCCTCACAACAGAGGCAATGTCGTCAATAGACAGAATAAAGAACAACGGGCCCAAATGACTCCCTTGAGGTACGCCAGACGAAGCCTTCAAGACTCAAGAGATGGAATGGCGGAATAAGATTTGGTATGTTCTGTTATCTAAATAAGAGTCTGTCCATTTTAAAAATGTAGACGGAAACCCATACTTTTCCATTTTAAGGAGTATCACGTAGTGAGATAACTTATCGAACGCTTTACCAAAGGCTGTATAAATACAATCTGTCTGATAGCTTTTTACCAACCCGCAATGGTATCCGAGACAAATTCCAGCAAGTTAGTATAGTTGTAGACCTGCCCGAAATAAACACACGTTGCGTTGGTTTGAAGAGAGCAAATTCTTACAGAAAGTTGATAGTTGACAGTAAATAATAGATTCGAATAATTTGGGCATGCAAGATAATTTTGCAATAGGCCTGTAGTTACCTTTTTTGTGAATAGGTATGATAAAAAGATTTTTTGCATAGCTGGGGAAAACAACTACTATCGAGCGATTTTTGGAAAATAATTCTCAGCGGAGCTACCACTGCAAGGCAGCATGACTTAAAGAAGGCAGGAGGGATCCCATCAGGACCAGTTGTGAAGTCATTTGGAAGCCCATTAATATGATCGAGTATATCCTCTTCTGAAATTGAAGGGATAGTGAATGAAACGTTACGGTAGTCGTTGAAGTTGCTATTTTGAGGCTGAAAATTTGACGAGGCAAAGGCCTTGTCAAAAAAAGAAGCAATCATATCACAAATTTTAGACGAATCATCACTAGCAGAATCCTTGTACCTCATGGTATTGGGGTAGTTGTCCGTTCTTTTCTTCATATTAATAAACTTAAAAAAGATGCGTGGGTCACTAAATAATTTCGTACGCATGCTGTGAACACACTCATCATAAAGTGTAGAGGAAAGTTCTTTGAACTCATTATATGATGTGAGGAAGTTGTTGTTATTTATAATGTCTTTATCCCTCATATAACTTTTCCACAATTTATTCTTTCTATTTTTAAGACGCCGCAGTTCTTTATTGAACCATGGTGGAGATGTTTTAGAGAGCCGATGACGCTAGCAGGGAACGTGAGAGACAAAAAAAATCGAAAAGAATTAAGTAAAATTTAGAAACGCCTTCGTCAACATTATTGCTAGACAGTAATGTGTTGAAGTTCCGAAAAGTTAGCCTTTCTAAAATTGAAAAAGTGTTGTGTTTCATCACAATTTGTTAAGTTTTCGGTTTCATATCAATATTTAATTAGTAGAGGGGGTGATATTTATCAAGAGTAGACATTCTCATTGCGCTAGAAGTTACCTGTGTCAGTAGAAAATACCAGGTCTAACTGCCTCCCCATGTCATTCTTAACATTACTGATTTGGCTGAGACCAGGAGATGAAATATGTACTGTCAAGGAATAGTGACTCCTTTGTTGTCAAGTTATTTAGTGAAAGATAGTCATCGTCAACTTCATTTAATACCCATTGAATATTGGGTAAGTTAAAATCACCAATTAGTAGTAATTCGTCAAGAGGATCCATAAAATTAGACGTTGAAATATTCTGACCTTTGTCATCGACAATATTTGTGCAGTTTGGAGGAATATAGCAATAGGAAGCATATGAGCCAAGATTCAAAATACAAAGATGTTGCAGGGATATGGTATAAGCTGTCTATAGAACTGAATATCTAAAACTCCAGTATTTCACTTCACACCCAACGAATCTTCTTAGGCCGGGCGCCCACTGGAGTGGTGTGTGAGCAATGTAGCAGTGGCGTGGCGATTAAATGGTAAGTGAAAAAATTTAGTCCCGTAAAAACAAATAGAATAGCGCACATTGAAATAGAGTGACGATTTGACAAGTGGCGTGGCACCACTTGATTGCCACTAGTCTCCGACTAGTTTAATTTTCGAGTGGTAAGTGGCAGTGGATGCCACTTCTTCTTAGTTATTACTGTTGATGTTGAATTACTTAATCGATACGCTGCTTGCCATTTTGATGCGTGCTTAATAATATTAATACCAATCTGCCACCATTCTACTGCCACACCACTTTGTTGCCACATCGCACGCCAAAACCACGCCACTGCCACATTGCTCACACACCACTCCAGTGGGCGCCCGGCCTTAGAGATGCCTTAAATTTTTTCTTAGAAATTTACTAGATATTTTTTCATTAGAACTTGTGTGCATTTTTGGCGGCCGACAACGGCACACATGAAAGCGTTGTATTTGAAAATAACTCCATTCGGCCACTAAATCAACAAAAATTCTGCCGAAACATATTCTTTAAATTTCTAAAGGTGGCTTCCCACGGCGCGTAGTTCCACGAGCCAAGCCAGCTCGTGCTAGCGTGGCACGAAGCGACGCGTGATGAAATCACAGGCCGTGGAAAGCCTGGTACGAGCTCGCGCCAGCCAGCGCCGCGCCTATACACTTCCCACAGCCAGTGTTGGCACGAGTTGATTTACGGCGCGGTGCCGCCGAAATGAGGAGTAATGTCACGCGCTACCTCGAGCCACCTCGACCCACCTCGCGCACGCTTACGCCACGCCTTTGAAGTTACCGATACTGACTCGAAATAGATCGGGCGCGCTAGCACTGGCGAGCTCGCGTCACCTCGAGCCAGACACTTCCCACGGTGCGTTAGGTCGTGCTCGCGCGGCGCGGCGCATGTAACCATGCGTCGTGGGAAGCCAGCTTAAGAAAAAATGAATGCTTAGTGTTTAGCTTAACTAGCGTCTACGTCATAAAAATTATTAGCCGCCCTCCAAGCACCAATTGTCATCCAAATGCATGCAAATTCTGAAGAAAATGTATCCAATAAATTTCAAGGAAAAATTGATGCACTCAGTACATCAGGTCAAGATCGAGACACGTTGATTTTATATTGGAGCGAGGCATTGCTGTCGGTCTCCAATATGCATACAAATTCTAAAGAAAATATTTCCAGTAAATTTCTAAGACAAAAATTGAAGGCTTCTACGTCAGGTCTAGGCTGTGGTGCTCATGATTAGTGGAGGCCGTGTACAATGCGAAGTTTTAATAATTTTTCAACAGAGGTGGAATCTCGGAGATTTCACATTATTTTTCATTGAGGCCAAACTGCACAATTTGCCTGCAATATCTTTGTATTATAGAATCTTTGATATTAGTGAGTTTGACTTGGACGTGATGGTTCAGACTATCAGCCGAAGATGATAGCTCACTCCGTGACAAGCGTTGTATCTGCAGGGTGGCACGCTAGAACACCGCGGCTATTGGCGGAGAGTATGGGGTGGGTCACAGGAAAACCTGTAGCTGCCACGCGCCATATACAAAAAACAAATCGTGCCTACAATACACATCCCCTGAAGGGACTGCTTCACATCACTTACCTTATAGATCTAGTGAGAAACTGGTGCAAAGTCCTCGTGGTGTGCCAATCCCAATCCTCCCTTACGACATTGCTGGCACACCTGTTGGCAATGAACCTATATATATTGCTATAAAGATTTCATTTGTTCCAAACGACAAATGAAATAAGGAAATTAAATAGAGCAGGTACTTCCAAGTTATACGCTATACCAATATATTTATTCTATGTCATAGCAAAAAAAATCAATCTGAGAAAGTTATACGGCACATTAACAAGTTTATTCGACGTTATGGCAAAATAAATGTAATAAATAATTATAATATCAAAGCTACCTAGACTGCTTCTACGTTCTAGGATATATAAATGCGTACTCTGTTTCGATCATAGCTTAGGACACTCCAAAGTGGAATATTGAATAACTTGGTTATACATTATATGGTAGGTAGGCAATAAATTATAGGAAAAACTTTAATATGAAATATCAAACACAAATATTTCAGTTTGGAAATAGCCCGTAGAGGCGCCTTCTTGGAAGTTTCGCTTGACGATATCTAGATAACTAATTGTAAAACTGTAATATACAAAGGACGACATCTAAATACAACCATAATTTTGGAAGATTCAGCAAGTGTCTAACGACATAGTACTACTCCGCTGTCATCGGCAGCAAAATCATCAATACATATATCATCAAATGATAGCGAGCTTCTCGTGAAGCCTGATTTGACAAATCCAGTACATGTACGCTTTACCAGAAAGAATTTGAACACATATATCAATGACGAAATTTGGTATTGAGCTCTTCGCAAAACACTGATTTACAAATCCAGCTCCTGGGCAAGGGCGGATACAGCGGGGGGCGATCGGGGCGATCGCCCCCCCTAGAGCTTGAATAAATCATAATTTATACTCTGATCAAATGAAATAGAAAATTAAAGAAAATATCTTTTTAAATCTTTTAAATTTGCATTAAAAAAATTTCTCCCTTCACTTAATAAGTATATCATAAAAGTTCTCTAGAGTTTTCCTTTATTTTGCATTTAATTAAACAATAAAATTATATCACAATCGTGTATATATTTTAAAATTTTCAGGATATACAAAGGAAGCAAGATCTGGGGAACTATGAGTTTACGCGTGCACACAAAATTTTGTGCAGGTACACGACCTTATTCCGATTCCGCAAAAGTAGATTTGAATTTTTCTGTCAAAATTTTGTACACTTTAACTGATATTTTCTCCCCGCCATTTTGGCCGTGAATTTTGAAGAGGTACCTGTGAGTTTTTGTCAACCGGTATTTTCAAAATTATTTGTTATATTATTTATTTTACCTTTTCTAAGCCGTAGTCGCTTCAATACTAGCGAATTCATGTAACTCATTTCTTATAACTGAACTTAACTTCTTCAATAAGACTATTTTCTCACTCAAACAACATTCAACACAGAAAAATTTTCATTCAGCACTTAAGTGTACACTTTTCCTCACGGAGAGTTTTTTAAATCGCGGGCACTGGCAAAGTTTTCACAGTTACGGAATCTAACCCCTGGGCAGTTTAAGTTTTAACACTACATTGAATAACAATGAAATTTGGAGCTCCTAATGTTTATCATAATACTTAATTAAATTATTTGCTTTGACTTTGCTTTCTGGAAAATTTTAAAATTTATACACAAATTGTAATATAATTTTAATATTTAATTAAATGGAAAATTCTAGATAGTCTTTTAAAAATTTATTTGTTATATATATTATTTTTTTCCTTTTTAGTCATAAATTATTCTCAAAAAATTGAAAACTATACCACTAAGGAATTTTCTGTATAAGCAAAATTTTTGCACTTTTTTGTTATCGAAAAATGTCTATTTTATGTGAGAGTAAATTTTTTTATACTTAAGGGATCAAAAACTTATATTATATAAATAAAAAAACTCCGGTGATATCAGAATGCTAATGAAATTTTCATGCTGAAACGAAAAGAAAAAGCTATACAGAGCGGTCCACAATTGATATCAAGTGCGGTTATAGGGGGCGATGGGGGCGATCGCCCCCCCTAGAGCAAATGTCTGGATCCGCCCTTGCTCCTGGGCATGCCATGAACATTCCCAAATAAATGTAAAACTAAATTATCAATCTGAACCTTGATAGTGAGTTTCTTGAAAAAAGGCTGCTACAACTCCAATATTTATAAGCGCCGTGCGCCTTAACAAAAGAAGGATATAGATGTTTACAGACAATTAGTGCAGTACTTTTTGCTGCACAAATACAGATCCTGGACATGCCATGCATTCTCAACAACCTTTTTTTTTCATAAGCTCTTGATAGTGAGTCTCTTGAATAGGCTGATGAAGAATCCAGCATATGCACGTCTTACCAACAAGAACGGTGCGGGTTTTGGGGTCTTATTATAAAAATTGTAGTTTCAAAATAGGATGCCACCCACGGCCACAGAGACTTTTCCTTCCTTATTTTTAATTTAAATTATTACTCGGTGCCCGGATTTTCTAGTTAATCCACGATTTTTTTCACCACAAGATAAACTTTTACTCCCGATGCCGAGTGCAGCTCTTTACACAACAACTTTTTCTTCCCCGTCAAAAAAATCTGTCAACTTACTTCGAACTCGCCACCACCTCTCGTGTTTCTTCTTCTCCCGCTGGACACAATTTTTCAGCTTTTGGTCGCGGAACAGTCCTCATTTGCTGACAGTCAAGTTTCCGTCATGCAGTAGAGGAATCTTGGGAGCAGCCCCAGTGAAGCTGCGACCAGGGGCTGGATTCATTAACTTGGAGAGTTGTGGAGTTGTGGAGATGAGAGTTCTTTTGACACTTAGCTCTCCACTCGGAATTCTGTAACACGGGGAATTTGTATTAAGAATTACCAAACTCTCTATTCCACTCGATAAAATTCTCGGCTAGGTTAGTTGTGCAGAAGTAAGGAGAATACTTTTCAACTGACAATTCGCTGTTTTTTTTTTTTTGTGTTTTTTGAAGGTACCTAGATACCTAGAATTTTCAAATTAAATTATGGACTCATCGCAAATCCTGGCTATGTTTACAAAAACAAATTATGGAAATCCTTGCAATACTTACAGAGAAATATGGATTTTGGTGTGTCAAGGTACCTGATAAAAATTTTAAATCACGCCAAAATGGTCAATTTGGTCGTCTTCCAGTACAGAAGAGATGCTATAAAAATTTTAGATACGAAATTTAAATCTTGTATGTTCGAATTTCCATTTGTCCCCTAATTAGATATGTAATTAGTTTTTGAGTCCGGTAAATGGTTTTGGAGATAACTGCAAAAGAAGTGAATCAGTCCTTCTTAAGATGAAATGGCCGCTTTTTGGTACAAAAATGGACAATATTTTCACCTCATCATTATGAAGAACTCGTAAGTCGTGTAAATTCACTATTAATAAGAAAAATATTCACAACAGAGTTCTAATGGATATGAAATAAAGAACGGAAGAAATATATGCAAAATATAGGAACTGGGGTGTATATGACCCAAGTTCAAGATCCATCTTTCAGCGGTAAAAAGTCAATTATGAAGTTCAAATGATCAAAAACAACTACACCACTATATTACAAGCTTCTCCCCCTTTAATTTGATATCAAACATGAGGTATTTTTGAGAACCTCCAATAAGGGGTTGTACGACCCCCCATCCCAAAAAGCCCCTCCCCAAAAATATGTCATCTGTATTTTCGTACTCTGGACCCTAAATCTGAAGGAAAACCCCCAATGCTCTACGACCCACCCACGCAGATCTAGGCGTCCTTCAATATTGCGATACCTCTCACGTTTTCCCTAACTCATCAAGTATGTTAGAGCATCGCGAATGGAGAGTTAGGGAGTTTTAATCGGGGAAAATGAAAGTTCTGATCTCCCAAAATCCCAAACTCTCCGAGTTACAGAATCCGGTCCCAGAGCAATTAAACAAAAACCAAACCTCTAAATTCATACTGGACTAACCGTTCTTTCTTTAAAAATGGCACAAATTTTGAACAGGCTGTGATAACCCTTATTTCGTACAATTCTACACCGATTCATAGTTTATTATTATTTCTCGATTAGAAACACAAAAAATTGAATTGCATTAAACAAAAATTGTCTGGGAAATTAAACTTTGTTTTAATTAATACAAAAATTAATTTTTTTAAATTACTGAAAAATATGCTCCTCTGCAGATTTGATGTTAAACATAATTGAGCATGAAGGAGATAAACGTATATAAGTAATCTATTTGTCTGAATTTTATGTCCATTCCAATGCATTCCATTTAAAACAACCGTACTGTTTCCAAAATTGGTTGCAGTTCAACGTACATTTTGAGATTGAAGGAGATAAACAGATTTTACCCATAGGAAGGCTCAGTCCATACTTATTATCAGTGTATGCACAGACGTTGCACCATAATACTCAATTTATAATATTGTAGTTTTGGGCCGACTGCCAATATCACAGCCGAATTTGGCTTGCGATGATTCGATAGGGAGAACAATATTAAAAAAAAAACTGTAGAGGACAGTATTCCCAGATTAGCCGCTTTTCCGCCGATTGGGCTTTTTTAAAAATCGGCGTGTTAAATTAAATCAAAGGCGCCTCCGCTCAATTGAGCTTGTTTTTATGTTATAGCGCGCGACCAAAAATTAAATGTTAAAAGAAATTGAAATTTTGAACGCACTCATTAGTGATGGTGATATAAATATTCTATAGGTTCAATGGGATAAATTAATATATCAGAACTGGGAAAATGAATTTCCTAATAACACTATACCCAGAAATGCTGCAAAATTTTGGATGGTAGTTCAAAATACGAAAAAATGCAATTGGTAATTTTTTGTTTGCTGAATTAGGTACCTTCGTGTTATCTTGTTTTTCATTATCTGAAAGTAATGCTCTTGTAGAACGTACTCTTTTAATCATGAATACAGTAAAAACTAAACTAAGAAATCGAATATGTCCAAAAAGTTTAGATTCGATATCGCGCATAAAAATACATGTACCTAACTATATACAGTGGTCAATGAAATTTGTTAATGAAATCTGTTGCAATCAAATATTTGAAATGAAGATTGTTTCTCAAGAGCAATATAATTTCAAATGAATAAAATCCATGTCAAAGTGGTCTCGCATGAATGCGTCGAAAAAACATGTACGAACAGCCACACTTAGATCATATATGGTCCATTGTAATGACTCCAGGAGAAGAGATTTCTCCGATTTATGGGGTGCGTTGAAACCAGCCACAAGAGTTAATGAACCTTACCACGTACTCCAACTCTTTCTCTGCTCATTCCCACAATTTGCAAGAAAACGCTTAATAAGGTTAGGTTATTCGCACAGCAGGTGGTGAACGCTTTCAACCTCTTCCTCGATACAGCTTCTGCAGAAGTCATTGTATGGAGCTTGCATGTACTCTGCATGCTTACATGTTAGGTTTTCCGAAGAGTCAATGTCCCCTGCTAATTGCAGTAAGATTACGCACATCATTCCGGTTCCTCCTTAGCAGTGATTCAGTCTGACCAGGACATATCTCGGGCCACAGCTGTCTTGAGATCGCGCATGTGGTCAGTTCTTCTCATCTGCGATTTGCTAGCTTACAGGCCTGTAAATCTAGAAATCTGTTCATTGATTCTAGTGGCCGACCTAGGAATTCCTCCGCTAGACATATGTATATTCATAGTGGAACCCTTTCTAGAACATCGACTGCCTCGTTTAGGTATGTCACTGTGACCAGGCACCCAGAAAAGAATAACTCTGTGGTTAGCACCCAGTTTCCTTAGCTCACAGCTCACCGTTGCACTAGGCGCTGCTTTCTTTGCAAATAGCCAAGGCCTACGCTTCGAACACGCTACAGTAGTTCGGTAGTCAGTACGTTTCCTGTATTTGAGAGAACGCTAAGAACATCCCGGCTCCCACTCCTACATCTCTCTTAAACCATCTGTAACGCATATATCAGAGTCATTTACCACGCGATTATTATCCCACTCCTCTCTACTACGAATGCTAATTGAGGATGCTTTTCTCAAAGTCTAGTCTAGAGACAATGTTGTCCGTAGCTCCCCATATACAGTTCCCAGGAGAGATCTTCAGTATTCTGCTGTGCCTAATATCTACTGTTATCAGCACCCCGACTCTATAAGTGTAAGTGCATTTTTTGCGAGAATATAAGGGGAAAGGCAGTTGCTGCCGTTGATACTGTTCGAAGAACACCTATAATACGTAGACAGGCAATTTTCAGTATTTTAGTAAAACTTTTCCGATCTGTCACTTTCTCTACAGCATTCTACCAGGGATCCATACGTGAGGATAGGGGTGTACATCCAGTACACGATGCCAGGGTGTACACCCCATCTTTTGCTAAAAGTTTTCTTGCCTTTTTGACGCGCTCATTCACATTTATTCTCCAATTTAATTTGGAGTCTAGTATCACTCATAGGTATTTGGCTTCAGTTTTAAAATCAAGGGTAATGTTACGTAGTTTTGAGGAACGAAAGTCGGAATAACTCTCCTCCGTGTAAAATGGGTGTCACACCGAGAGCAGCGCAGCATTTTTAAGTTGCCAAACATTTAAGGTGAAAAATTAAATCTAAGTCACATCGGGAGCGGCGCGGCGATTTTGAAGATCACTCAAAAATACAATTTTTCCGTTCCCGCTGGCGCAAAATTTCTTTTTCATTCGAAATAAGTTTGCACAATTCGTTAAATGAGGCTTTTGACATTCTAAAGTATTCGTAATCGAACCTCATCACTTTTTTCACTTTTTCTTCAACCAGAGCTACTAATAAGAGAATTTCTTTATCGGAACTATGTAGAGTAAATTTGGATAAAATTCGCCGCTTGCGTCCCACCGGTGTGACTAGAGATTAAAGACGACTAGTTCAGCCTTTGTGAGGTTCAGCCCCAGACCACAACTTATAGCCCATTTATAAAGCTTTTGCAATGCTCTCGCTGATAGTCGATAAGAACTTTCCCTAGTCTAGGATGACTAAATCATCAGCATATACTACCGCTTTTATATATTCTCTTTGTAAAGAGATGAGAATCCATTAACCACCCATAACCACAGTCGTGGTGAAAATACTCCTCCTTGTGTAGTATCTTTAGACACCCTCCTGCTAACAATATTCCTGCCAAGTTCTGCGTTTATTTTATAGTTATTGAGCATTGAGTTAATCCAGTCAAGGCATCCTGAATGGCCTCTATTCTGACAACTAAAAGCTTCTGCGATATCAAGAAATGCGCCTATAGTGTAATCACGTTTCTTACAAATTCGCAAGAATACTTCAATTAAATCCTTTATCGATTTTTTTATTGGTTTAAATTCCAATTAAATACAAACAGGATCTATCAAGTTCACTTAACAATTTCTATAGAGTCGCTATTTATAATTAAGCTATCTATAAAGTAATCATTTAACTTATTACCCACTATTGCACTATTCTCGTAATAACCATCCGCAAATACGACTATTTATCTTCCTCTCTGGTATCTTTCAGTACCTGCAAAAAATTTTAACATTTTCCACATTGATTTTTAGTCCCAGGAGTTTTCGATTTAATGAAAGATTACTCTTTGCTTTCTTTATTTTAGCCCGTACATATTAATTATGGAGTTAATGCCCCCAATCTTTATTCATCCCCAGAAATTTCACTTTTTCGATCAACCTAAGTTTATATTTTTCCACTACTTCTGTCTACTATCATTGACTTAGTTGTTTTTTGTTAATATTCTACTAGAAAATGCCTTACTATTTACATGAACCAATTTAGTTCAGCTTGTAGTCTCGGACCTTCTAAGTTTAGTTTGGTGTTCCTCAAGGAAGCCACTTAGGTCCATTTTTGTTAATGATATGATAAATACTTTTTGCTACATACCGACGGCCTTAAAATTTTATTACATTTTACAAATTCATCTGCATTTGCCTTCTTCAGTCGGATCTTGATCGTTTACAACAATGGCGTTTTTCAAATGGGCTGGCACAAAATTCAAGCAAGTGGAAGTGTTATACTTTTTACCGTATACTTAATCCACTTCATACTGAATACTTTATTGGTAATGTTTCCATTGAGCGCTATAACGAGATCTTGTACCTTGGTGTCGTTTAGTTTGCACACTTAAATTTGCTGTAGCGCTTTTAAGATGCTTGATTTTATAAAACGGAAGACTTCAAAGATCCTCGCAGCTTTTAAAAGCTTTATACATTGCCCTAGCTAAATCTATAATTGAGTATGCTTCTATGGTATGGTGTTCTTATACCAACCCACTTAACGATAGAATTGAGTAAATACAAAAAAATTTCACTCACTATGGCTTAAGAAGATTGGTTTGGGAGCATAATTTACACAAAGATAAAGCGAGATATATGATTTTGGGTTTACATTTCTTGGCCCATACAGCACAAAATTACCCAGAGACATCCCCTTTTTGTCCTACAGATCCCATAGCTTTCCCGGGATAAATAGGAAGTATTCAGTATGTACTTAGGACCTTATTTCTAGGAGTTATTAAAACTTTCTCATAAGTTATTCCCTGGGATATCCCACAACTACTCTCTATGGGAACATTCTCAGTATTTTCAGACAAATACATACGCGATGTGCAGGACAATTTTGGGACAAACATGGGAAATTTGTTTTTCCCCCTTCCAGAACTTATTTCGGAATGTGCTCTGATTGTTGTGGTTCGCGCCGTTCTCTGGGGAAAGTGCTAATTTGTCGCTTGTTGTGCTTACGTGTGTCGTTTTAGGAGACTAAAAACAGCATAACCAAATAAGTCTTGAAAAAAGCCATCAGAGTCGTGTCGTTTAAGAGGAGTGAGTACCAATATTTGCAAGTTTCATACATTTTTCAATGCAAATTTCTGGCAAACTATTTGTAGCAGAATAATGATTTATATCTTAAATTAAAGGTAATGAAGAAGTCTAGTAAATAACGTCGGCAAAAATTAAAAAATGTGTATTGGAATGGAGATATTAGCTCGAAAACTTGTAAAAAATGGTAAAAATTGAAGTCTTTTAAACCAAATTCCTGTGGCTAGGTATTCTCATTTGTTTAATTTGTGACTGTTTTAGAAAGATAAGGCCTAGATCTAGCAAATAACGTCGAGTTTTTTCATTTTTAATGGCGCTTTTTATAATTATTTGACTCTAGTAATACTTGTTTTTTCTCCCGACATTTCACCGACAAGAAATTGCAATATTTATTTGAAAGCTGTTTACATACAAAGGAAAATAGCATATTTAACAATTATGGGTAAAAAAAATTTAGGAGAGTTAATTCTCGTTAAAAATTTTCAATTTATGTGAACTGCAAATTTTCATTTTTCGTCTTAATTTGTATGGTTTTGTCGGATATTTGGTTTCTGTCTTTTACGGTAGATGTTTCTAATGTGCTCTGTGGTCTAGGTCTAGGGTAATTTTATATGAACTTTCTCACTTTCAAGACACAAACCTACGTATAGTAAATTTTATTATCTACAGGTTCTCTGGTATCTATATTGAAACTTTTGCTGAGTACTGACTCTTCTTAAGCCAGCTACATGCGTATACCTAAGTATCTTAGAATTTTATTCGCTTTTGCAATTTCTTCTTGCGTTATCAAATTTTGTTAGCTGTACATTTCAGAACGTGATTTTTTAGTAGTTTTGTCATAAGAATTCAATTTGCCTGTGTTAAAAGTATTGGATTTATGTTTTGTGCAAGTGCATACACGTCTGGCATATACTTTCTAGCCATTATTATTATTATTATTTTTTTTTTTTTTTGTAAAAATGCCTACCCATCAAAAACATCTATCACATAATATCCTCATATATTCCCCCAAACATCCTGCCAACAAACTAGAATATACGTAAGACATCCTAGGTGCGCTTGCAGTGGGAATTTCCCATTATTAAATGCGTTAACTGTGCCTAAGTACAACCACAGGAAATCATGTGGGAAGGACATGGGATCTACCTGGGACATCCTAACCCCGGGCATTCGTCACTCTCAGGGATGTCCTAATTTGTTAATTGGGACCGGACGTAATTTCCCATGGCCAATTTATATGTCCAAACAGAATTTCCCAGTCAGTAACATACTACAGACACATTTGTGCTGTGTGGGAGGAGAAGAATTTCATCCATAATGTTTGTGAGGGATATTCTATGCCTCAAAATCTGCTAGATGTATGTTACATAAATCTTATCACCGAGGCTGAGATAAATCATGATCGTGGAATTTAATGGAATATACCAAAAGAAGTCTCGTGAAACCCATTTCGATTCCTAAGCTGGAAAAGCTTCTTATTTTTTCTGGCAAAAATAAAAAGCCATCTTGACTTTTTATTTCTACGAGTTGGAAGTAACTGATTTTGAGGACGGAAGTATAAAAAGCCAAGCTGGCTTCTAATTTTCGGGGACCGAATCAGTTATTAATTTTTACGAAAAAAGCTTAATTTACTTGTTATTCCTGGCCGGTATTAGTTTTTAAGCTAGAAAAGCAAGCGCAACGACTTGATATTTTTTTTCGGTAAAAATATAAAAAGCGTGCCCGGCTTTTTATTTTTTCTAGCCAAGCTGGCTTTTTATATTTACCAGCAAAAATAAAAAGCCTTGCCAGCTTAGTTTTTTTAGCTTCGAATTATTATCGGTCAGGGATAACAAGTAAAGTTGGCTTTTTTCGTAAAAAGTCAAAACTGATTCGGTCCCTGCTAAATATTACTAACTTCCTTTAGTTGCGCTATATCACACAATTTAGTTACTATTTATATTAATAAATTGATATTGAATTGCACATGTAAGTCATATTGTATAGTCTGTAGGAGATACACTCTGCAGACTAGAATTAATAAATAAACAAATTAAAACCATTAATGTTATTTTGATCAAGAACTCTACTACTACTACTTTTATCGGCAGAAACTATTTCGTATAAGCAAATCTGACAACTTTTGCTATCGAATTTAACTTACTAAGTCTGCATTGAAGTCGTTTCGTGTCAAAAGCATATCATGGTATCTATTGTTACCGAGCACTCCTCTCTTCTGGAGAATTCAAAGGAAAGTAACCGAAACACGATGCAAATGGTTTAGTTATAATGAACTGAATGAAGTAGACAAAAACAGTTAGGAACCGGTATTGGCTGGAATTTATAAGATTATTCCAATAAATTTTGAATTTGTACGGGATTCTAAGATCCAAAGTCCAACCACCCTTCAATATATCCAACAGAAGTTAATTAGATAAAAATTTTAAATATGATTTGGTTACTACAGCTCTGGCAACCTTCATGTTCCATTATTACTTTCCGTTCCATAATGTTTATTACCTGTAAAATTTGTTTCCCAATAGATTTTTGGCTATTGCCAAAAGCTTTCTCTTGTTTACTCCACATTTCAAGCTAAGGAAACAAAAGTCAATTTTTTCCGTCGATGAAAACACTTTTGAATGATTCATGTTATAAAAATTCTTGGAAAAGTCATGTAATTTCAACACAAAAATTCAATTGTTATTCATACCCTAAATTTATGGTATCCTTTATAAAAGTGTAGCCTTACAGATGTGACCTGGTCGAAAATCACACTACTATAACAATTCATATATAACTTGCAAAACGAAAGAAGTCATTTCAATAGTAATCAATAAAATTGAACCGCTGCGCTCTAGTAGCGTATATAGGAGATAGGTTAAACCCAGTTATATACACACGACATACTGCAATGAATTTTTTATAAACAATACCAACAATATACGAACACAATGTTTTGGGGCGCAGCCAAGCAATTCTTTTAAAAGCTTATCATAGAGTATACATTAAATATTAGCCAAGGCAATTATCCAAATGCCGTTCTCAATTATTGAAGGGGCGCCTTTAAATATTTATTCAGAAGACCCTGTTTCAATTGAAGCGGAAGGATCCGCTGATAACTACACAATTACTATGTAAGTAAGCACCAGCACCCATATATAGTCGTATTACACATACATACATAATATACCATCTCCTGTTTTCCTTTTTTTTCTTTTTTTCTTTTTTTTAAACTACAATAATAATCAATTCCTTAGGGAAAGTTTCATTTAAGTCTAAGAAGGATTTTTTCGGTTGGTTAACATCTCCCACATGGCATGTTCTTATAATGACGAACCAACTCACAAAGTTAGTGGGCGAAAAAAAAATCCTCAAGACCCTTCTTAGGATTCGGCGGATCGGAATAAAATCCGTTCGTCTAGATAAAAGAAATAACAATTTCTTGCTAACAACAAAATTGTATGTCCAGAAAATTCCCTAGAGCAAATTAAATTTTCGACATTAAATAGCATATGGTTTGCCCTCGAGCGTTAGCGGCGATTACCCGATCCGACAACACCAACATGCCGTTACAAACTAACTAAATCCTAATCAAAACAAATTCCCAGTAAATCAGTCTAGTCTTGGAAGTTTGAACTTTTGTAAAATACAATAAAACAAAACAATTACCAATTACCATGTCAATGCGCATGATTCACATTTCGTACATTTAGTTCTCCTTAGTATTTCCACTTTATTCCCCACCCATTTATACTTATGTGGTGCCTGTCTTAGCTAGAAATATTTCCCCATATTTTGGTTGCTTAACATAAAAAGTATTAAAATGTACCAAATCATGTTATTGATGTTTTTAGAAATTTAACAAATTTGTGATTATGTCGATCACAGAAGTCTGTTCAGAATTTCATATTTATTCACATTCCACATATATGTACAGGTGTTCCAGGAAAAGTATGCAATACTAAAACCCCTAAAGGATGAGGTGATTTGCAATTGAAAATATTATATTAATTTTTTTGGAATTCATGTCATTTTCGAAATTACAGGGGATTTTAGATTTTTTTCGAAAATATGGTCCCTGGAACGCTTTTTTGGCTGTAACTCCGCTCATTTTGCGTACGTCATACCCCGGTTAACGTTGCCCCGAACAACGTTGTTTCGCTGCAACGTCGATCAGCTATGATAACCATACCCCACTGTAACGTCCTGTTGCTTCGATGTAACGTTTTTTTTAAACCGTTTTTTCTATACTAATGCTAAGCAGGCGGTGGTATTTGAAAATTTGTTTTTGTACATTAATTTTCATTTGTTTCCAATTGCTGAAGTTTGTTTTAATTATTGTTTGTGCAAGAATAATTTAGCTAGTTGTGTTTTGTGTCCTTCTTTTCATATTTAGTTGGACATATTTTGTTTAATTTATATATATTTTACTGTAACTATTAAGTAAGTATATTTTATATATGTATGTAAGTAGTCACCACTACTCAGTTTCATATTTTATTGACAGTATATATATATCATGCCAAACAATAATGTTGCTAGTGCGAAGAAAATGAAAAGAAATCATTTAACTTTAAAGGTTAAACTAGATGTCATCAAACGGGTTGAAACTGGCGAACGAGTAGTGGATATAGCAAAACATCTTGTTATTCCACCAACATCTATAAGAACCATTATTAATGATAAGGACAAATACAAAAAAATATGTCATAGATGCAGTACCCATTGAATCAAAATCGATAAAATCTAGAAGCACTATCATGGTAAAAATGGAAAAACTTTTGTTGATATGGATTGAAGATCAGACTCAACGTAACATGCCTTTAAGTCAAATGTTAATTCAAGAAAAGGCTCTTCATATTTACGATGATTTAAAAAAAAATAATGGGGGACACTTGCGAAGGACAAACGTTCAGTTCAAGCCGTGGTTGGTTTGATAGATTCAAAAAAAGATCTGGTATTCACAATGTTAAATTGTTAGGAGAAGCAGCTAGTGCTGACAAAGAAGCTGCATTCGAGTATCTGTACAGATTTAAAGAGATAGTCGAAGCAGGTGGTTACAGTCCCCAACAAGTATTTAATGTTGATGAAACTGGACTATTCTGGAAAAAAATGCCAACCAGGTCCTTTATTGCGTAAGATGAAAAGGTAATTTCTGGACATAAGCCTGCAAAAGATAGGCTTACTTTACTGCTTGGAGGTAATGTCACAGGTGATTTTAAGCTTAAACCAATGCTGGTTTATCACTCCCTAAATCCTAGGGCTCTGAAAGGGTGTATTAAGAACAGATTACCAGTATTTTGGAAGGCAAATAAGAAGGCTTGGGTTACTAAATCAATTTTCCAGGAATGGGTTGTTGAATATTTTTGTCCTACAGTCAAAACGTTTTGTACCAATAATAATCTGGCAAATAAAATATTACTGATACTAGATAATGCTCCTGGCCATCCAAAAGACTTAGATGAACTGTGTGAAGGTATGGTTAAAGTTGTATTTTTGCAGCCTATGGATCAATGTGCAATTGCTAATTTTAACCATTATTATCATAAGTTTTCATTTTCCCAAGCTCTAAATGCCACTGACGGTGACACTGGCATGAATCTCAAACAGTTTTGGAAAGAGTTTAATATATTAAAAGCAATCAATTTAATTGAACAAGCATGGAATGCAGTTTCGCTAAATTCCATGCACGGTTCTTGGAAAAATCTATGGCCAGAATGCGCTGATGATTTCAGAAGCTTTGTAGAAACTACTGCTGATATTCAGTGGCGTAACCAGGGGAGGGGGGGGTCATGACCCCCCCCCCTAAATTTGAAGAAAAAATATTTAATTAATTGAGTTATTTGAAAAAATATATTTTTTATTTTATACTTTTTTTATTTATATAATTCAACTTAAAAAAAAATTTTATTCCAAAATTTAAAAAAATAAAAATTGATTTCAATGTATGCATATGATGTATGTGCGTAGGTTTTTCTCGGAATTTGGGTTTCGGGCCTCAGCTTTGAGTGATCCAAGAGAAACACTTCGCAAGCCCCAAAACAGACTTCCTCACTAACACATCAGAGCCCTAACTTAACTTATTCCTAACTCCTGTTATATTTCGGGGCTTACCTTAGCCGAAGGCAATCACTCTACGCCGTTTCAGGAAGCTATGATTAAGACAACTCGCACACTTTTATGTTATTTATTTATTTATTTTTACTTTTGCTTTGTTCACAAACTGTTTCTTTCACAAACTTCCTCTTATGGTTATTTTCACAAAACGTTTATTGTTTTTTTCTTATCGCAACTTCTATTTTCTTTACCTCTTTAGAATTAGTGTTCAGCCTACCGCGGCGGACAATGGTTGAAATGAAATTTGATATATTCATAAATATCAAACCATCGCCTTGCTATCGTGCATACATTGTTGCACCCACAATGTATGCCGCTCGCAACAAAATTTGCTGAAAGGAGGCTTTTTGGTGAAGACTTGATCGTTTAAATCTTCACCGAGTAAATTTTATGTGCCCGATATGTATGTATGTAGGTATATATGTATGTACATACATATCGTATTTTTATTTTGGACAAATCTTACTGAAGGTAAGATTTGTCGTGGGGCTTTTTTCTATTGAAACGTACTTGGGTTGAAATTTAAAACTATTATTTGTCCCAAGTCGTTCTATGGGAAATATTTTTTGTTTTTAACTGAGGAATTTGAATCAATTGCTGATGGCAATTTCTTCACCTTAAAAAGAGATAAGGCCCTTTTCAGGTAATTTTGGCATGTAACACTCCTAACATTCTAAAATATTTGCAGCGTTCTTATGTAAAACCACTGACATTTAAAATATGGACTGACTACGTCCATAGAAATACACTGCAGAAAGTTGGCTCATTTCTACATAGCGTTCTCTTTCGGTCTAAGCACCAACTACTAATTCGCACGCCACATAGAAATGTGTCCTAACTCAAAATTTGTCGTTTTTGAGTTAATTACACCATGAAATTGACATATGTCTATCTGATTGTTTTTGCCGCTAGATAGCGATAGTGTCACTTTTCTGTTACTTAAGAACAGAGATATTCTTCACAGAACAGTGTGTAAGTGTCACTTTTTGAGTTGTGACGATCTTCGTAACAAACGTAAATATGTTTTCGACATTTTAACAGTATTATTTTAAATTGTGTCACTTTTCCACAAAACAGCATTTATTTCTTACAAATTTTATTATGAGTTATGACATTTTTCCACAAAGTTCAAAGTACGGAATTTAATTCTTAAAAATCGTATTTTGAGTTGTGCCACTTAAAAAAACTTGTAAAAATATTTATTTCGCAACAAAGAAAAGCGACACAACTTAAGAGGATGCAGGATTAACAGCTAACCTCGCCAACTGCGGTAACAAAAACTTAAAATTTCTTTTATATAAGTCTTCAGAAATAAACTTACTAACAAATTTAAGAGTTCAGACTATTTTTAGCAAACAATTACTACGTTAAGCTAGAATTAATTATATGTACAGCTTTACGTTTTTTAGTTCTCCTGAAAAGTTGCATTTTTTGATTTGTTGCATTTTTTGATTTGGGTCACTTTTCTATGTAACGTGCGAACTGAGAAAGGGCTGTAAACAATAAATAAATAAGTGGGTTTGTCGAAATAAATGTTTTTAAATTAATAATTATTTGGGTTAATAGAAATTCGAGAGGTTTCACTTTTCAACTTTCCGCCAATGGATTTTTGACACAAAAAATTGTACCCGCATGAAATAGCATATCGAGCAGTCCATATTATATATGCCAGTGTGTAAAACTGAGAAAAGTTTGGCTTGAATGACTCTTGCAGTTTGCACCCTATTCTATTAAGCACCCTATTCTATTAAAAAAATTAGTTTTTGTAAAAAAAAAGTACACTAAAAATGACACATCATCCACACCGCTTAATGCGGATTTCCTAGTTCCAAGTACTGCAGTACTGCGGTGGCTATGCGAACCTACTTACGGCGTTGGATGTTTTTTTTGTTTTTGCTCGATTTGATTTGTAAGATGACCCCCCACTAATTTCAATGCTAGATCCGCGCCTGCTGATATTCAGCAGGAAATTGTGTCACTGGGAAGACGTCTGGGTTTTACCGATTTGGATCAAAATGATATTGTGGAGCTAGTTAAATCTCATAATACTGAATTAACAAATGAAGAACTAATTGAATTGGACAAAAGCAATTTGGAGGATAAAGAAGATGATACGGATGGAGCTGAGGCTAAAATTTTTAAAATGGAGGAACTTAAGGATGCATTAACATATCTTGAGAAAGGTAAAGATATATTTGAAAGGTGTGATCCAATATTAGAACGATGCTCCAAAGTAAACAGAGAAATTGATAGTGCGGTAAGATCTTATAGAGAGTTGTACGATAACAAAAAGAAGCCTTCAGTACAGGTTACATTGCATCAATATTTTAATAACGCACCGAGGAACGTTGAACCAACGACTAGCCGTGGGTCATCCGCAATAACTATTTTTAGTTATTCATGCGAATCGTCTGAAGAGAGCATGTAAGCTCAATAAATGTTTTTTTATTACTTTTAATTAATTTAATAAAAATTTGTAGTTTTTGAATTTTATATTCTTATATATTTTCCCTATAATAATAGTAATCAAGTGTTTCTTCAAATGAATTTAATAATTTTTTAAGGTTTGAATGTACATACCTACTAGTACATACTATATATTTTGTATTTTTATATTTAATTAAACAAAAAATTGATTTTATTATAAAATCATTTTATTCTAATAAAGAATTAAAATCTAATTTTCACAATCTTTATTTTTTAAATCTCTAATAAATGCTCTAATATTTCTTAATTAGGTAAATTGGTATATTAGCAGTATTTTTTCTATCAGGATATTTAATTGTCCCGTATAACATTATCGGTTAACGTCGCATTTTTCTGGAACCATTTAACAACGTAAGCCGGGGTATTGTTTTAATCGGATTACTACTGGGTTTCATTTATAATACAGTTGAAACTCGATTATCCGGTATGCCCGGTTTCGAGACTTTCCCGGAAAATCGAAAATTCCGCATAATAGAACGAGCTCAGTAAAATAAAGGAAAACGCGTTTTTTTATAAAAAAAAAAAATTATATTTTAATACAAAAACAAATATGTACATAACATAATCAAAATTTCCACTCGAATATACACATACATAAGTACATAACTAAAGTTGATATATGTATTTTTTAGGCAGGTACTTATAGTTGTTTACCTTGAAGTTTGTTGCTTGTTTTTCAATAACTTATATTGGATTCTGCATAATTGCAGAGTATCCTATATAGTTATTTTCTCACGATTTTTGTCTTCCAGAAAGTTAATGAGTTTGGTGTACATGCTGTTAAATCGTAGTTTTGTGAGGAACTTCCTCACAACTAGTATCTGAACTATCACTGTCAACGTCATTTTGACGATTCAGGATTGTATTTAGAATTTCATCGTCAGATAATGTACCGAATATGGAGCATTATGGTCACTCTCAAGCCAGCTTGAGATCTCTTCATAACTAAATCCAATAGTACTTTGTGGTATATCTGCAAAAAATGTTCCATCTCATTTTCTTGAGTTAGAGTTTCTACTTCATCTCTCAGTAAAATATTACGCCAAGTGTTTTTAGGATGTCAGTAGTCACATCATTCCGTGCATTAAAGAGACACCAAATTGCATTTTTTATATTAAATAATTTTAAAGAGACACCAAATTGCATTTTTTATATTAAATAATTTTAAACAAGCATAGATCTGAATTAGTTTTGTTATTTCTAAATTTTCTCATGACATGTTTCCGATAATGACACTTAAACTTCATTTTATTTCTTAAGGGGGGTTACCACTGAAATCTTAAAAAACACGGAAGGATAATACAAATTTGCTGGAAATCTGTGCGTACTATCATGATAAAAATTGCACATAGTTAGAGAAAAAGCATAAACTTAGGTAATGACGTGTCAAAAGTAAAGATTTCGGGGTTTTATATGTAGTTAATTAGCTTTAGAAAACTCTAGAATTCATGAAATTTGCAAAGTTTGGTACATCAAAATATGGTAATGGTACATCAAATAGATAAATTTGTACTTGAGTATGGAAGATCTTGGGCTGGAAGAGGCAGTGACGGAAAGAAAACCAGACAAAAAATTTTGGTTACTAATATATTTTCGTTTGAAAGCAGCTATTTTCAGAGACGAATAACTATCAAAATTATGATATTATTGGAAAGAAAGTTCAATTTGTAACAAAGATCGCACCTTTTTCTGTTTGTTTTGAAAAACTCAAAATGTTTAGAGCAATGATAAAGGAAATAAAGTCAATTATGTTAACCATGGTAACGACGAAAATTTCTTGTTCTTTATTTTGCATACAATTTGGCGTTTTCAATTCATTTTATCATCGTCAGATGGAGTAATGTGCTTTTGGAAGGCTTTTATTTATATTGAAAGCTTAGCGGGCTGTAGCGGCATGCTCCGAGAGTGTGTGCCGCCATTTTCTGCATTATGTATGTGTGTAGATTCCCTGGAATATTTTAATTTTTATGATTGGTAATTTGGTATTTTTGCTTTTGAGGCGAGAAATTTTTTGACAGTTCTATTCTGGTTATAGGTAACGAATTGTGAGTAACTATTATTTAATCATAGGACGTATTAGTAAAATTCGGACCAATAATTATGGAATAAAGAAGAGGAAACTGAATATTGTTACGTATGTAAATTTGTGTATATGAAAAGGAAATAATCCTATAAATGTGCAAATTTTTGAAATGTGAATTTGAATTCGTGAAATGTGGTTGGTGGTTGGTTATCTAGTTAATAAGATAGTAATCTAACAAAGTGTGAATATTGTAAAAATTAAATGGTATATTACAACTTAGAATTCTCGGAAGAGTTTTATTTGATGACCGGCTTCCGTGAAATAAATTTGCCCGAGCAATAAATAGTGCCAGACAAATTACACGGAAAAGTGTCTGATCAGCAGCACAGAGCGCATACATTTCGTTCGCGCTTTGCCTGCTCCTCAACAGAATTCTAAGAAAAATCCAACGACCAAATTTAAAATCTCGCCAAGCCTATGCAATTCTACCCTACTGCTGTGCAGATGCCCGACATGCTTTGTAGTACAATACAGATGAATATCACAGCACCATACAGCTTTGCATGTACTACTAAATAAAGTGATTTGTTTCAATATTAAAATTGCATACTTTTATGCGTTTATGTTCACTAAGCTTTTGGGAACAGAAATCATGAGCTTTTTTTTGCTGGTAACCCCGCTTAATCCTGAGGCTGAATCAATCAATTCGGTGATAAAAACTTCACTACATTGTCCCTTTGAAAATCAAATTATCCAGGGTGAGCGGGACAGTTATCAAACAATACCAAAATTTTACAGTCAACAGCCATACCAACTTCTTTTAAATAATTCTTTAATTCAAGTACAAAATTATTATTAAACCACTATAAAATATTTCCTGTTTGACCCACGCTTTTGGCTTGACTTATAGTATATATCATCAGGAGAGTTTTTGTATTATTACACTGTAAAAAATGTGCACAATTGTTGCCACAAAGTGTAGGACTTTTTCCCTAAAATGTAGAGAATATTCCTTAAGATGTTCTCTACATTTTTGGGAATATTCCCAAAATTTTAAGGAATATTACCTATATATTAGGAAAAAATACCGAAGCTTTGTGGCAACAATTGTGCACATTTTTTACAGTGTTCTTAAAAGCTCTTGGTTGAGCACTTTTTCCGATTACAAGCAGGTTGCATTTGTACTTTCTATCAGTTTTGAGTGACTCAAAACAGTGATACGCTCTTTACTTTCTTTTAATCCCTCGGCGGTACGCTCGTCATTATAGACCAATAATCTTGTTGACAATGGCTTCTAAAAGAGTCTCGTCTCATCAGCATTGTTAGTCTGGTTCTTCGATTAGCTTGAACATTTCATCAATGAACATTGTTGCACCAATATAGTTAAGTTTTTCATGAAACTCTTTTGCTTTATGAATTATTAAATCTTCAGATATAGGAGTGCCTTGGAAACGTTCCTGTCGGAACCATTCCTAAGTCGCCTTGTCTGCCTGTGGATTTTCAGAGTATTTCAATGCTTTACAGTTTTCCAGGCCCTAAACGGCGTTACTTTCTGCATAAAATTTTAGGATTTTGCCCTAATTTTTTCCCAAATCATACAATGTTTGTCCTCCCATGCTGTATTTTTTTGCTAATGTCTTTACGGTATTGCCAACTTTCAAAGAGTGAATTATTTCCACCTTTTCTTTAATTGATAAAACTTTTCTAGATCGCTTCGCGTTCGACATTGTAAATGTCATATCTATCTACATATAAATCTTATTTTAGGAAAACCGCCTTAATATTTTTATTAAATTAACTTACCTCAAAAACTAATTAGAAAGGAAGTACTGGAAACGTTCAGCACTTCAAGAAATTTTTGGAACAATTTTATACACTTTTACTAGAATGCAACTTTTACAATAATTAGCTTGTTTTCCAAAAATTCGATTAAACCAATAGATGTTCTCCTTTTCTATACGAAAGGACGATATGCAATTTAAAATTGTAATATGACACAAGTTTCTTCTACCATAGTCAAATTATTCTACGAAAGAGAGAAGGAAAACCAATAAAACAGGACAAGCGAACAAATTTTTGTACCAAAGACAAGCATTAAAACAGATTACCAGCATATTAATTACGACCTAAATGGGCAAAAGTGTGCCTTCTGCCCATGGAAACGACACTTACAAACTATGTACAATTACCATACCAACTCTTCTCATTTCTCGATATTACCGGATTCTTCTTCCAGGATAATAGAGCCTTTCTCGGATAATGGAGAGAAATCAAAATATTCGCAAATATGATTCATGCCGGATAATAGAGTTCCCGGTTAATCGAATGACGGATAATCGAGTTTCGACTGTAATATATAAGTAAAAAATTAACGATATAATTTCAAACGTGTTATTCTTCGAAATGTATCCTTTTTGAGGGTCAAAAATCAAAGTAGCGATATAGTAAAGTGTTTCGTACCCACATAAAATATTCCTAATTTGTTATCACTCAGATAAAATCAACATTTTTAGCTTAGCTCAAGTATACTGCCCGAGATACAGGAAAAGATATCTTGCAACATAGCTTATATAATGGAATGAAAACTAAGCAAGAAAATCGAGTATATATATATATATATATATATATATATACTATTAATTTAAATCTGTGGTTATTAAATAAAAAAAATGTCGAACCTCTTCAAGATACGTGATATGTGGAGAAGAAAAATCATAATGGAGACAAAACAAAGCGCCATTTAAGTTCAGGTATCGCATCAAAAATAGAAGATCAACCATGGCTTAAAACGTAAGAGGTTTTGTGTGTCATCTCTCTACCTTACATATATCGCTGCCTAAATAAATAATCTGGCATAGGTAAATAATTCTCCACATGTTGTAGGGCTGCCATCCGTCTGTGTTTCCCCGGATTTGTCCTTGTATGGAGAGCTCCAAGCAGCGTTCGGAAGCGGTTTTAAAATTTTGAAAACCCATTAAAAAAAAATTTAAGTTTTGTGTGTACGTTTACGGTGTAGTTGATAATGTCGACAGTCAACTCACACTCAAGCTCTCTCTTGTTGGGCCAGATTCACTAACACGGAGAGTTCTGGAGCTGTGAAGATTAGAGTTCTTTTGACACTTAACTCTCCACTCGGAATTCTGTAACTCAGGGAGTTTATATTGAGATTTACCAAACTCTCTATTCCACTCGACAAAACTTTCGGCTGTTTTAGTTGTGGAGAAGTAAAAAGAATATATCTCCTGACAGTATTGTCTGTTTTTATTGTGTTTTGTGATGGTACCTACGTATCTAAGAATTTTTAAATTAAGTTATGGATATGGTTATATCCTGGCTATATTTATGAAAACAAATTATAGACATCCTTGCAACACTTGCAGAGAAATACGGATTTTTTTGTCTCGAGGTACCCGTTAAACATTTTAAATCACGCCAAAGTGGTCGGCTTCAAGCACTGGCATAACTAACGCCCCCGCAGACCCCATAACGCGAGGAGGCCCACAGTTTCTAGGGGCCCACGAAGGTTTACAAAATTAAAATTTTCGTATGAAACTAGAAACTACATAAAATAACAACGCTGGATTAATAAGCAGTTAGATTAATTCAATTAAAATTCGGTTTCTGAATAAAAATAATATTAACTCTATAATGATTTCATTGTTTTAGTTTCATCTTAAGGTGTTCATACCAACATAGGTTTTGAGAAGCTGCAAATACACTGGCTAGACAGTAGTGATGACACAACAATAAAAAAGTCGAGAATTCTTCTATTTATTCTTTGTATTAAACGAAAAAAAAGGTACGGGAATATTTGTCTGACTTCCTTAAGCCAGGCGTATACGCTGCTAGCATGCATCAGAGTTCGTAGAAAAGAGAAGAGTATTACTTCAACTTTAGCATATTAGACAAGTAAGTATTCCCTTTTAAAATATTATAAGATCATATTTTCAAGTTGAAAAGTTTTGTAATTCCCTCAATCTCCCAACACTGTTGTACGGTGCGGTGATCAGTGGACTCGACTCGGGCTCTTACTTTATGTAATTGGATATTTCCGGCTACTTACAGATACTCCTCGCTTTTAATGCGCTTTCTTGAGGATATGTTGGGGCTACCAGTGGTTTTTAAGAGGTTTATTGATGAATGTAGAGCACTAAATAAATAAGTTTGGCAAACCAGATCTTGGCAACACTGCTCGTAATACCCACGAAACCTTTTTATTTTTTTACTCAACTCTGGCTTGGAGTGAGTGGAGTGAATGCAAAATTAAAGTGAGAGAAGGGAATAATTTCATCTCCCCGTACAAAATTATGGGAAACATCATACATCCGAAGCTCAGAAAATATTTCCTTACAATTGACATAAAAAATTTAATTTTCCTGCGCAAGTATGTTAAATTGCGCGGGGGGAGCACACATCCTTAGTTACGCCACTGGCTTCAAGTACAGAAGAGATGCTATAAAAATTTTAAATATGCACGTTAAAGCTTGTTTGTAGGATTAAATCGCATCTACATTTTGTCCCCTAATTAGATATGTAATTAGTTTTTAAGTCCGGTAAACAGTTTTGGAGATAACTGCAAAAGAAGTGAATCAGTCCTTCTTAAGATGAAAAAATGGCCGTTTTTTTTTTTGTACAAAAATGGACATATTTTCAACTCATCATTATGAAGAACTGGTAAGTTGTGGAAATTCACTTTCCATGAGAAAAATATTCACAAGATACTAAAAGATCTGAAACAAAGAACGGAAGAAATATGTGAAAAATATAGGGATGTATATGACCAAAATGCAAAAATCCTTCTTTAGGCTGTAAAAAGTCAGTTATGACGTTAAAATGATCAAAAACAAACTACACCACTCGATTACCCGCTCCTCTCTCTTTAATTTGACACCATACATGACGTATTTTGGAGAACCCCCAATGAGGAGTGGTCTGGTACGACACCCAACCCCAAAAGACCCTCCCTAGACCCTAAATCCGTAGAAAAAGCGACCTTTAGCGGCAAATCAACTTTCGCTTAATTTTTTTAAAACATCGAATGTTCATTTAGGGACCGAAGTATTTAAGATTGCACAGTATTTTTTTTTTTTTGCATACCAGCTCATAATGCCAACGAAAAGAGAGTATTTTAACAATTTCTCAGCGATGAGTGAAAGAAAGAAACTCACTAAACACATAAACGATTTCATCACTAATCAAAACAAAATTTAATTTTAAAGATTTTAATTGCATTTATTTTTATAAATTTTAATAAGTAAGAACTACTCGAAGTGTATACACGAAACTTATATTTGGTCTCTAGAGATCTCCAGAGATCTGTCTTAATTGTTAAGAAAGAGATTGTTAGAAAGAAAGTGAAAAATCTTTAAAAGAAATATATGCAAAAATTTTATATTTTGACACTGCCCGAGAACTCGTCAATGTAGAGAGCTGAAATTTTGTACATGTAAGCACAATTTCAAAAATGGGCTAAATCGGGCAACGCCTTCTTGGTGTTGTCATATAAAAACTTAGATTTTTTACGTTTACTGTGAAAACGGTCAGTCCTACACGTTTTTATTGTACTAAAAAGTTCTTCAGAATATGAAATCTTATGAAATTGGCTATAATCATTTTTACTGTCCGACGACACTGAGAAGTATATGCGAAAAACAATTTCAAAAATCAAACTTTTACAGATGGGTGACCATACAAAATTATATATGGGCATTCATCTAGGTTACCATAAGAATTGGTCTTAGTTAGACCATTTTTTAATTAATTTTCTTATAAAAGGCATTCTTTATACCGGGTGGGCCAACTTGGACTGACTGATTTGAAATGCTTATAATTATTTTATTTTTAAAGTTTTTTATTTTATTTTTTTGCAGATAATAAAGAATTTTATAAAATTTTATAATGTCATCATACTCAGTGCAAGAACGTGTAAAAATTGTTGAATTTTATTATGCTTCCGGAATAAAAAAAAAATAAAAAAATTGTAAGCATTTCAAATCAGTCAGTCCAAGTTGGCCCACCCTGTATAATTTTCTCTGAAATTATTTAAAGACCATGACTCTGTGATAGGTATTTGGATCCAAAGTTATGATTTCTTTATTATAACTACAGGTATGTGTAGTAACTACACATACCAAAAATCAAAGAATTTTAAGGATTTCAAAGTCAGTTTAAATTTAGTTTAATTAGGACAGCATGCATCGCAAGACAGCGCAAGAAACTGTAAATTTTGGTCTGTGTTCTATGGAATGATCCTATGATAAATTAAATAAATATTAACAAAATACTTTGCCAAACTCACCCCACAGTTAACTGATAGAGGAGAACACACAAATAGTCTCCGAAAAACAGGAGACAAAAAATGAGCAAACTTCAAAGACCAGAGACCTAACATGGAAACCTGATTAATTTGAAATACATGAAAGGAGACCGGAGAGCAAAAAGGTCTCCAGTGATTTGGTCTCTTGAGAGATGTTTTGCGTCTCCAAAGTGTATGGGTCTGGGCCTCCAGAGACCGAAAAAGTGGTCTCTGGAGCAGGATAGCCACTCAAAATATACAAAGGGGACCATTTCGGATTCAAAAAAAATCTAAAGTGTAAAAATAGGGACTAACAACTTTAAGTATGGCTAGTTGATTTTAATTCTTTATTCGTAAGTTAAAGAAGTATAACAATGTAAGCCTCATAAAATAATAACTAAAACAGCTTCTAGCTTTGCAGTTTTTTTTAAATCCACGATTCCAATTTATTTATAATACATCTATATTTCTTTCAATGTATTAAAGAAGTCTTTCTTAAATAAAAGCAGCTCAAAAAGAGATTATTTGGAGACTATACGAGTTTGCAGAAAAAGAAAAAGAACGCGGCTCTTTTGTCTTTTATAAGTAAAACAAAAGGGGTCTTCTTTAAAAAAAAAAAAAAACAAGTAAGAAAGCTAAAATTGGTCTAAGACCAATTCTTATGATACCTTAGATGAATGCCCGTATGAAATTTCGTATTGTCACTCTTCTGTGCAAGTTTGATTTTTGAAGTGGTTTTTCGCAAATATTTCTAGAACGGTTTGTCGGACAGAAAAAATGATTATAACCAATTTTATAGGATTTCGTATTTTAAAGAAGTTTTTAGTACAATAAAAATGTCTTGGATTGATCGTTTTCACAGTATACGTAAAAACCATAAATTTTTATATGGCAACACCAAGAAGGAGTTGCCCGATTTATTCCATTTTTGCTAGTACAATGAAAACACCATGTACCAAATTTCAGCTTTCTATATCGATGCGTTCTCAGGCAGTGTCCAAATTATAGTGGAAAACGAAAGTTTTGTAGGGCAACCCCACGAAGGAGTTGCCCGATTTGTCTCATTTTCGAACTTAAATTTACTTTTTTTTTTAAAGTCCGTGTACAAAATTTCAGCTCTCTAAGTATACGCGTTCTCGAGTTATCGTGCGCATAGACGGACGGACGGACGGACGGATGGACGGACTGACGGACATGCAAAAATCAAAATAACTTTTGTAACGCCACCACTGGCTTTACGACACCACTGGAGAATGTTCACCACTATACCTAAGAACCGTTAACTTGGTTATGTACCTTTTGTACATAACATTCATTTATTGCTTCCCCCACCTAATTTCATTCTAATAACTTGGTTATGTACCTTTTGTACATAACATTAATTTATTGCTTCCCCACCTAATTTCATTCTAATATGTAATCTAAATCTATAAATATAATTTCAATCCATTGTACTGGACTTGTTGAGATTGAGCCTTTAAGCAATAAAGTTGTCTACCGTAAATATATTGTGTTTTTTATTAAATAAATCTAGTTGTTACAAGTAGTTGTTACACTTTTAATATTATGCGTGGGTGTCCAATCCATTTTGCTCTACGATCATTATTTCGAGGTGTTACAAACGGAATGACAAACTTAGTATACCCTATAGATTTCATCTAGGGTATAAAAAACAAAAAGAGGACCGGGAACCAGGGAGAGAAAAAAAGACCAATTTTAGTCTAATTGGACGAAAGTGAGAACACTGCTCTGGAGGTTAAAATCTCTCGCCATGTAGCTTCGCCTTTCCTGAGCAAGGAAACCATTTTAAAGGCTATATGGTTGACTAAAAAGTATAAACTGTAATCAGTTGGTATTTTTAGTTCCTTTAATTAATATTAGATAATTTATGATTTGCTTCTACAGAAGTAAAATTGTATTTTTAATTTTTAGGGGAACTCTATTACTAAGACTTCGCTGTCCGTCCGTCACCAGGTTGTATCTCATGAACCGTAATAGGTAGACAGTTGAAATTTTCACAGACTGTGTATTTCTATTGGCGATATAACAGCAAATAATAAAAATTAAAGGGGGCCCCCATACAAGAAACGTGATTTTTTCGGCATTTTTCAATCTTATGATTATTTGTCTGTCACCGGGCTGAGTCTCATTAATTGCATGCCGTGAGCACACAGCTTTTATAGTTAAACAAACTCCTTTCTTTTCACTTGATTATTATTGATATTCTACACAAAATCTTTTTATTAAAAATTTCAATTTCGAAACAAATATCTTTTTTTCCATACATCTCTCGGCAGATTTCAAAAACTACTCGTCCTCGAGGATCGGCGATATTGCACCTAGGTCTCCAAGAAAGCTTCAAAAAGCTTTTTAACCTTTTGTTACTTTCTCACGGTGTTTAGAAACCGTATGTGAGAAAATGCAGGAAAGTTTTGATGAAGAATTAAAATTATATATGTAAGTACAGCGTACATGAGAAAAAGAAAAATAAGAAGACATTGTATGTAGGTAAGTAAGCATATCGTGAGAATGGAATGAGTGCCTGATAATAAAATGCTTAATTGCATTTTACTATAATATGAAAATAATTTTTTAGGTAAAGTTTAAACAGGAATGAAATAATTTAAATATTTTTTAACTTTCAGGGTCATACTTATTGTATAGGACAATTTATTGATGTATTGCCCTTATGGTTGTGATTCGGGGCATTGGGCACCTGACTCACAACAACTCAAACTGGAACACCTTGTAAATTTTAGTGAAAATAAGTTTAGAAAAATCGTCTATTATTTGTTTATGGTTATAGCATATACACAGGGTGTTCGACGACTAAGCAGAAAGGGGGGAGGGGGGATGTATTCCATTCGATTTTTTGAAGTGCACTAAACAACACTTATTTTGATACCTTCACCCAATTCTAAGTTGCGCTTGAAAATTTTCCATTACATATTCAAAAGTGGTGCGCGAGTTAAATTATGCAGTAAGCCAAACAACAAAAAAAACAAGATTATTAATTTTAATATAACTTTATTACACGAATTCATATAACTACTTCTATTGTTAACGGATAAAAATTAATTGCATAACTTGTTCAGTTTTTCCTTAAAGCTGACTTCTTAACTTTCTTTAAATTATCATGTTCATTGGCGTAACCAGGATTTTTATCTTGGGAGGCCAGGTCCCCCAACTTTCGTACATACGCTTTAACAAACATTTTGCTTGCAAAGTACACCAGCTCATGGGTATACGCAATTTGGCTTAGTACCTTGCTGTGTTATAGAGGCGTACTACTGCAGAGCAGACGTCGTAATCAAAGGGTAAGCAAGTAATATCTCGCTCCAAATAAACACAGCGATGTAGGGAAAACCGCAATTTTTTCTTAAAAATTTACTGGAAATTTTTTCCTTAGAATTGTTATGCATTGGAGGCCGACAACGGCCCTCTAGGAAAAGTCGGAATGAATTACACCGTGAACTACCCAACTAATAATTTCATCTCATAAAGGTCTGCAAGCGTCTTATGAGAGGATATATGCACTTGAGTGCCCTTGTTTTTTCAGTCTTGTGGAGTTCTACGAGTGCTTTATGAATGTGAATTTTAATGAGAGTATTTAAGTACTCTCATAAGGTTATCATTATAATTAGTATAATCTTATTATAGAGCTACATACACTTTCCTTACCAGAACTTTTAGAAAGAGCTGAAACTTCATGAGAGTTAATTTATTAGAAAATCGGTAGTATTATATTTTCTATGATATATGTAGATAAAAGTGGACTAAAATTTAATACAAATATGTATTTATGGACTTTACAAAATAATGAAAATAATTTTTTCGTATATATAAGCCAAAATTTTATGGGGATTGAAGTTTTATTATTTTATTTTTATTTCACTTCGAAAGGCGCCTCATAATTAATCAAAATCTAAAATTTTATATAAATTGTTTTATAATATGGGAGAAAATAAAAGCTTCAGTACTGCTCCATGATTTAGTTTAAATTCATATAAAACACTTTATTTTCTATAAAACGTAATTTTTTGTATTTTATAAATACTAAATTGCGTAAATAGCTACATTTACGGAATTTTGTTTTTCCTAAAACCTCCATATCAAAAGAAAATATGACCGCTTTTGACTAAGTTTTCTTACGAGAATAAAATTCTTGTTATAAGAACTTTAACTTTCCTTACAAGTGTTCTACACTTTTTTTCTCCATATAAGAGTGCTACTCTCTTTATGAGAGCAAAAGTCTGCGTATAGAGCTTCAATGGTTTTTATGAGAGTGATACTCTACATAACTCTTGATATAAGAAATAAAGTTTTAATATGAGACATTTTAACTCTTGTTATGAGATTACAACTCTCACAATATACATGGAGCCTTTATTATGAGCGTTTCACACTAGAATTGACATTTGTCATTCATGAGGAGTCATCGAAAGACAGATAATTGCGCATTAATTATTGGAACTTTGAAATAAGGTAATGAAGCAAACTTTTTGTGACGTTTTGTAGCGCATTATAACTATTTAATTTTTCATGACATTCTGAAAGTAGTTCAAACGATTGAACATGTGGAAGTGTGACTTACTGCTGCGCCTTACGCTTGGAAGAAAAAGTCTCAATCCAAAAATTACTACGAGATGCGAACTCAAAGCCAGATACAAAGTGGACGACCCAGCCTTGCACCAAAAAAAGAGAAAAAATAATAAGTTTTGAAGAAGAAATTAAATTAATGGACGCTAACTGTGACACCGAAGGGTGGATAGTATTATAATGTTGTCAGCAGAAATCGCAGCATCGTGACCTTCATTCGAGATGTTTTGAATATGAATGTTGCTGTCATATTCTGGAGAAATACATTTTGAATGTACATCATCATATAAAATAGTTAATATTTACCTTGAGGTAAAACTCCCGAACACTGCGTAGTATTATTGGGATACCTTTTAAAATTCACAGAAACTGTTTTTTTTTACTGCAACATTCCTGGGCTTATTTAATTCAAGATAAATTTTATTTATTTTCCTTCGAAGATTAGTAGATCTTTTAACTTTCTTCCAATCCATTTTGACAAATCAATACCGAAATTGATGAATGAGTGACGTCTATGGTAATTTTAATGAGAATAATAATCGTTTTGCACTAGTAACAATGTTCATATAGGTGTTTTAATATTTTATCACTCATAGGAGCATCTTTATGAGTTGTATTATACTTGAACTTTTACCATAGCTTTCATATAAGTATCATAATACTTAAGTACTCATAAGTACATTTTTTTGAGAGTATATCTTTTTGAGAGTTAACATTTCATAAAAAATACTCAATAAGAATATGTATAAGTTTTCTGGCACTCAAAACAAGATTACAAAGATGATATTAATATAAGAGTAAAAGTTTTAAAAGTTCTAGTAGCATTAATCTCTCATAATAATAGTACTATGAGACATATTTAAGTTTTATTATAAGAATTATGTTATGAGACTATCCAAGAGTGTTAAGATGTTTTTATGAGATACTTTTGCAATTTGTAAGCGTCTTTCTCTGGAGAGTTTGTTAGTTGGGTATAGCTCTGTAATATGCTACATCTTGGTCTGATGAAACTACTTACCTGGTAATGAAAGTAGTAATACAGAAAAAAATCTCTGAAAAATGAAAATGTTCAGGGACGTTACGCTTCGCAGTGTTGCTTGTTTTTATGCTTAAAAAGGGTAAGTGCCGTTTAGTCGCAGATTTGAATCAAAAATATAATTAGTTGCGTTTACAGGTAATGGGTTATATAAGTAGTTCTGGAATCATTACATTTCCGACAGGGGGCACATACTGTATGATTGTGTCTGAAAATAACTCCAGTCGGCCACCAGACTGAATAAAAATTCTCTCGAAACATTTTCTCGAAATTTCTAAAAAGAATACAACTATTTGCTCATCTACAACTCTATGCCACTGACTTAATAACGATGGACTGAGCGTATTGCCATTTTCCTATAGGAAAGAATGGCACAAGTTTTACAGTTTTCTCTTTCGTCCTATGGGAGAGTTAGAGCTACCAACACAAAATATTGCTTACTGAACGTTTTCTTATGCCATTTGATTTTTTTTATGTTGGCTGCAGATGCAATCACCGCAGAAAGAATAAGGTAAAAATAGTGTTTACTATGCTCCGTCTCTCTTACTCACATACGCAGGATTCAGGTAAAAATAACTTTTGAAAATTAAAGTCGAAATGAGTTTCATTCCTTATAAGCGATTAAAGTATGACTTGGACACAAGAAAATACATTGTTTTAATTTAATTCGATTTTCGGGTGTCAAATTTCATCTGATTGGTTAAGTTTTACATGTTTTTTATGTAGTAAACGTTTTGAAGGGTGCTCTAACGGTGATATACAGAAACATAATATTTGTGCCACATGAAATAGCAAATTGCTCAGTCCATTGTTATAAGTCAGTGGTCTATATGCTCATAAAAATTGTTAGTGGCCCAAGCAACCGTTGTCGGCCTCCAATAATGCATAACAATTCTAAGGAAAAAATTTCCAGTAAATTTTTAAGAAAAATTGCGCCTTCCCTAATCAGGTCCAGGCATCGTGGATTTTATATTCTATCGAGGCGTTGTCTACTTCCCAGCCTTTGTATGTTTTTAGTTTGGCTATGCTTTTACGGCTTATCCCTTGAACCCCTTGTCCATACTTCAGTTGCACAGCTTTGCTTTTAGCGAAGCGGGAGCAAAGTTCAAAATGGTACAAGTGGGGCCATCTGACATTATAACAAGGAAGCATTTTCGCAATCACTAGATACTTATGTTTATGTCAAAAAGTAGTTGACTTTACTATATGAATTACATATAATGCTTATGAAAAGAAAATGTTTATATGATGATGTAGGGGCACGTGGAGAGTTTGCTGCCTGTTCACAATATACATTGCGAAATGAGGGTAAACTCGCGCACATAAATGCTCTAAAGTCCTTACAAGGACATTCTTTCCTTTCCATTATAACGGTATCCAACATGTTATTATTTTTCTTTTGTTTTTCAGTTTTCAGGCTTCAATTTTGTTACAATATCTCACACAAATGTTACCAACTAATTGTTTTGCTTCTAGAAATGTATATATAATTTCTCACTTGGTCGCAAGCTTCAAAAATTGCCTTTTTGTCAAAATTGCTCGCGTGTTCTTCTTATGTCTTCAAATGTCCACTCAGAACTTCGCAATAATTTCAAAAGTACATATGTATGTAGTTTGATGTCTATTTGGAAGAATTGCCCTGGAATGGATTTTCATCCGACCATCCCTCTTTAAAGTTACCTCATCAGTAGAAAGAATTCCCGAACGTTATCTCGATGATACAGTAACCATTCGCAGCCATGGCAGTTTTCATAATCTCTTGATTGAAGATATTGAGTCGATTGATAGTGGTACAGGTGATTTCAGTATTATATTAGGGGCTATATGATACGGAAATTCTACTCTAAGGGTAATTTTTCTCATCCCTCAAGAGCTATTATCAAAAATTAACCTGAATACACCATCTCGCACTGCAATTCCTTGTTCTTCATTTCTCTCATATGCATGTGGGCACGGGTACTCTCAAAAGTCGAGTTATTTGGAAGACATCAAAATCGAGCAAAAATTGAAATTATAACCAAAGTAAAATAAAAAAGGAAATAGTTATGTACTCAAATCCAAATGCTCTCAATGCCGTTCAACAAGAGAATGACAATGAAAATGAAATTTCCGTTGAGATATTTTAGGGTACCCGACCACGATATTCTGCACTTTCAATACTAAAGTGGAAAGCACTTTTCCCTAACCCAGAAATATTAATAACTTTTTAATGACTACAGACATTGAGGTAAGTTTGTTTTTATTTTAAATTACTTTTCCTTGGAGTAGAGATTTTACAGGATCAAGGATAACATATCAAAAATTGCATGCTAAATTGAAATTCAAGTTTGAAACCTGATTACTCCGAACTTAAGTAAAATGCCCTCTTGCGAACGTTCTTTTCCTCTTTTGGGATATGAGTGAAAAAACTTCCTTACTACAGAAAATGAGAATTAGGGAAGAAATGACTGCATTTAGGTTGCAGATATGATGATAATGGCACCTATCTCGTTGCCATGGCCAGGTATCCAGCATAGGGTCACTTTGTCCCGTGTAGTCAATTCCTCACGGCTGGTCTTGCATAACTGTGCCGATTTTTCTTTTACCAGCACAGCATCCAGCGCCTGGCTGTCAGTGTATGTACATGCAGATGTGCTGTACGAATTCTCTGCACGTAGATACCAATAATGGTAATTTGGAAATTTCTACCGACAATCAGTGAACTTACTCAAAGAGCATTGGAAAGAGAGCTGCCTGTTTAGGTATTACAGGAGCTCTTCGTAAAACATCAACGGCAGCAATGCAGTAATGGAGACTATACTTCGCATCCTGCCTCCCGACATCCACCTGTTAGCTCGGGAAACTGGGTGCTAATGCTAACCACAGAGTTATTCTCTGCTGGGTGCCTGGTCATAATGATATACCTGGCAACAAGACAGCGGATGCCCTGGCCAGAATGGGTTTCGGGTTGGGTACGAAATCCAGAGTGACGAAAACCCGAAAGACAAAATCCAGAAGACACGAAATCCAGAAGTGACAAAATCCGGAAGAGACAAAATCCAGAAGTCACAAAATCCAGAAGAGCGAAAATTCAGAAGAAATTCAGAAAAAAATCCAGAAAACATATTCGCGCGCGCAAATATATTTTCTGGATATCAGCACTAATTCAAATATTACAAAACAGGATAATACCTCAACGCAAAAATTTTTCTATATATAGTGATTTCCAAAATTTAGACTTTTGTATTTTAATTCGAATTATCATGCATTTTGCCTTGACCCATCTCAAAATTGCGATCAACACTTCAAAATTTCATATAATGTTTCTTGACCGCCGTTCACAAATCATGACCCATGTGCAGGCATTGTTGTGTTAGCCTATTTCGTTCACAAAGGTGCTAGGTTTCCATCAGGTGAATATATCATCACAAGACTTCCAACTATATTATTAACACAGATTAATATAACAACAACTACGAGTGTAAATATGAGATTTGCAATTCTCTTGCCATTTTTAAAATTTTTTTAAAAAAAAAATTTTTAATTATAACAATTTTTACAATTTCGGGATTTTGACATTTATGTATTTTACCGTTTCCGAATTTGGTCACTTCTGGATTTTGTCATGTTCCCGTACAGGCCTGCAAACTGTCAAATCACAGATGGGGAGAACTGACTTCATGCGCGATTTCAAGATAGGTTTGGCCCGAGATTTGTCCTGTGAAAACTGAATCTCTGCTGAAGAGGAACCGGAATAATGTGCATAATCTTACTGCAGTTATTACGGGACTACATACATATACACGAAGAGCGCATGCATGCTCCATACAATGACTTCTGGAGAAGCTGTATGGACAAGGAATAGGTTGAGAGCATTTTTGAATCCTTGAGAGTATCCCTGTCAAACGATACTCCAAGCTATGGGGTCAAAAAATTAAAAAAAAAATATTTCATAATCTGTGGCTGTCGAAATATGTGCGCGTCAGAAATATCAAGCATTCTGCCAAATTTCAAATTACTACGTGACATTATACTCGATAAAAACGTTTGTTATCTTGTTCACATGAAGCGGAGTAGACTGGATTAATCCCTAGATACAATGAGCGCCATTCCGCAGTTCGATAATCCAGTCCAGTCCGCTTCCTGTAAACAAGTTATGTGACCTGACAGACAGCCGACGGACGCAAGAGCGATCTTAAAAGGTTCCGTTTTTTCCTTTTGATATACGGAACCCTCATAAAATAATAAAAATTGTCCATTTTAAAATTCTTTGCATTTCTGATATATTTCCTTGCATATAGCTTATGGTGAAAGATTCATTTTTACTTTTTTGCTGTAGCTGCATTGGTAGTAACCCTTCGCCTTTACACCTTTACCCATAAGAATTCCAATTAGAAAATTTATATATAAAATGGAAATTCTCTAAATAAGCCAAGGAATACGTTTCCTGATAAAATTTACTTACCTAAAAATAATTTTGCACACGCACTTCATATTTCACAAATAAGCCGACAAAAGTCAAAATCAAAACTTTGAAACAGCTATAATTACGCATACACACTCACACAATTGATTTAGAGTAATCTCTGATCTTTCTTCAATAAAAGCTTAATTTTTTTCCTTTTTTTTTACGAAAACGACACTTGAAAATACAAGAATTTTCATTAACAATTACCGAACTATCTGTTATTATGTAGGACAAGTCCTGCTAAGTCTTTTCCTTTTCTTTTACACACGCATTTACCGAAACAATTCTAACCAGCGACCGTGACAAGTAAAATGTCTTTAAAAACTCGAAAATACTTTTTAAGCCGCGTAAAAAAATTGTTCACTAATGTTTATTTCCACAAGGGAAACTTTTCTTCAACTGATTACACTTGAACAGGATTATGTAGTTAAGCAATTTTTATTTTTTATTTATAAAGTTGTTAAGCACTAATTCGAACATCAAATCCAATACTGTATGACGATAAAACCGTTATATAAAGCCGTATCTTAAAAGGTGTGGCAGTATAGCAGTTTTTAAATATCATATCACAGGTATTCTGTAGTTTTTTCGACAAAAATTTAATTTTGGAGAAAGATCTGTGAGATTTCGAAGTTAAATTTTTACTGTTGCAGAAGTAAACATAAATAAGAATATATAATTTTGTAAGAGGATTATCCAAAAAGAATGTACCATTCAGACAATCTTCATTTCAGGGAGAAAATAGGATTCACAAAATATATTTTTATTAACAGTAGTAGGAGCACCCTGTAATTCATACATTGAACTGTAATTCATAAAGTCTAGTCCATTTTTACTTAAATTTTATTCCATTTCAAAACATCTGTTTCTGACATCCGTGTTGTCACATTAAATTATTCTTGCGCACTAGCGTTAGTAAAGTAAAGTGTATTTTGACAGAACTTGGTAAAATTCTATTGCAAATTTATTTTCATCAGAATTTAACTAAATTAACGTAAAATTTTAGTCAAACGATATTCAGTTATGTAAATCATGTTCCAAATGTTAAAGTGTTTATAAAATTATCATTGAATCTGTATAAAATGTGAGCATAAACACAAAAATTACTTTGTGGTGTATCGTGTATGACCTCCATTCATTTTAAAGGGAGGAAAGAAAATTTTGAGTGTGGATCGATAACTTCCAAGCTGAACGACATTAGACGCAATTTTAAATTAGCACCCGCATTTTATTGCTTGCTATTCCAAAAAGGGATTAACGGAATGAAGGAATGTAATCGCAAAAAATTAAATCCAAGGGATGTTCTGGAATAAGCCGAAAATCTTAGGTTTGTACAATTTTTTGCACCTCTTTAGGTAATTTTTTTTCTGCATAGATAGGATTACAAGAGAAAAGTGCTGGGGGGAGAAGAACGGGGACTATGTTGTGCCTCGCAATCGTAATGTTTATCATTTTCTGAAGCTTTCTGTTTCGTTATACCGCGGGGAATGGTACACGGTACAACAATAAAGAAGCAAATTCTTATCACTATCAAAGGAAATGCCATTTTTGTGAGCTTATTATTATCATTGAAATTTTCAATTACTTCAAATGGGACAAGTGCGGAGGGAATTAATTTATACTTTCCAAAGAGCTTCTTGGTAGAGAATAGATTGCTCGGAAATTTTGTACTTGCCTTCCATAGTAAAATTATAAAAAAAAAAACATTAAAGAAACGAAAACATTGTGGGAATCTTTAGAGGTCATATTGAGATTAGGTAGGACGCCTTTTAAGGTGCTTATCTAAATGCGTTGCATTTTTATTGTTTCAGTGTTGATATAAGTAGGCTTGGGCTAAGACTGAGTTATGACGGTAGATACGAAGAAAGATTTTATGATGAGATCTTGACTTGAACAATTTTGAGGAAATATCATAAATTATCAAATATCACGGACAACATTTCATTGAAATGATGAAGATTTTTTTTTTGCTTAACAAGTCTGCCAGGTTTTGCGTGAAGATAATTGTTTTCTTCTTTGTATAGGTATTATAATAATTGCAAGAAACCAGAAGTCTTCTGCATAATATTTATATCCACTTTGTTGATGAGATCTGTGCTATCTGAACAGTATCTGGATATGAATGAGAATTATTTTTTATAATTTACGCCATGAAGGTGTTCTAGGGAAAGTGGAATTAATGAAGAAAATGCAATAAAAATCTAAATAATCCAAAAAAACTAACAACGGACAGGAGGAAATTAAAATTAAAAATTGTTAGGGAATGAATACAGACTTCTACAGTTCTTAGTTTTTGCAAAAATTACTTACAAAATTTGCTTTTTTTCGACCCTTACCAAAGGGTCAATTAGCCTGACCTAATCGAAAAGAAATGTCTGTCGATGGAGTAATATCGCCAACTTTACCCCTCTAAACAACATTCAAGAAACTAGAAAAATAGTCGACTATCAACTATATGGTTGCAAACACCATGGAGTCACTGTTGTTTTCTTAATATGAGGAACTAAAAAAATCATATGTATTAAAAAAAGTTAAATAAAGCTTTTCTCAGCATATAGGGATCACAATTTACATACGGAATTATGTGACCTTTACCATTCTTAAAGATTTTCCTTCTGCCAATCCACAGATTAACTACATCTGGATCAGGTTCAAACATTACAGTCACATGAATGTACTTTTGTTTCTTTTATCGAAGTCTAACGACGACACGGTATCCGTATTAACTCAATATCTCAAACAATACTAATCATTTGCTTTCTGTCTCCCCTTCTTCCGAAATTGTTCTAGCAGGCGATTTTAATGTCCATAACATACCGTTCTTCTACATTCTTCTATCACAAGCTCTGCGAGCCGATTCGTTGAATTCTTCTGTGAATCTTTTAATTTGCAACAGATAGTGAATGCATCAACGCGAGTAACGATGCAGCTGGCGATAGAGCTAACTTATTAGACTTGTTTCTTTCATCTCACCCCGACAAATATTCAATCTCAACCGCTTCCCCTTGGTAATTCAGACCACTGTTTAATCACGCCTCAATTTACGAACTCTTAACTTGTGCCGTCCTACCTCTCCACCTTCAAGTAAGCTTCTCTGGAACTATAAAAATACTGATTGGGAAAGTCTCAATAAGTACCTCAGGGATATTGATTGATCAGTCTGTTGTCGATAAGTTTACTCTGGAGCTTAGTAATATTCTAAGTCTTGGCGTGCGTGAATACATTCCGTATTCATACAGCAGATCTAAGCAACACTAAAATCGTTCTTGGTTTAGTGATAAGTGTAACCAAGCTAAAAGAGCTGAGGAATCTGCTCTTCGCGCTTATCAATTACATCCATGTCTGGAGCTGAAACAATTGTACAGGACTGTATGAAACACTCGCAAGTCCACTATTCAGAGAGAAAAATTTCTTTTTGTCCAGAATGTTAGACAATGAATCTTTGCAAGCCGCAAAGGTAGCAAAGGTGTCTGGTCAAAACCAAACCATCAGGAACAACTTTACCAGCCCCTCTATATCTTCACTACTTAATAATGGTGAAATGGTTGTGACACTCCCTGGATAGGACTAATATTTTGGCTGCTCGATTCGGTTCAAATTCTCGTCTTCCACTCACATCATAGACACCTGTTTTGCATCTCCAGTGTGGATGTGTTCAAAGTCCTTAAGGAGATCAACGTCTCCATAGCCGTAGGTTCTAATGGTTTCTCGCCCCTGTTTATTAAAAGCTGCGCCTCGTCCTTGTTTAAACCTCTGCGCAAACTAGTCTGCTTGTCTTATTCAACAGGAATTTTTTTAACAGCTTAGAAATTAGCCCACGTTCCGCCAATTTCTAAAAAAGGAGAGGGTTGCAATCCCTCAAATTATTGACCAATTGCAATCACTTCGATTCTTTACATGGTTCTTGAATCTAGTTTCTCTATCATTATATTCCAAATAATTAAGTATCTAGAAACCAATCAACTCATCAACGATCGCCAATATGGCTTCCGGACTAGTCGCTCATCTGGAGACTTGCTGACTTTTCTTACAGAACTTTGGAACCGTAGTCTCCACAATTTTGGTGAGTCCAAGATCGTTGCCCTAGATATTTCAAAGGCCTTTAATAGAGTAGCATTTTGCCCTTTTCAAACTTATAGCTCTGGGACTCTCCCCGCCTCTTTTATAATGGATTCAAAGTTTTCTATCTGGTCACCTAATTCGTGTTGTATTAAACGGCGTTATATCAGAATCTCACCCTATAAATGTTGGTGTGCCCCAGGGCTTTCCCTTACTTTCAATCCCATCCACAGTTTTGTCGATGACAGAACTCTTGATTTTGCATACACCTTTGACACTTTCACAGACTCCAGAGGGAATGCCACATCTGTCAAGATTGTATGATTAGATCATTGAATAACGATCTTGACAATATTCTCGCTTGGGGCAAAGCGAATCACGTTGAATTCAATGCATCTAAGACCCAAACCTGTCTTTAAAACAAGATCTCCACTTAACCACTCCCATTTAATTTTATGGAGCAAATTTCCGATTCACCATCACTAAGCATTCTTGGCATTAATATTTCCAGTAAATTAAGCTGGAAAGACCACATATTCTCCGTTGCCAAAGAACCATTGAAATGTCCTGAAAAGGTGTAAGAAATATTTGAGCCCGTCAAATTTAGGCTACTCTACAAATCCTATATCAGACCTAGAATAGAACACATTTCTCACATATGGCCCGGGGATGGTCGTACAGCTTAGCTTCATTGCATATTGTCCAAAAAAGAGCCGTCAAGGTCATTGGCAATTTGACAATTACTTGTGAAATCGACTCACTCGAGAGCCGCCGCAATGTTAGATTCATTTCGTTCCTTAAGCGCTACATGCATGCTCAATGTTCTGATGAAATATCTGCGTACAATCTTTGAAAATACTTTTAGCCTTATAGTAAAATTCCGTAATGCTTTTTTTATCCCGAACTGTGCGAATGTGGAATAATCTACCATCTTCTTTTTTTCTCGGCCTTACAATCTGCGAAGATTCAAGGGTAACATATATCAGCTCCTCTACCACTTTCCTAATGTCCCCCCAATCCTTTCCACATCTTTTTCCTGCCATGCTGTGCTATGCATTATAGGGTATCCCCTGAGCTTGTCTTAATAATATAAAAAAAAGCTCACAATAGTACTAAAAAGCAATCTGAAAATCCTTCAAGTGTACCACATAATTTTTGTTAATCACTTTTAAAGGACGTTGATAAAATATGAGTAATCCTCTAAAATCAGTCACTTAATCCTTACAGGTCGATAACTCAAAAGATCAAAGACAAATTTAGCTCAACTAATCTCCAGCGAGGTCAGGCAGTTAAACTAATTTAATGCATCACATCACCTCTTTCCAAACACAACAGCGATTTTCTCCTTCTGAATAATCTCATTTAATGTCTGTCTGTTAATATATTTTCAAAAAGTTTTCTTAACAACAGGCCCACTTGTCAAGAGTGAGTAACATTTTATTTTTGAAACCCGAAAACAATATTTTTTTCGCATCAAAAAGTCTTGCTATCGATTGCATAACTATTGACCGCTCAAGGAGGTTTCTCTGCCATATACCTGACTAATATCCTTCAATCAAAAAGAAAACTCATAAGATTAACAATAGCTGGGAAATTTTTCATTATAAAATTGTTTGAGATGTGAGTCTAATCACTCTGAAGAATTTAGAGATTCTAAATAAAACACTTATTTCTCGCAAGATAGTCATAACGGGAGACTTCAATATCAACTTAAGTATCGGATTATGGCCTGCATATAAAAGGAAGAGGACAAAATAACTCTTAATGGTAGTAGAACTGATACCACTAATCTAGTAGGGTCATTACGGGTCACTGGTCCATAGGAGATCATGCTAGTACTTTGGGATTAGTGGCGAACGATTTCTGCAGGAGTTGTAAGGATTCGGAGGAAATTAAATCAATCCAGCACGTACTTTGCAAGTACCCCGCTTAGATGAATAGAAGAGGTAGGCTATTAGTTAGCCACTTCTTTTCAAATTTTGAAGAACCCAACAAATTAAGAGCTCAGATGTATCCTGAGATTTTTAAAGGAAGCAGGAAGAATCTAGGGCAGTTTAAAAAGGTTATCCCATGAGATCAAGGAGCATATTGGACCCACTGGAGATCTAAGTAAAACAGGCCAGTTATCTCTAGCGGCACCCCTTTTATCTAACCAAACAAACCTAACCTAAATAACGAATTCTGGAGTAGCTTTTAAGACATGGAATCAGTTGCCCATCCAACATTAGATTTACTTTATGAAATACATTAATTTTCAACAGTCTCGATGAGGTCGGCATTTTTTTATTCCTCCTAGACAAATTTAATTTTAATTATCATTTTTTTGTTTTCATTTCTAGACTCCAGCTAATCGGATAAATCTCAGCATTCAAAACATCAAAATGAATGTCATGCGAAAATTACGTGGTGGTAGTGGATGTAGCTCAAGTGGGGATGATCCTTCAGCATCGGATTCATCTCATACACAATTGAGTTTGATGCACTTAAAGAAGCTATTTAATGAGTACACACATCCCAAGGAACCTCTTAGCGAATTAGAAAGGGATTGCAAACTGTACAATATGCTTCCATTATTTTGCAAGGTAAAAACTAAAGAAATAAAATCACAGAAAAGTAAGTGCAAAATATAAAATATAATAAAAAGTTTTATGAATTTCAGGTATTCAGTACAACACCGTCGTCCGATATGAGTGAAAAATTTTGGGATATTGTCGCTTTTTGTCAACAAGTTTCACGGCTTATGGTGTCCGAAATACGAAAAAGAGCTTCAAATCAAAGTACAGAAGCTGCATCCATTGCTATCGTGAAATTTCTTGAAATTGAAAATTGTGAAGAATCTAGCAGCGGTTGGATGTTACTTTCTACACTTAATTTACTTGCAAATGGAGATGTATCACTTATACAGGTAGAGAAAAAGAGGAAAAAGAATGAAAATATGTGTGCATGGACTTGAGATGATGTGTTTAGTTGCAATGAATGGAAGACATTTCTTTTTTGTTTTGTTGTTTCCTTTATATTTTATTAAAAGCTGAGTTAAGTAAATTCCTTATCTTTGATGTTTTGTAGATCTAGGCTATCCTTTTCTTGATAGAGCTATATGTGTCCGAAATCTCGGAAGAGAATTATGAAAATTCACATCACTTTACCGAGATTGTACTCACGACATTTTGTTTGGTATATTTTCCATAATTCCACCATACAATTACATGCAATTCCCAACCATACGGTTTTAGAGAATTCTGGAACTCTAACACAAATCAGTTCCTACAATCAATTTTTCGTGGATCATGAGGCCCCAATAACAGAAATATGTTGTGAGTCCTTTTTCGATGCCTCGTTCCTCCTTTTATTTTAATGATGATCAAATTTGCTTGCTATTGAGAATGATTGTTAATGAAAGACCCATCATAAGCTATCTCTGGAATTAAATACTTAAATACAGTTCGCAGCTGTATCGATTGTTAAAAGTTATTGATATTGCCCGAGTGCACCAAAAATTAGGTTATGCTAGAGACTGCTACATGGATTTTTGTGTTTACTTCGCATTCTTATATTTGAAGATTCATGTTCGAAGAAATCCCTCTTTTCTTTCTTTCATTTGATGACATGAGTGCGACCTTTTGTGTAGTAGTTAATCAGCAAAAATATTGTAATAAATGTGTATTCAGCATAATTTAGGTCCATGTAGGGGAATTCAAAACCAAACAGCTGTAAACTGGAACTTGCACTTTCAGTCTTGAAAACAAAGTTTTATTTAATTTGTCTTATCTCCCTGTACACAAATTTTTAGTTTGCTATACTCTTACAAAATAAATTACTGAGACCAGACACTTCCTTTGATGTAATTCCGCAAGGAAATCGAGGTAGCAATTACATTTATTATAATTGACAGACCAACAGCTGTTTAATTCAGCAGCTTACCACTACGTACATATTTCGTGTATTTGTATGCATTCTTCAGCATAAGATTTCATTTTGACAACGTCGCTTTACCATGGGAGCGTTCATTGCCACCAAAATAGTGACTTTATCCACACTACAAGTCACTACCAAACGTTTACTCCGCCAAATTTTGACACTTAAAGACTAAGTTTGACTACGTCTATCATTCACTCCGCACTTTGAATGTACCAAATAGTCGGAGGATAGTCGATCGTAGTCGATTTGACACAACTACACTACGTCAACGAATACGCTAGCAAGTGGCAGTGAACGCGCTCCATAGATTAGGCAATAACTTCTATGAAACCATACCGGAAAAGATGCTTCACTTCAGAGCTCAGGAGAGAATCTAGAACGAGTCATAAGAATTAGATTTCCTAGCCCTTTGCCTATTACTGTTTACTTTCTAGTCAGTTCTTTATCTGTTTGCTAGGATCCATTCAATCTTTTATGCGCTGTACAAGCTTCTCAAAGAAGTATATAGTTCTCGGTAGAATTTACAGTTTTCATTGCCGTAGAATTACCTAGCTGGTCTCAGTAAAGGAACCATGACTTAAGCAGGGATGTGATACTGGGATCTTGCAGTATTTTTATTGCTTTACTGCGGCTCAGTCTACTCGATTTTCTTTCTTAAAAAGTTTCTGTACCTTTTGCCTAAGCGGGGATAAGGTTTGATAATGCTTTTCAAGCGTCTACTTAGTTGACAACTTTTATTGAAGACTTCGTTAAATATGTCCCAGATAAGTCGTTGATCGACGAGCTCGTAATGAAATGGTGTGAACACAATAAAGTCAAGTTGGGTTTATCAAGTTTTAGATTCTGCTATTATGAAAATTTGGGGAATATTAAACGTTTTTTGTGCTATTCGGTACTCGAACTCACAACCAACCAGAGAAGAATTTTTGCAATTTTTATTTTTATGATTCTTTGTTGAGCAGTCATCCGGTAAGCGGAAAACCAGACGAACCCGTTGCTTTTTTCTCCTGAATTTAATTTAGAATTATAAGAATACAAATCAAAAATTCATTTATTCCAAAATTGCTTTAGTAAAACTAGCGAGTTCATCTGCGACTTTTTATTACTTCTGAAGTAACAAATTTTTCGGGAACTTTCGAGTGGATTAGAGAGTTATCTTGGAAATGGAAATGTGAACAATACTTGGTTTCACTTGACAAGCCAGGTAATGGTCAAGGGTATTAATTTTAGGTTCAGCGTCGTGTAGAAAGGCCTACACACTGTCACATACATGTACACGACGATGGATGCATACCTCGGTTTCATTTACGCTTAAACTGGAAAAAGCATCCCTTTGGATGGCAAGCAAAGTAATTTTATAGTTCATGAGATTCGATTCGGCTGACGATTTTCAGTGAGTATTCCTGATGGGAACGTGGACTAAGGAAGAAACCCCTTCATACCTTTCAGTTCAGGGCTCCATCTTGAGCCTGAGTTTTGAAATGGAATACTCATTTTTTTTTATTAATTTTTTTTTTTTATTTGAAGGTAGGGGGACAGGTGACCCTATCCAACAGCACGGAGGCCAAAGAGCGGCCCATTGTGCTGTCCTGCTAGAAGGCCATTCACCAAAACCTTCCTGTCCTTTTAATGAAGCGCATCAGGTCTTGGTGAGGGAGGTTTTTCAGCTCATCCACAGTTAGAAGGGCAGACCCTAGAGTATCCAGCCTGCACCGGGCGAAGGCCGGACACGCACACAAAAAGTGTTCGGTTGTCTCGGGCTCTCCTTCCAGGCAGGACAGACACTCAGGACTATAAACTACTCCCATCCTTGTTAGATGAGCGTGAAGTGAGCTGTGGCCGGTAATGATGCCAACCACTGTTCTACATTGTTTCCTTTCGATCCCCATGAGAAAATCGGAGATATTCCCATTGGGCCCATCAAGAAACAGTTTTGTACACCTGCAAGTATTCAGGTTCGCCCATCTCTGTTGATGGTTTCTACGAACATCCGCTTTAATGATAGACCCGATACTCGAGGTGGCAGCCCCTACGGCGGGTTCCGGTCCGAGGAACGGAGAAACAGAGCCAGCTTTAGCTAAAAGGTCAGCCCTTTCATTCCCCATGATACCCATCTGACCAGAAACCCACAGAAGCCCTGCAATCCCCCAGTAACTTAGATGTTATCTGAGGTCCACTCAGAGCTATTAAGGCTGACTGACTTCAGCCTGGAAGACAGTGGTGTATCTACCAAGTGGGTACTCCATTCCAATATCAGGCTCAGGAAAATAGACATCCGCCCCAGCTCCCTCATTAGTGAGAGAGCCGTCGGTGAAAATTTTTAGAGCGGACTGGTGAAGGCTCGATAAGGCACTTCCCTCAGTCCACGATTCCTTTCCAGGAAAGCTCGCAGAGAAGCGACGCCCAAACGGAAGCTCGGGTACCATCGCATCACGTGGCATACTGGCCAGAGGGTTTTCCAAGTCCAGCCCGTACGCCAGAGAGCAATGAGAAGAGCCAGTTCAGCCATCCCCCCAACATTGCCATGAGCGCAACCTGCACAGAGTCTTTTTGGAATCTGCCTGAATGACTAGATCCAGGGGTGGCAGCTTGAGTAGGACCTCTAGAGCAGCAGTAGCCGTAGATCGCACGGAGTTCGTAATACCCAAGCAGGCGAGCCTTTGCAGGCCTGGCAGCTTCCGGATCGCAGTCCGCACTTCAGCCACCATACACAGGAGGCATATGTAAGCATGGGTCTAACGATCGAAGTGTACATCCAGTGCACAGCCCTCGATCTCATGCCCCATGTGCAGCCAAAGGTTCTCCTGCATTGAGCGGAATACTCATTTAGAATAATCACCATTATTTTGGAGGGTGAGATTTTTGTTATTACGATTTCAGCGTAACTAAATCTTGATATGAGTATCAGTTAGAAGGATTTTAATAGTTTCTAATGACTCTTTGACAACTTTTAAGCCACTGTAGACTGCAACAAGGCATTTGAGAGGCTAAGTATTTACAATGCACTGTTTTGCGATGGTTACCTGGGAACAGCAATGAATTATAAGTGCTACTCAGACTTAACTAAACCGCTCTCGTTTTCTTTGAGCAGACCATGACATAGGCATTGTCTGCCTGCCCATAAAAATATAATTCTTTTTACATGTCCTCTAATTTTTTTAATTCACATAGCAAAATAAAAATATTCATTTCCCAAATTGTAAAAAAAAAACTCACAGGTTATGACATCAGCATCTGTTCCATCAACTCTAGTAAGGTGCTTATATCTATTTTTCGATTTACCGGACATCGATGAAGAAGTAGACCGGACCGAGAGTGAATTTACAGCACTCGAACGTCGAACACTTTTGCAAAAGATTTTCGTTCAAGTTCTAGTCAAACTGTGCTCATATCCATATCCAGCAGAAGAATTGGCTCGTATGGATGATCTTACATTGCTATTTTCTGCAATCACATCACAATGCCCACCGCATAATATGATGTGGCGGAAAAGTGCTGCAGAAGTTTTAACTACGCTCTCACGACATGGATTAACAGATCCGGTAGTCAATTACATTCACTGTAAGTATCTACGGAGATTGTTCTAAGTGAAACGAATGTCTTTATAAAAAAAAACCAAAATTGATTTTGTTTTACAGCTAAAGGATGTGTGGCTCTGTCCGTTGATAATATGCAACGTTTACCACAACTGAAACCTTTAGAAGTTGTTGAAATGTTCGTCACAGTTTTCTGTTTCCTCAAAGATTCTAGTCAAGTATCGCAGATTTTAATGGACGATTTTAAGGCATCGCAGGGATATATATTTTTAATGGAATTTTTACTCAAGTAAGTAAGATTACAGCGCTAATGTCTGCGTTTTATTTATGATCATTAAGTTCTAATAATTTTCAACACATTTTATAGGCTTGAAGGTGATAAACAAAGGTCAATCGAAGTGCAAGCCGCCATCAGGAATTTAGTTCTAATGATCTCATCTCTGTGCATGTGCGGATATACAGAACTAAGGCCATCACAAAATCAATCAAACACTTTATTCAAAATGCAAAATTTCCAAATGCCACAATCAACGTCCCGAGAGACATGTGTTCGCAATATTAATGCATTTCAAGTTCTACAGATTGTGTTCTTAAAATCCACGTCTCCTGCGCTTTGCTGCACCATTTTAGATGCAATATCTAGTGTCTACCATTCAGACAATGCCAATTATTTTATTCTAGACTCAGAGAATACCTTAAGTCAGTTTACAGAGAGAATACACCTCAAGGGACATCAGATACAAGAGAAATTCTTTGATCTATTGGAATTTATAGTTTTCCAATTGAATTTTGTGCCATGCAAAGAGCTTATATCACTTTCAATATTGCTGAAGGGCAATCAGTCTAACAGTTGCAGCATTCTATGCTTGAAAACTCTTCTTAATATATTGCGACATAATAATGTATTCAAAGACGTCTACAGAGAAGTTGGAATTCTTGAGGTGTTCGTTACATGCTTGGTAAGATACGCAGAATATGTACGCAAAGTAACCAAAGATAATGAAAACGCTGAATTAGATTTGAATGAAGATCAAAATGATATTTTGGGAAAACATATACTCGAAGCATTGACAATCCTTTTAAATGGCAATAACAATAACGCAAATGTGTTCCGAGAAAGCGGTGGTGCTAAGTGTATTCATGATTTGGTGAAATTTAAACATTGTCGACCTCAAGCGTTGGGAATCATTCGTGAATTAATACTATCAGCTGGAGGAGATGATGATATTCTATTTATTTTGAGCGTTATGCATTCAGTGCCAGCACATCAAGTGGAATTTAAAATTCAAATTTTAAATATGCTATTAGGTTGCCTTAAAGATAGTCACCGGACACGAACTGTCTTCCGAAAAGTTGGTGGATTCGTTTATTTGACGAGTGTTTTTGTATCATTGGATGGGAAATTAAACGATTACCGAGATGATGGTATCATTAAGAATGACATTAAAATTACTCAATGTGATCTTGTTATGCTTTTACAAATCGTTTGTCAGACATTAGTTACAGCTATGAGATTTGAACCGGCTAATGCGAAATTTTTCCATCATGAGATCTGTACAACTTCATTGTGTGATACTTTAAGATTATTGGGATGTTTTAATAGTGCCACCGAACTTGAAGATGTTAGTGATGAATGTGTAAAAACATCAGAGGATGATATGAAATATTTTCATGGAATTTTCAGTGGAGATATTTTGAAATCTAGGTGAGTTACATATTTTTTTTTTAACAATATAACAAAATACAGTTAGAACTGAATTATTATTTATCACTGTCAAGACCAACCGAAGGTCATCGTATTTCCGCATTTCTTGAAACATTGAGATTTTCGTCGGGAGTCCAACCTGGCTACTACACATTTTGGAAATAATACTCATTCTGTGATCTTTCTCTGAAATATTTTCCCCTTAATGCTACGAATATGGCTCGATACGATTGATATTTTTATACTACTCGGTAAGGAGTTGTAAGGTTTTATACTCAGCATGGCTGAAAAACAGGCGCTTAGTGATGGATACCGCTACATACTTACTTTACGTATTTTAAACGATATATGATCATTCCAAGTAAACTTATTGTTAGTATATCAAGCAGACTGTGCCCACAGTATGATTGTACCATTGAGTATACGTATATATGTACATAATATCACAAAACGTAGAGGTATCCAGTTTATTTCAATACCCAGCCGAATAATATGATTTCTCGAGTTTGAGCTAAATTGAGTAAAAGTTGTCGTTGATGCTTTGATCTATATAAGTAGAAAGAAGCTGAATAAATCATTGCATCCAATAAAGCAGCGAGGCACATACACTCCGCGACACTTGATTACCTTCACTCCAGTTTTCTTCATTTCTTCCCTTATGTGTGGATTTCTAAGTATCTGTTCAGTTTTTGACGCCGCAAGTGTAAACATTGGCAAATGATTCTTTGTACAATTTGTAGACTTGCTGAAGGTCGAATTTTTGCAGCTATAGTCCTTCCTGTTTCCGCTTAGTTGAATGGTTTTTCAGGATGGAGGTGAGGAGTGCACTCTTTGCCTCTTCCTTCATTGAAATTTATTCCTCGGTTTTCTCGTTCTGTCATTGCTCTCTTGTTGTTCGCCACGTATTTCTTCCACTCTCTCAAATGAACAAAACTTGAGGCAAGCAATTAAAAACTAGGGTGAGGGTGGGTATTCAAGTATTTCGAAGTATACCGAGGCTTCTGGAACACTAAAACTAATACTGTGGAGGTTAGTGAATTAACTATGTGAAAAAAACCTCTCCAAATTGAAATTATTGGACAAATTAAATTTTAACAAATTGACGTGTTTCACATTATCTAAAACTTTCAACATTACGAGCAAAACTAATACCATGAATTTCTATAACCTCTCTAATACCGTTTACCATTTTTTTATGAATGCGGTGCACGAAATAAAAACTCTACAGTTATGGGAATGTGCTTAAAAAGGCTAGCTACGCAGAAGTGCCACTAAATCTCAAAACGTACGCACTTCCTGCTTGATTTTCTGCACTTTTATAGAAACTGTTTTAAGTCGATAGGATTATTGAACCGGACCAAGTACAGTGTGTTCTACAAAGATTATGGGTAAACTGTGACATCAAGAATGCCCAGTATGGGTGCGTGGTGATATAAATATTGTGAGCAATGAAAAAGCGGATGAGCTGTCAAAAAAGGGTTCTGAGATGCAATATCGTATGTGAGACTGCCGATAGGAACTCTAAAGTCGACATCACAAACGACAGTTACTTTAAGGCTAATCATCTGGTATTTAGTAGCTACTTCCTGTCAAAGCTGTGGAAGCTGCAAGGTAAAGAACTCAGATCCTTTCTGAGTCTACTTAGAGAATCAGGGTGGTTATAGAGTTGTTCCTGGTAGGATAGTTTCCATTAAACTATACGGCTCAATGGACCCGCCAGTGGTCTAAGATACAAGCTACGCTTTCCTTAGCGGAGCCCCTCGAACTTACCTAACCTATACCCATTGTACGATTTGAAAGTTGTAACTTTTGCCAATATGAGACTTCTCGAACAATGGCACTTAGTAGATCAAAAATAATTAGGAATCAAAATTCCTGAAGAAATTATTTATAGGTCTAATATCGGAGTAGGAATATCTATAAAGACGGCGAAGGCTTGAGCGAGCTAGAGTATTTTTTTTTTCAGTCTTACCTAAAATAACAGGTTCAGTCATTTCAGATCTAAGTGAGCTCATCCACATATAGGAGTGCAGAAACAAGCGTATCCAGCCTACTCTGGGAAAAGGCCGGACAAGTACACAGAAAGTGTTCAATTGTTAGATGAGTGTGAAGCGAGCTGTGGCCGGTAATGATGCCAACCAAGTTCTGTATTGTTTTCTTCTGAGCCCTAAGAGAAAGTCAAAGAAATTCCTATTAGACCCATTTAGAAAAGTTTTGTACACCTGCAAGTACTCAGGTTTGCCCATCGCTTCTAATGTTTAATGTGAACATCCGCTTTGATGATAGACTTAATCCCCAAGGCGGCAACGCCTACATAGGGTTATGGTCCAAGGAAGGGAGAACCACAGCCAGACCTGGCTAGAAGGTAAGTCCTTTGATTCCCAATAATCCCCATATGCCCTAGACAAAACTGAAGGGACACCTTGCTGTGGATACATAGCTTATCCACAGACGTCCTGCAGTCCCTCATAACTTAAATGTTATCCGAGGGCCACTCAGAGCCATCAAGGCTGCTTAACTATCCGAGAGGATAGCAAAGGACATTGCCTTAATTTCCATATCAAGGCTATCTTCGCTTTAATTGCGATGGCGAAAACTTCAGCCTAAAAGACAGTGGTGTGCCTTCCAAATGAGTACTCCAACCCAATGTCAGGTTCAAGAAAGTAATCACCAGCACCGACTCCCTCATTACTGAGGGAGTCGTCGGTGAAAATGTTTAAAGCGGACCGGGGTAGGCAAATAAGGTAGTTCCCTCAGCTCACGATTCCCATTCAGGAAAATCCACAGAAAAGCGACGCCCAAAACGAAGCTATGGTACCATAGGATAAATTGGTGTGCGGGCCAGAGGGTTTTCCCGTTCCAGCTCAAGTGCCAATGAGCACTGAGAAGAACGTATCGCAGTTCCGGTTCCAAATGATAAATTTTAATGAAATAGTCTTCGTACCATTGGTGTTAAAATTGATTTAACATTTCTGCATTACATCAGATGCACATCGAGAGCATAATTTAAGTAATCGTAAATTTCTGTTTAGGTTTAATATATTATATTTGGGAATAAATGGTGGTAGTACATGCCCCCAGTATTTATAGAAATACAACAACAAAAATTTCATCAATTTTTTTTTCCAGCTTTTCAGAAAACATCCCAAAGTCATTATCATTCGCATGTGTGGTATATCGCCTATTGTACAGTATATCCTTAGACAATTTCGACAAACCAAACCTCAACGGTGTGATATCATTATTTACTGACCAAAATTTAAAATCACCTAGTCAAGAACTAACACTCGCAGGTGTTCCCAATATGCTAAATTTCTCACAACCAATACCAGAACCAAGAATTGTACATCCAGGAGTTGTTATTTGTATGTTGCAACTTTTACCATCAGTAAATCATGAAAACTCACCATCAAAAGCCCTAAGTCTTCAAGTTTATTTAGCAGAAATTATTAAAAGTTTAGTACGAAGGTAAAATTGCGTCTTTTTATTCCATATAGATAAATTTTTACTAAATTTTAATTAATTGCAGTGAAAGAAATCAACAAATAATGTGCGATTATGGTTTGGCAGGACATCTTCTAAAGATCGGTCGAAAAGCTTTGAGTGAAGAAAAGAATCCACTTCATGTAGCTTTACAATATATTTTAGAACGTTTAGCAGCTCAAGCACTACAACCAACAGAATTACGAGAATTTCTTAGATTGGGTGAACCTTTATCATGTGCAAATATCGATATGACAATGGCCTATCGCCTTGGTGGACCAGTACCTTTGACTAGAATTAAAACTCTAGTCTCAATGACAACACCACGAGATTTTCGTGCTCATGGATCTAGTACACTTCCGCCATTTGTTGAAATGGATATGTCTGCTGAAGGTTTTGGTTGTCTATATCTACCAAGTTTAGCACCTCAGGCTCTTAATGCTGGTGGCACAATTGATACAAATACAATTGGTGGAATTGGATCTGGAGATAGAATATTTCCTCCACAAACAGGTTTTACATATTCGACGTGGTTTTGTGTTGAAAAATTTTCAGATCCTAAAACCGATCCACATTGTGTACGACTTCTAACATTAATTCGAACTATTGGAACACCAAGAGAAGAGAATTTAGTGTGCTTATCAATTTTATTGTCAGCTCGAGATAAAGCGATTGTAGTCTCTACACAAGAGACTCTTGTTGCATCAAGTAAGGAAATTCAATGAAAACTGTTCTTCTTCTTTTCATAACGAAATATTACTTTTTTATTATATATAGATATTGGAGATTGGGAACCAGAAGGATCAGATGATGGCAGTGCTAGAATTTGGTGTCCGGATCTTCTTCATGAAGGACAATGGCATAATTTAGTTGTAGTTCTTAATAGGGCAGTATTAAAAAATTCCAGTCTCTCCCTATATCTAGATGGAAATGTAAGATATTTTTTTTAATTTCTCTTAATTTTTTTCATTTAATTTTTACAATTGGTTTTAGCCTATGCATACTCAAAAACTTCATTACATATCTCAAAATCCTGGAGCAGGATCCGCAAATTTAACTGTAGCTAATCAAGTTTATGGTTATGTTGGAACTCCTCCAATCTGGAGACGATATTCAAGATTATGCTGGAAGCAAGGTGTTTGTCATTTAATTGAGGATGTATTAACGCAACAAACAATATCAACAATTTATGCTTTGGGACCTCATTATATGGGTTCTCTACAAGCACCACAAATTGGAAAACAAAGTGAACCATTACCGCCATTAGTACCCGAAGAAAAAGTTCTTTTAGGATTAAATGCAAAAGCAATGTCACAGCTGACGTTGGCTAAAATAAGAAAAGTCTACAGTCGAACTGATAACAAGTCGATAGCAAAGCAATTAGGAATGAATTCACATGAGAATGCAACTCCAATAAAGTAAGTGAAATAATTTTTATTTGGTTTCCATTTCAGTATGTTTTTAATCTATTTATTTTTATTTTCTCATCTCAATTTAGAATCCTACATAACTCAGCTGGACATTTAGCTGGACCCGGACGTTCACTTGGAGGTGTTGTTGTTGGTTATCTTGGAGTACGAGTTTTCAGTCCACATCCTGTATCAGCAATGATCGATACAGTTGGAGGTTGTAATGTATTACTCGGTATAATTGCTATGGCACAAGAAGTGGAGAGTTTGTATGCTGGTGTTAAGGCTTTAACATGCGTCGTACGCAGTAATCGAGCTGCACAAAGTGAAATGGATAGAAAACGAAGTTATCAGGTGAGATGGAACCCTCAAAATGAAAATAGTTATTGTTAGAAAAATATAAAATGACAAGATTCAGAAAAAATATTATGTTGGTTATAATTTAGATATTTGAGCTATTTTTGCATTGGTAAGGCTTTAAAATCAAGAATACTGGAGAATTATGACCGTGAGCACAAATGCTCGAGGGGCTAATCAGTGTCCAGTCTCATATAATTTGAGTTTTATTTTTTGGTCGTATTAAATAGATAACATAATTCCGAACTGTTAATGTTCGTGAATAGGTTTTCTATGCCTTTTACCTCAGTAGTTGACACATTAAGTTACTATTTAATCGTCCCTAAGTCGGTACATGTGCACTTTTGCATACACTCAGTTGACTGAGGTCATTTCTCAGGCTACGCTAGACTTTTTGAGTCAGTATAACAAGCGTAACGCTATCGTTAATTTCTGTTTCGCTTTCTAAATCGCGGAAATAGCTTTCCAGTATTCGTTATATTTCCTATTATACGTTAAACTTGCAATGTACTTTTGTTTAATTTCGGCTTTATCCATGGATGAAGAAGCATATTTTTTCTGACTACTTCCACCTTACCTCTAATACCAAGGTTGATTCTAATTCTAATTAACTATTATTGGATTCCTAGATAACACTTCATCTATAATAAAGCTCATTTAATTTAAGCGACTTAGTTTTATGCATAATACCTTAAGTTCGCTTTAGTACTCCTTTGAGTTGCTGCTTCTGCTTATAGGGTTCTTCTCCAAGTGTTGCTTGTTCTCCCGATAACTCAATTTCGTTGATAATTTCAAATCTAAATTCACGTTTTCTTTTGATTTTGTCAGCAAAATTATTTTGGCGAGAGCGTCTCCATATTTCTTCGTTTATACTCGATCTGTATGAATTTTCAAGATGCGGCGTAGACCGCTTTTTTTTTCAAAAATATACTAAAATTAGATTTGAAGAGTGTAGTTTTGTCTTAAATGATGTGTTCATACAGGAACCGACTTCTTATGTACCGCTAGATTCGAGAATGATGCTACTAAGATAACATAAGTTCGTGTTGCTGTCGGTGACGGTTTGTGAAGTGCTGCTTTTGTTACTCAGAATCATTTTGAGTTTTTCCGATTTAATTCTTTGGCTAGCTGGACTAATTTAAATATTTTGTATTATGATGTCGAGGTTACGATAGACTACCAAGCAGATATTATCAGGAAAATCTATATATTCTAAGAAATTCTAATAGTCGCGATTTTATACGGTGCCGCAGTTGCAGCTGCTATTCTTCACTGCTTAACAACCATCTTTATAGATTTTTTCGATGTGTATAGTTTCCTTAGTGTTGTATAGTGATCTTGTACAGTATGTGCTGTTTGTCGCGTTTTAAACCTTCTAATGAGCGATTTACTATTATCCTTCTTTTGTCAGAAGAAGTCTTCTAGATTAGATCAATTTTGTGGGTGGATGTGCTGGTGTTAGCCACGCATTCACTTCGACCAGAAAGATCTACTGTGCGGCCCGTTTAATTTACTCCCTTTCTAGGTTTAGACTATTAATTAAGTCCAGAACAATTGTGGGCTTGAGATTCCACACAGTTTGGTGGAGGAAAAGCATGTGAAGAAGAGCCTCGGTTTTCTTTTGATTACTATTTGGCCACCATGTGAGAGCCGTATAGGTGACCATGGGTCTAACAACTGTGGTGTACATCCAGTACATCATTCTTGGCTTCAAAGCCCATGTTCTGCCAATAAAGCGACGATACGTGTAGAGAGTTCCTAGCGCTCTTTCCGTAACTCTGGACAGATACAAATTCCAGGTAAGTTTCTTATCGAGAGTGGTACCCTCGGAAATTTGACTTCATCCGAAAATATCAATTCCGTATTATCAAGAAGTGGATCCTTAGTGAAAGATTCATTCTTCGCGTAATCGGAACGCTAATCGCTTTGTTGGGGTTTATGGTATGACTTTTGCTCAAACACCACACGCGGACTTTGCATGAGGTCGGATATGACCTGATCATGCTTGCCCGCTATAGGAGTCTACTAAGTTAAATATCATCTAGTTAATCATGTTACCTGTTGCTTTCTGTACAGATTAGTTAGTTTTGTTAAATTTCAACAGATTCTCCTCTAAGACTTTCAACTATACTTCTTCACCTGCGAGTAATAAATGTATGGCTAATCTGACAACAGATTTCTACCATTCGGTGACACCCACGCTTCTTTTGGATCTATTTTTTGTTTTGGTTGAGACTATAAACAGGTCAACCTTGCAATTGATAACAGCGCCCAAAAAAGGGCGTGAAAAGAATCCTGGACAAGTATCAGTAAGATTTCAGACATGGAATGTGAATTACAGACCAGATGCTCCATTATGGAAAAAATTTCTAATGAAGACACATTTTGTCTGGTATTTGAGCTGGTATGCATTAAAGTTTTGCGATAACCTGTGAATCTTTCTTTATCACCATCGAAGGACTGAGACTATTCATAATTTATATGTCTTGAGCTGATATTAGAAATGGTCGTAAAGTTCGACGATTCTGCTTATACTACGTGACTCGAAAGATGTAGCCAGACAGCAGATTATCTTATAAAAACTTAATTAATTTTTTTCCAGACTTTGGCAATGTTTTTCAAGAAAAAGAAGAATCTCTTAAACTCTCACATTCTTCATCTTACATTCGGCCTTGTTGGAACTGTGAATAGTGGGCAGGATATGTCAGCTATACCAAATATAACTGCATTCCAGGTACAAAAACTGTTTTTCAATAAATTATAACAAACAAATTTAAAAAACAAAATTTTTTGTTTTACATTAGGATTTACTCTGTGATCTCGAAATATGGCATGGTGCTCCAAATGGCCTCTTACGATCATTACTTGAACATCTTCTCGAATTGGCTGTGGAATCTAATGAAAAGCGACAAAATATAAAAATTATGCGTGATTTACAATTGCTAACGAAATTGTTGCACATTATTACGGAAATTTCGGATCATTCAACCAGAGAGATTCTCTTCTCTCTACTCGAAACTCTCCTTGGTGGACAGCCAAGGCATAATGATCTTCTACTTTTTGGACAATATATCGCAGCAAAACTGCCACGTGCTGATAATCCAGAAAAGTCAGTAATTCTACCATCAATGAAAAGAGATAAAACTCCTGATGCTGATGATATAACGGCACAAAATATTTACTTAAGAAATCGCTGCCTATCTTTACTACATGGTTTACTGTTTACTCCCAGAAATACTGTGAATTATGTGATTTGTGATGATATTTCAAAAAGTCTTGGAATGGATTGGCTTCTACTGTTCATGCAGCATCAAGTGCATTTTACATCGGTCATAATTGCCGTTAGGATATTGGTAGTAGTTTGCGCAAACGAAAGTTTTCTGGTCCGTTTCCGAGATAGTACACACAATGGAGGATATCTGAAGTTTACAGAATTAATCTCACAGAAAAAAAGTATTTGTTTAGGTCCTTCTCAATTGGGATCGACACAATCAAATGGACCTTCAATAGCTCAGCCTAATTCACAGTTACCATCACAAATAGCTGGTGAAGTACGTACTGCTGTTTTACACATTCCTGGATTTCAAATGTTGGAATGGCTACTGCAACATCACTTGGATGTTCCGGAATTATATTTTCTTATTACTGCTTTAATCATGGGTCAACCTGTAAAACTTTTAGCTACAGAACATACAAAATTTGATTTAGATCGTGTTTGGTCATTTTTATGGGGTGCTCCAGTTTCTCATGCGTCGGCCTCATCAGTTGCACCAAGAGTTAATGTTTGTCCCGAAGCTGTTTGTGTGCTACTCGGAATGGTTCGAGCAATAGTTCATTCAAATGAACCTGTCGATTGGCTTCATAATCATCCTGAGACAATTATTCAAGTTCTCTTCTCACTTTACCACAATCTTCCAGACTTCATGCCTGTAATGATGTCCGCCGAAGTAGTAAGCTCACTGGTCGCAGTTCTCTTTCCATTTTCTAAGGAACCCGTTCCGGAATCTGAACCAAATAGCGGAGCTTCAACACCAGATGGAAATTCAGAGAATAGTTGTGTTGTAATACATCCTTCGATAAATTTAGGAAATCAATTAACAATTCATTCAGTCAGAAAGTTTGTCATCGATTTCCTTAGAGTGGTTGTAGTAGATTCATTAAGTCTATCAATGCATGGAAAATCAACGCCAGTCATTGATCTTGTCTTAGATGCATCTCCAGAAACAGCAGATTTAAATCAACAAGTCGAATATCAAACGGAGATTGTTACAGCTTTAATGGAACATTTAATAGCCGCTGATGTATTAGTTGGAGAGCAAGCTGCTCTACCAATTGTTCCTTTACTTCAATCTCATGTTCAAAATATTGCTCCAAATGTATTCTACTTTACAGCTCGTGTTGTAGATAAATTATGGCAGGGATGCTTGACGAAAAATCCTCATGACATTTTTGATTTTGTTATAAAATTGATAGCACAAGCTAGAAGGCGTTCTGCTGCTTTATCCTTAGAACAATTACATCATTCACTGAATAGAACTATACTCTATCTGTTATCTAGGCCTACAGAATCTCTAACAGAACAAATGTCAGTCTTAGAGGCTCTACACAAAATCATTACACATCGGCTGTTAATTTTCGGTGCTGGAAATCATGAATTGGATTTTATAGGATGCTTAACTTATTGTCTACTTCAGTTGACTTCAGATATGAAAATTATTTTAGATGCTGGAGCACAAAATCGTAATACCACTTGGCATGTGAATCCTCAGGCTGATGTTATAGAAGCGCGTGATGATCAACTTAATCAATTGCAAGGGAGAAATTTAATTGTTGGTGCTGCTTTTAGAGTTTGGGAAGAGTTGTATGTGTGTAAAAAACCAGCTATTGAAGAAGTTTTTAAAATCTCACTCATATCACCTCCAAATAATTCTAAGGCACCAGACTTAGCTACTACAAGAGAACAGGTAATGGAATTAGCTTCAAAACTCTGGTTCAATTATGTTGATGCTGAACGAAAGGCTTCTTATCGTATACCATGGGAACTTCATAATCAAATTCAATCAAAAATTCAGAAAGTTACTGGAGGATTGACACGATTAGCAAGCAGAACAAAGGTAAAAAAAGATGAATCGGTTAGAGCGAAATCGACAATGAGCAAAAATCATGCATTTGAATGTACTGGAATTCATGTACAGTTAATTAGGTGAGTAATAGTATAGTTCTCGTCACATGATAATTTTATCTTTATAATTGTGTAGAAAGGATTTAAGTATACTCAGCTTGCTAGACCGAGTGATGTATAAAAACCCTAAATTCACATGTCTCAGTTTTAGACTTCCGAAGAAGCTAAGAATTTTTCCAGCTTATGTTTTTCGGCATAAGTATTACCTTACCGAAATATTGTTGCCTTTAACAAACCTCATACTCGAAAATCAGGGGTCCGTCGCTTATATTGCTTGCAAATAGAGGCGCATATATCTAATATATCTACGTATACTTAATACCGTTTTTTGTGATAATACTGTACAGGATAGTGCTCAATGAGACGACCTGTTATAAGTCATACCGACTGTTTACCGAGAATAGGTTATTAAATCTGTCTTTATCTTATAACAACTTCCCAGAACGAGCACTTTAGTACATCCTGACTTCTGCCTCTTTAACAAAAAAATAATAATCATCAGTTTTGAATTATTCAGATTAAAAGACAGAAATTTATCTCACCGCAGTACTTTTATTAAATCCACATTGAATCTCTCGGTCTATAAATAGATTACTCATTCATTTAATGCAGAGAAATAAAGAGGGCCCAAAACTGAACCTTGGGGAACATCATACAGTAGAGAAAGCAACCGCGAAACATTTTCATCAATTTTCAAATTTAACTATTTGCTTTCGGCTAATGATTTGAGTGATGCTTTTCACGCAAGTGACATTTAAGAAGAGTATTTTTTTACATGGTTGAAAATATGTGGTTATTCCTAGTTTCTGTTTTTATGATATTCCTGGAAACTATAAAATTAGAACTATATCAATAACTTATCTTACTAAAATCTGAAATTATACTTTCTTTGATGAGAATGAAACCATTTATCCAGAAAATCAGAGGTAAACTAGCTGGGCTTAATCCTAGCTAGCTGGGCTTAATCCTAGCTAGCTGGGCTTAATCCTAGCTAGCTGGGCTTAATCCTAGCTAGCTGGGCTTAATCCTAGCTAGCTGGGCTTAATCCTAGCTAGCTGGGCTTAATACTAGCTAGCTGGGCTTAATCCTAGCTAGCTGGGCTTAATCCTAGCTAGCTGGGCTTAATCCTAGCTAGCTGGGCTTAATCCTAGCTAGCTGGGCTTAATCCTAGCTAGCTGGGCTTAATCCTAGCTAGCTGGGCTTAATCCTAGCTAGCTGGGCTTAATCCTAGCTAGCTGGGCTTAATACTAGCTAGCTGGGCTTAATCCTAGCTAGCTGGGCTTAATCCTAGCTAGCTGGGCTTAATCCTAGCTAGCTGGGCTTAATCCTAGCTAGCTGGGCTTAATCCTAGCTAGCTGGGCTTCTTAATCCTAGCTAGCTGGGCTTCTTAATCCTAGCTAGCTGGGCTTAATCCTAGCTAGCAAACTGATATGGAGGGTTCTACAGGAAGGTCGGTCGTATCTGCACTAAAAACTGTTTGGCAATTTAAATGCGTTTGCACTATCCTAAGCAAGCTACAAAGAAAAGTATGCATCGGTAAGACACTTGCACAACACCTGATGCAGCTCCAGACGCTATGATTTGTTTGCTACCCTTGGATATAACTATTCAGAAAGAAGAGATCAACGGTATTTGTCGATTGATGATAAAATAGATTTTGCCTGATTCTGATTGAATTATTCTTGTTCTAATAAATTTAGTAAGAAGTTTAAGGCACTTTTTCTGCGATATTTATTTAGATTTCCCTCACAGTAGTTGAATAATACAATTTTCTTATCCTATTTCAGGGATCTCTGGGATATGCGTTGCAAGCAGCACATTCAAATTTTTCAACATACTCAACGGTATGTATTTCAAGACTGGATACAATCAGAAACTGAACTGACTCGAGAACGTGGACTATGGGGTCCTGAAAAGGGCTCTTTACTAGATAAATGGATGTTGGATTCAACTGAAGGTCCACACAGAATGAGAAAGAAAACAATGCGAAATGATTTGTTTTATTTTCAATATCCATATAGGCCCGAAATCGATTTACCTGACAACGTAAGTATTTTTAAAATTATTGTTAAAGCTTAACAACAACAACTTTTTCTTTTATCTTTTAATTTTTTTTTTAGCGTCAATTAAAATATAAAGTTGCAACTAGCTTTGATAGTAAAATTTACTATACACACTGTCAGCAACCACCCCGTATTCTCTGTGAGACTGAATCAACTACTCAGGACAATAATAGATTACAACACAGTAAAAGTGAAGTGAATTCACCACCACAAAGCCCCACAGAGCATACGATAACACAAGAATCAATAGATGGCGGACATGATGATATGGATGAAGAGGAAGAAGATGCTTCAATGGTTTCTGATAATCAAACATTCCTAAGATTGCTAGAAGAACAAGAAAAAATTTCATATATGTTTAGATGTGCACGAATACAAGGCCTAGATACCACAGAAGGATTACTTCTATTTGGAAAAGAGCATTGCTATATTGTAGATGGTTTTACACTTCTGAAAAATCGTGAAATTAGGGATATCGATACACTTCCCTCAGGTTCTTATGATCCAATTATTCCGAATTCAGGAGGATCAACAAGATCACAGAAAATGAGGCAATGTTCGAAATTTTCTTATGAAGAAATTCGTGAGGTACACAAAAGACGTTATCTTCTTCAGCCAATTGCATTAGAGGTGTTCTCTGATGATGGCAGAAATTATCTTTTAAGTTTTCCTCGAAAAGTTAGAAATAAGGTAAAGCGGTATAAGAAAAAAAAAATCAGATAATTTTATAGATTGCTTCTTTTTTCTTAATCATTTCACAGGTATACCAAAGATTTTTATCTCATGCAACTGCTATCGCGGATAATGCTCAACAATCAGTCGCTGGTCAAAAGCGAACAGCAAGCGTTGAACAAACTTCAGGAATTTTCAGTAGCTTAATTGGTGAAACTTCTGTAACACAAAGATGGGTGGTATGTTTCACATTTTAAAAATTCAAAATTCAAAATCTAACACCTTCTTTTCTGTTATAGAGAGGAGAAATCTCAAATTTCCAGTACTTGATGCACTTAAATACTCTCGCTGGCCGTTCATATAATGACCTAATGCAATATCCTGTATTTCCTTGGATATTAGCAGACTATGATTCTGAAGAATTGGATTTTACAAATGCAAAAACCTTCCGAGATTTCTCCAAACCAATGGGTGCACAGTCGGAAGAACGTTTGGAACAGTTTCAAAAAAGATATAAAGAATGGGATGATCCACATGGTGAAACACCTCCATATCATTATGGTACTCATTATAGTTCAGCAATGATAGTATGCTCATATTTGGTACGACTAGAACCATTCACACAACATTTTCTACGACTACAAGGTGGACATTTTGATTTGGCTGATAGAATGTTTCACAGTATAAAGGAAGCTTGGCTATCAGCTTCGAAGTATAATATGGCGGATGTTAAAGAACTTATACCAGAGTTTTTCTATCTTCCGGAATATTTCACAAATTCAAATAATTTTGATTTGGGTAAGTAAAGTGGGAAGTTCTAAATTCTTTTCAGGTATAACTAGACAAATCAATTGCATAAAATCAACTGAGAATTGAAATCTCAATACATTTTTTACATGATACGTCTGGAATTATACTGACATATTTTGAGGCAAGTTTTAACACTCGCTCATGATTGCTTTGGGTTATGCAATATAGGTTGATTGATGGCAGCAATCACAAACTCTTACAGAGTTCTAAGAAAACTATACCAAGCTAGATTTATTATAAGCAAAACCGGTACTTGGTTACAAGAGTGCATTGTAATAGATCCTGACGCATTTAGAATTAAGACAAAGAGGGTCCTCCCGCAAGTAACCAAATTTCATCAGAGATTAGTAATACCGACTTTCTTGTATAAATGCGTAAGAGATCACTAATAATAATTCACACCAAGAAAGCGCTACACTTCACTTCCCTTCCTCCCGGATATATGTTTTAGATATTAAACTCACCAATAAAAGCGAAGAAAGATGCTTAATATCTATTGAACATGAATGGTTGTGAAATTCGAACATTGAAGGTGTATGGTTGATATAGCATTACCTTTATTAGTTTACACATGCGTACAGAAGAGAAGTAAGACATAATTTTTACGGAAGAGCATTTGGTAGTCGGTTCTACAAGCAATAGGTATGTTTATGTACATATGTATGTTAGCTGCTGTTGTCTAATCATCGGGCAAAGCGTAATTATACCATTCAAGAAACTGAAGCAAAGCTCGGATTGGAGAAGCTATGTTGGAGCCCGCTCACAAGGAAAGTGAAGAATATTTATCTTCCGGAAGTTATAAGTGCTAACGATAAAGGTTGTTAGACAAAATATAGGAGAAGTTTTGGTGGTTGTCAACTTTTGTTGTGGCAAATTCTTCACAATTCTTGTGCCTTCAATACGATGAACTGGTCTGTGGGGAGTTAACAGGCTTGTTTGAAGCTGTAAACTGTGCTGGCTTGAAGTAGGGAACTGTGATGACATAACACTTGATCTGGCTACTGATCAATCACTTGCTTGGTAAGCAGCCAGATTGGGACTGATCAACTTCGAGACCTGAAATTGTTTTTGAACGCACAAAGCTGGCTTAATAATAACTTGACGTCCACAAGGGGAGCAGCTGTAATGGAGATCCGATGGATGGGTGCTGTTCCTATGACAGCCTAAACGGGTGCTATTCCGAGAGGAAGGCTGGAGCACTGAAACCAAGTTAACTCTATGCCGACTTGACGTGCGAAAGGAGAGCAACGGCAACGCTGGCGGGATTTTTGTGGGACTCGCCTTAGTACCAGGCTGCCAGTACGTTTACGGAAGACCTAAAAGGGGCATAGACTCTGAAAGTAAAGCTTAAATTTAGGCTATCCCAATGACAGCTCATCTAACACTAAATGCAATGGATGAGTTGGCGATCAGTAGTACTAAAAGTGTGTTTATATAGGGATTGGTTTCTGGAATAAATGGCAATATTAAAATTCATACACAAGTCCTTTAACTGATCTGTCGCTCTGGCTGCATTGAAAAAATCTTCATTAACTACTTTTAGGCTCACGAGTTGACACAAGACTATTTACATTTTTTGTTGTTGTTTTTTTTATTTTTACAAAAGCAAAAGCTTACCTAGCTAAGCCTTTCTACGTTTAGCAAAGTGTTACTAGACGCAAATTTCCAAATAAATTTTGCCAGGTTTACAAAGTGGTTGGTTGTGTATTCGGAAATGTACGACCAAGCGCAGACGCGTCGCAACAAAGTCAGTCGTCGGGATAAAGACCAACCACTACGAAACTGATTTGATTTTTCTGCAAACAATAATATTATGAGGAACACCAATTTTCGAAGATATGTGTATTACTATTTCCTGCATGTTTGTGAAGATAAAGTTCCTAAAATAAACTTTTTTTAATTATTATTTAATTTTTGGTAGCGAAGTATTACTCGACATTTTTAAATCCTTTGATAGCTGCTACATAAACTTCCCAGTATTTTTAAAAGGTTAGAAATGTCAGTAGAAATGATCAAAAATTTCCTAATTGACAGATTACAGTAACATACATATTACCAGCATTCTCTGGAGTACCTCAGGATTCAGTTATTGGTGCCATTACTGTTTAGTTTATTTATTAATGTTTTGCAAAATGACACACAAAACTTGTCGAAATTCATTTGTATCCAAGTGGCCTGTATTATGCAGACCTATCGATTTTATTGAGAATCGTATAATCAGATTAATTTTGATTTGAAAGCATGAAGGTGTCTGTGCGGACTGCGACAGGCCTTATCAATCCATTTAAATATTCAGTTTAAATACAAAGATGAAACTGGTAAAAACTCTAATCATAACTTATTTAAAACAAGACTTGCATATGTAAAATTAATTTGGCATTTAATGATTGTGTTCCGTTAATGTTCAGTTTATATCAATATATCTGCATTTAACTCCAGGGTACCAAACCTTGTTTTTCTGTTTGAATTAATATATCAAGATTAATCGGACTACCATACTAGCTCAATTCAATTGTTCGTATTAAATTTCCTGGAATATCGTGCATGGCGGACATGTATTCGAAGCCATAGTCTGCCAAGACCTTTGGTGGGTGAATTGGCCCTCTGACATGTATATACATTTTTACGCAATTAATTCCATTGTAATAGTATAAAAACACACCACTTTGTTTTCTGAATTCTAGGTACAAAACAAAATGGAGAGTCATTAAACAATGTGGTTCTGCCCCCGTGGGCCAAACAAGATACGAGGGAATTCATCCGGATGCATCGAAGTGCCTTAGAATGTGATTACGTTAGTCAGAATTTGCATTTGGTAGGGTTTTTTTTTTATTTTCACTTTAGTTACTCATGTCTTTTTTTTTTAATTCTAGTGGATTGATTTAATATTTGGATATAAACAACAGGGAGCTGCAGCAGTGGAGGCTGTAAATGTTTTTCATCATTTGTTCTATGAAGGGAATGTCGATATTTACAAGTAAAATACATTTTCATACCATACTCAGTCTGAATTAAATTGAATTCTTAATTATTTTCAGCATTGATGATCCATTAAAAAAGAACGCTACCATTGGATTCATTAATAATTTCGGTCAAATTCCAAAACAACTCTTCAAGAAACCTCATCCATCAAAGAAAATGACCAATTTAAGACATTCCGTTATAGATCCGAGTCCAATGATGGCGACAGCAACACTTTCACAAGGTGACAAATTATTCTTTCACAATTTGGATAATTTGAAGCCAAGTCTACAGCCTATAAAAGAGCTTAAAGGTCCAGTCGGACAGATCTTGCAACCGGATAAAACAGTATTTGCTGTTGAACAAAACAAAGTTATGATGCCACCATCATACACTCGATATATTGCGTGGGGATTTGCTGATCACTCCCTTCGCATTGGTATTTATGATTCTGATCGAGCTCTGTTCGTTTGTGAAGCTGCAGCACAAAATTCTGGAGAGATTCTTTCGTGTGCATGTCCCAATGCTAAAATGATCATAACGGCTGGAACTAGCTCCGTTGTGACTATATGGAAATTTGATGCTAATCGGAAAACATTAACAGTTAAACATTCTCTACACGGTCATACTGATGCTGTAACTTGCTTGGCAGCTAGTGCTGCTTATAATGTTATTGTCTCTGGATCTAGAGATGGAACGGCTATTGTTTGGGATATGTCCCGATTTACATTTGTTCGACAACTTCGAGGGCATGTCGGAATTGTTGCTGCAGTTGCTATAAATGATTTAACAGGAGCAATAGCAACTTGTTCTGCAACATGGTTACATGTTTGGTCAATAAATGGTGATGCTTTAGCGACTGTAAATACAAGTGTTGGAAGTGCAGATAGAATGCAACAAATATTGTGTGTATCATTCTCACAGATACGAGAATGGGATCAACAGAATGTAATTATAACGGGCTCCACTGATGGTGTAGTTAGGGTAATGATAAATTTAGCCTAGTTAGTATTTTAATTTTTAAATTACAAATTCTTCCCTCGGACTAATTAGATGTGGTCACTTGAACATGTTCAAGTTCCAATTGAACGTAAACTTAAGCGATCACAAGAAGTTTCATCTGTCGAAAAAGAATTGGAGTTGGAAAAGAAGGAGGGAGCTCCTACGGTTACAAAGAAATTGGATCTTTTCAAACAAATGAGCATATCTGCGGAAGGAAATGGTAATTTAGATATTGGCGGTGATGGTAGCTTTGATTTTATCTTTTTTGTTTTCTTCGTTTTTCAGAAATAGTAAAATCTGCTTCAGAAAGTAGCATTTCAGAAGCCTGTGACATATCTGACAATACCTCGAAATCAAACGACTCCGAAAAACGTGATGATAAGGACGATGAAGCAACGAAAGCGAAACAAGCAAGTGAGAAAAGAAAGAATAGCATTGCAGGCACAAAATCATTACATGAAATGAAGTGTCTAGTGGAAGAGGAAAAAATTGGATTGGAAAAGGCGGGCAGTTTAGGTAACATGAAAATATTAAAAGAATCAATAAAAGAATTTGTGTAAATTGTTTTTTTTTTTTTTTTTTTTTTTTTTTAGCGGAAAAGACGACAACAAGTGAAGAGCGTAGAGAACAAGAACGAACAATTCGTCCCAGTAAATCTGACACAAGTTTGACTGATTCATTCGTTGTTATCGATAACGAATATAAAAGTAAAATGAGCAGCGAAAATGTCCTGAGAAAAGGTAAATAGTATAAAAATTGATGTTAAGTTGAAGGAATTCATATTAATAGCAGTAGGTAGGAAGTGGGCCTGAATTAAATTTAGTTTCAATGATTTTGCCATTATGTTATTATTAGACCCAGAGAGTGTGCTCCAGAAATGGTTTTCATAACTATGCATTATAATAAATACACAAGAATTTGTTGCTGATGAGAATAATAGATATTTGGATGGACTGAAGAGAGGTTGAAGTCCTGACAATGCCGGGGTTCCTGGAACGTAGGCAAGCACTAACAAGGCCGATTGTTCACATAATAACAATAGCTATTTATTGTTAAAAGCTTGTGAAAAGTATATCAAACGAACCAACAGCAATAGCTAAAAGTCCCTGAAGAAAAAGTTTTGGAGGTAAGGGGTTAAATATGTTTCCTTAATATTTTATGAAACAACTTATGTATAACTTCTGAGCGATGCACCATCTAATTATGATTTTACATTGTTTTTTCCTCCTAACAAAGCGAGGTTAGGGCTCAGTAAAATTAAAATTTGAAAATTTCGACTCAGCTTTATACACTTAACACCATTTTTACGGTGCAGAACAATAAAAGGAAAAAACAAAACCCTTATAAAATAGCTCATGTGTCCGGCCGTCTGTCTGTTACAGACTTTTTTCTTGAAAATTATAAATTTGGTTTCTTCTTCGTTCAGCGAATGTTTGTTTCCATCCGTCCATTGCTTATATCTTATGAGATCCTCATTCATAGTTCTTTGAAGGACTTCTTTTCTCTTTCGCCCTATATGTAGTGTTTCTGTCATCAGCAGATACATGATAGTCTCCTTTAATTCCTGCGTTCAGCATGTTGATTATGTATAGCAAATAGAGGTTAGGTCCCAGAAAGGAGCCTTGTGGTACACCAGTGCGGAGTATTTTCGAATCGCTATGTATTTTTCGAACTTTAGTAAACAATTTCCTATTGATTAAATAGCTTTCCACCAGTTTATTGGCTATACCTCTTATTCCAAGCTCATCCAGAGACTTCAGAAGAAGATCATGGTCAACTGTATCAAAAGCTTTTCTAAGATCTACAAAAATTACTCCAACATATAGTCCTTTATCTACATATTTGTTGATGGTTCAACAAAATTAAAATTTCGAAACTTTAGCTCGTTTTTTTTTTAATTAACTATATTTAACTACTATTTTGGGCATTTTTTACACTTTTTCTTGAACATATTGCTTAACAGGCTCATTCCCAAAAGATAATCTTAGGCTGCTTAGCTCAAATATGAAAAATTGGTGTTGATGACACATTTTTTGATAAAAATAGTAGTTAAATAAAAAGACCGACCTAAAATTCCGAAATTTTAACTTTGTTAGACCATAACATCAAAATGAAGGTAAATAGGGTAAAAACTTATAGACCATTGGAAAGGTCCAACGATTCAACGATTATTTTATATCATAATCATTAACGTTCTGAAGTTACAGGGCTATAGATCGAACATACCCAAATATCTATAAGTTTCGTTATGACGAAAATCGTTAGAACCCCCCCCCCCCACCGGTTTTCATGAAATATTGATAATTTTTGGTCACATGTTGTTGCTGTAATCCTATGATATTTGAACGTTTTGCTATGAAGAGATTAAGTGGGAGAAGTCATGCTGGATTCTCTGATATTTTCGGGAAAAATGAGCATTTTATTTGAGAGGAACTTTACATTTCCTTTCAACATCTGGGCCGAAGCGAAATTTATCTTTTTCTTTAAAATGGGAGGTAGTGTGACCCGAAGTACAGTATTATGAATAGGTTGAAAGAATTTTGAAGGATTTAATAAGATTTTGTCGTTCGGGTAATCCTACGTTCTCTCGATTTTTGTTTTTAACTCGTTGTCTCAGTTGTATTACAATAGTGCATAGCCAAGTTCTTTATGCAAAAGACGAAAGTATATGAAATTACTTGTTTCATTCTAAAAAACACCAAAAAATTTCCAATTTTGATCTACTGCTTCTTAACTTGTCATTAAGTTAACTTTAGTATTGTGTTCTTTGTGCCGTACTTTCCTATACATTTCACAATATTACGCCACCTAATAGGGAAACATGGTTCGTAATGGGAAAACCTTATATTCCATACACCTTAAGATTGCATGTGGAAATATCGCAAAATAGTATATAATATATCGAGGAAATAGTAAATTCTTGAGGAAAATTTCAAGTTGGATAGGGGAACATTACTTAGAGTAGAGTCGCATTGAAATATAATATTGATGACGAATCGCGAGTCTACTTTTTTAGCTATTTTTATCTGCCGTACTCATATGTAACTTAGGAAAACAAATCTATATTACTTTACCAATGTATAAGATATTCCTGGTTTTCGTTTTCAAGAATGAGCTTAAATACTGGAAAAACGTTTACTCCTAGAATTGCTACATCTCAAAAGATTAATTTCTCAGTTTCATGAAGGCGACGATTAATACTCCGTCTCATAATACACTGTTATAAATGAATTTGAAATTTTCCATTTCTTTCCCGGTAGTTAGAACAGTCTTGAGTATCTCTCCATATTCTGAAAGCCTTCAATATCGAGAAAACAGAAAATTTCAAGTTTGTTTAAAGTTTTGATTGAAACATAGTGTATAATATACACACCTGACTATGAGCATTTCTTTAATTATTATTTATTTATTTATTTATTTAATTATTTTTATTTGAAATTAGGGGGCCAAAGCACTGCAATTCATCTTTCACGTCCTCAATCGTTGGTGCTTAACCTTAAGGTTAAGAGTAGAGATGACTAGGCCACTAAGACCCTGCGGACACCGCGACCAAAGTTGAACTATTGTGTTCTCCCCTAGAGTAGTTACGCAAAATCTATGTTTTTTACGAGCTGGATTATTGCCTTTGGAGTTAGCTTGCAAGCCTTATTTACAGAGATAAATGCTTCTCCAGTGGCTTGTAATCTGTAAGCTGCAGTGCAGGACACTCACATATGATATGCTGCGAGGTTTCATCTTACTCTTCGCACAGTCGACACAGTTCGCTGTTTCAGTTGCCTATTATCTTCAAAAAATAGCTCCTTTCGTGTTTAAGAAGTTGCTATCGAGAGAGGTATAGATAATTTATTAGAACCGCTGCAATAACTTTTGAGCGTATGGTTATTTAACGCTTTCATAAAATTATAATCTGATTGCTTCCCCTCGCACCAACTTCACACCACTTCACTGCTCACTGGTCTTTCCCCCCCCCCCCCGCATCACTACAAAATATTTAATTTAATTTATTTTCCTTATAGGATTCAAATGGCAAAGACAATTAGTATTTAGATCTAAACTAACAATGCATACGGCCTATGATCGAAAAGATAATGCAGAACCAGCGAGTATAACTGCATTAACAGTTTCAAAAGATCACAAAGTTTTATATGTTGGTAAGTGACAAAAATTTAACGAAATCTCTATATAAATACGATTTTAATGTAAAACATTTAAATAATAACAACAAAAAAACAGGTGATGCACGTGGTCGAATATTTTCTTGGAGTGTAACCGAACAGCCTGGAAGAGGTGTAGCTGATCATTGGTTAAAAGATGAAGGTGCCGATCAATGTGTAAAATGTCATATCAAGTAAGTTAAAAATTAATCTATTTTTTTTTTTTTTAATTTTTATAATATTTCACCCATTTCACTATTCGAATAGATTCAACCTATACGAACGAAAACATCATTGTCGTAATTGTGGGCAAGTTTTTTGCAATAAATGTAGTCGATTTGAATCGGAAATATCACGGCTACGAATTCTTAAACCTGTTCGTGTATGCCAAATGTGTTATAGTTCGCTACGACATCATTCCACAGAATCTTAAAAGAATTTTTTTCTTTAAATTTCATTTATTTTTCTATTTGTTTTTTTTTTTTGAGGATTTAAAAATGTACGGTCAGAGTTTTGCAAAATGAGGTATGAATATTTTTGAATTAATCCAGCACAAGAATATAAAGTAGAAGAAAATATGTGTATTATGAGAGAGTAGCAGTAAAAGAAGAGGGGGAAAAAATAATAATTAGTTTAAGCAAACAAAATTATATATATATTATATAAAAAAAAAAGTAATGTATGTTAACGGTAAAATGTTAGATAAGTTAATAATGAAATTTATATAACGAAAATGAAAAACAATAATATCAGTAGTAGAGAGCTGTACACCTGTAAAATGTATAAATACAACAACAACAACAAAAAGTGAGTTAATTAGTAGTAAGTAGAAAAATTTATTTCCAAGTCAAAAAGTGTGTTAAATTTATTTGAAAATGCCGATGACGATGATGATGAGGATGATAATTATACAGAAGAACAAGACAAAAACATAAAAGTAAATGTAAATTAAAAAAAAATAAATAAATAAAAAATCAACAGCAAAATTAAAAATTTGCGCGTAGATCAAGTGATTAGAGAAAGTATTTATGTAGAAAACAGAACCTTTTGTAATGATTCCTATCAGAGTCTCCTGTGTGTATTGTTCCAGTTCTACAAAAAACAAAAACATGAATCTTGTAGTGAAAATTATTGAATAAATTTATTGTAAACATAATAAATTAGCAAATAAGTAAGGGAAAAACATATTTATTACAATAAAAACAAAATGGAAAATTAGAATTCTATAGAGTTACGAGTTACTGTGGGTGGTTATAGTCAATGTATTGAAAGTGCTCTCCGTCGTCGTGTATGTAAAGTCCAAATCACCAGTATTTAAATTAAAAAAATAAAAACAAACAAAAAATGCTCTGAAAGCAAAATTATTCTGAATATTAATTATATATATGTATGTATATGTGTTATGTACCTACCTAATTTGTTGCATGTGTTCACATATATTTCGATGAAAGAAAAAAGAAAACTACATTTGTTGGCATTTAAAATTATTTTGTTTTTATATACATAGCAATAGCAGAAGAAAAAAATTTTTTTCATTCATTATAGACTCTGTTTCAAAGCAATAAACGAATTTGAAAATTTCCATTTCTAGAGAACAAATACAATCTATAATAAACAGTTTTCAAAATATGGAATGGCACTCAAAACTGCGCCATACGCACTGGGTAAGTTGTCAAGTTGTAGTCAAAACGTATTTCAGCTATGTAAATTAAATTATCATTACCAAAAATTACCAAAAACACAGGTTGTATTCGTTCTGGCGAATATTTTATATTCGTTTTGAAGCTTTGCAACAGAGTATATTTTAGCACTTTCTTAAGACTGACTTTAAAAACAAAGTAAACAAGATTTGTTTACCTTGTATTATATATTATTCTTCAATAAATTCATTTTTACATTAAAGGCGATAATTTTTGAATTACAATTAATTTTATTTATAATCAAAAATAAATATTTAAAAAACCTAAGCAATTCTGTTGATATTTTCATTATTTTTTAAGAAGTATAAATTAAAAATTAAAAAAAAAAAAAAATGGTAAATTGTGTATATTTATTCAAAAATTTTAGAGACTATTGATTGGTTGATTGATTACAGGCAAAACGAATTGTTTTTATATAATAATATATTGAAACCAAGGCTATCATTGTGATTATTATTATGAAAATATTATTAATAGTTTTAAAAAACATAATATTATTATTATTGTAGCCTATAAATATTTATAAATTTGTTTTTCATTTTTTTTTTTTAATTAACTTGGTATTATTCTGCAGCAGCTCTTGTTTTTTTAGTTTTTACAATATAATTACCAATTTCAAAATTAGTTTTTGGTAATTTATGTGCATTACATTTATTAATGTTTCTGATTACAAGTTTATTATTTGTCATACATATTTAAATTTTTGTTACTTTATTTTTTGTATTTTTTTTTATTTATTTACTTGAATAAAAATATTTAAAATTGCTATCAGAATTGATTTGTGTTTTGTATTTGTGTGTGGTAATCAATGGCATAACTAGGTAGGGTCCAGGGTTCGTCTGCTCGCCCCCACCCACCCCCCAGAATGCGGACTGGTCCACTCCAGGAAATTATAAAAAAAAAAAACCTATAAAACATTTATCAATTCATACAATCTTAGGCCTAATTAAATTCGGATCGGAATCGAAAAGGCTTTTCTTTAAGAAAATCTATTGAAATCTTTTTACAAATTTTTAATAGCAGTTCTGAGATTGCTATGATTCTACTGAATTTCGAACATTTCGATCATTGTAGTAAATTTGAAAAAACTGAAAACATAAATTAATAAATACTTCTGCTCAAATTTTTACAAGTTGCTGCAAGCAGTTCTTGGCCTTCACGGCCGGATGTGAACGGAATTTTTCGCTATGTGTCGAGTTAAGAGTAACTATGCCTTAGGAGAGATTTTTGAATATGGCACTTCTAAACATTAAAAAAACGAAATAATTAAAAGCAAAGTAACAGCGACAGGTGCTAAATAAATTTGCAGAAAAAATATCTTAAACTAAAGGTTTTATAGAGTTTAAATATAGGTAGCTCCTTATTAGTGCTGAGGTACTAGTACAAGTCCCGATACTGGTACTTACAAGTTTACACGTACAAGTCCAGGTACTCAAAGTCCCATATATAATTTATTTTTCCCGGAAGGGAATCGAATCTACACTTGTTAGAATCGGTCAATGATTGAGAACAAGATTATTTTTAACGATTCTGAATCAAATCATAAATACAAGAGGAAAAAACAACCTCCTCGTCCGCGGTTTGAAACCACGACCTTCCACCTGCCGAGCGACTGCTCTTACCACTGTGTATGTTCGATTCCCATCCGGGAAAATAAATAAAAATTGAATTTACAATTTATTTGTGCGCTTTCATCATTACTGGTTAATGCCAGCTGAAAGCAAACATGGCTTAGCAGGCTAGTTACAAATTAATAAGTGCAAGTGGGGTAATCATCTGTTTTGTTAGCTCAGTGGTAAGAGCAGTCGCCCGGCAAGCGGAAAGTTCCAGTTTCAAACCCCGGACGAGGCGGTTGTTTTTTCCTTTTGTATTTATGATTTGATTTAGAATCGTTAAAAATAAAGCTTCTTAAAATTCTTCTGTTCTCCATCCCATATATAAGCTTAAGTACCCTATAAGTACCAAAGTATGCACTTATTACAAATACCGCCTTAACGCGAGATACTTCAGCTCTTGTAAATTATTTAAATACGCCTTCTAGAAACTTCAAACAATCTTACAGCATTCAGTAAAATAGAAAAGAAATTCGTGCAATATATGAGTGACAGCAGGACAGAAATTGATATACTGAATTGATATCCTTTGTTGAAAAGGTTGGCAATCATGTTCAACATCCCGTTCTATTCCTCCTCACTTGGTCTTTCAGCTCTTGTAAATGCTCCATGAAAGAATCATTATCGGATGCCACATTTGAAAAGCTTGTTTTGCTAAAGGCAAACTGAAATACTGTATAAACAATTACAATTATTATTACTATTATTATTATTATTATTAACTATTATTAATTCTAATAATTAAAACAGCAAAAGCTTACACGATTCTGTTTCCTTTCATATCTTTTTGCAACATATTTTATGATATTTCGTAAATGGAAACCTCATCCATTCATGGAGCTGGCTATATTTTTATCAAAACTCTGATTTGAGTTTTTGAAAGCTCTTGAAACTATATTATTAGAAAGCGTACATAAATAACTAACAAGAACTTAAGTATGTTGCGGTATGGCGGTATTACGTGCTCACTTAGGTACTGAAAACCTGATATGTAGCACTTATAAGTACCAGTACCAGTACTTGGACTTGTACTTGAAAATTTTTAAGTACCAGTATCGGAACTTGTATATTTGAAAATAGTCCAGTCCTGGCACTGGTACTTGTACTTGAAATGGGCATTATGCAGGGTGTCACTATCATATCAGTTTCGTGCATGGAGCTTGAGGATTCTGACTTATTTTCCTTTAATACGTGAGAGGAGGAAAGGAGGGGAAGTGGAAAACAAAGGTCTATGTTAATTAAACGACACCACTTTCTTTTATTTTTATTTTAAAATTGTGCAAATTTTATTTTTCAAATAAATACTACTTGCAATGATTTAAAAAAAATTGAATTCCATCGGATGTTTTTTTGTCGAGTGTATGGAATATATGAGTATCGCTTGGGTTCATTAGAACTACGATATGTACTAATTTATTTTCACAATAATTTAAATGCTGACTAAACTAAAATTAACAAATAGAAAAGGAATCAAGGATAGCCGAATGTTGACAGACTAAATTGATTGAATGCTGATAACTTATATCAAAGAACATCTAACAGAAAGAATACGCATCACGTATATTGAAAAGTTTTATATGGCGGGTCGTACCATTACGACCCGCTCTCACAAATTGTATGAATATTCTTTGCTTATTAACGATCCGCTACTCACCAGTCACCGGTGGTGATATTACGACCCACTTTCACAAATTTTACGAAAACTCTGCTTTGAATCGGTGTTCGGAGGTGGTTGTGAAGAAAATTGCCTCCAAAATGGGAATTTCTGGGCACTTTTCCCACAGATTATAATGCAATTTCGCACATTTTTTCCATGGGACGAAAAGCCATAGAAATACAAATAAAGTAATATTTCAAAACAATTTCAAATAAACTTCATATATAACAGTTAACCAAAAAAAGCTCACTCATGAGAAATAAAAGTATGTTCGTGTTATATTCGTATTTTTCATTGTTATGGATCATATGTTGAGAGTGATTGGCTTTGGACGTGAAGTCCCAGCTGTCAGCATGAGCTGACAGATCACTCGGTGGATAGCGTTGACTGCAGGGCGGCACGATAGCTCACCTCAGCTATTGCAGGAGAGTGTGGGGAGTCTCCACGAAAACGTGCCGCTGTGCCACCGGCCATATACAAAAACAAAATCGTGCCTTTAAGCCAAAAAGGAAGCACACACTCGGTCCTGAAGGGACCATTACACCACTTACCCTTTCTTTAGTGAAGGCGCCGATGTACTGCCTTTTACTGCGTGCCCCATCCACCCAACGACACTGAGCAGATTGTTTTCAGTGTCCCTGTGATAACCTGAAATGAGAGAAGAGTACCGCACCTGATCGACCCTCACGCTACGAGGGCACCGGGAGAGCGAAAGGAAAGAAAAAGCTTTACCACTTCATTCGTTATAAACGCTGTATTATTTCAAACTGTTATTATCATAGGGGATGCTAGGTGTAATTCAGCACTTCAGATATGAATAAGGAAATATTTAAAAAAAATGCTATACATATGCGAATTTCATCACACCAAGCTATTAATATCACATGACCGCGATGTATGCCAGTCATTGAATACAACATGAATAAAGAAATATTTTTAAAACTGTTATATGTGAAATTCATTAAATCAAAATATTACTATCATATGGAATGCTAGGTGCAATCCATCAATTCAGATATTAATAAAGAAATATACATATTTTTTTTAAATGTTATAGATGACATGTTGCAATTATAATTTCGTCAAGTTATTGAATATTCGTAAATTCTTCGAGAGGTAGGTATCAAGCCCCTACCCCTACATAGGACAAATTCCTTTTTGTTTTCCTTTTTTTTTTGTTTTTTTTCTTTTTTTTCAAAATTTTGATAAAAATTGCACTTAATTTTTTTCTATTGGTGGAGGATCCATCGCCGAGGCGCCTCCGAGGTGCTCCGCTGCCCTGTTAAATTAAATTTTTCTTTTTTCGTTAACTAAATATTTCCTAATCACCTCCACTGATCTGATTCTGATCTGTTTGTACTTAAGAATATGACTGATAGTCTTAAAATTATTCTCTAACTGCAGACTATAATATACATTTCATGCGCGTGAGTCTCCATTATTACAGCTGGTGTTCCTGGCTTTGAGATATCCTGAGTGAGACATGCGTGAGGCACGTTTGTGGTAAGATTTGTGGCGATGTAACGTGGGCCAACTCTGTTTAATATTTGTGAAGATAAAACCGCTGTAACATGGACCACATGTCAAAGTGTGTGACGATAGGAATGCCGTGACGTGAGCCCCCTTTTACCATCTGTGGCGATAAAGGAAATACTGTAGCGTGAATGTAAGACGGTAGGGAGGATTGCTGTAACGTGAGCCCGTCTTTCTAATTTGTGTGGAGATAAAGAAAAATGCTGTAACATGGGCCACGTTTTTATAATCCCGCACTATAAAATTCATAGGTTATGCAAGTCTTTTGAAAAAGTATTCAAAATTATTACCTGTCGTTTGGAAATCCCATGATATTCCGCGTGACTAATCTTTCTGGGGACCCACGCTGGATCTAATTTGTAGGAGAATCTGTGCCTGTAATCTTTGTACCACTACAAGCAAAAGTTTCAATAATTTTTTGTTAAAATTTTATTCCTGTCCACGGTAACGCTCGAGTCTTATTTTTTCAATTTTTTATATTTTTCGTTCGTAGAAATTTCCGATTGCTATGTTCACTGCACAAGAAAATTTCTTTGTCTCTTCCGCAAGACTTGACAAGACGGAAAAAGAATCTTCTTCTTCCTCCCTCTTTCGGGTGCGTTCAGCGCGCCTCGTTCACTATCCATGCAGAAAGCAGTTCGCGCCACCTCATGCTGCTACGAGTCGCTTAGACGTGTGTCTAGCTCAGTGTAGCATACTGCTACATGCAATATGCTACGACCATAACATCATTATATTTTGTTACTTATATGTAGTAGGGAACTTCCGTCAGGGTTGGACACCCTTTCGACTTTTACTCATAACTGCCGTTTATGGAAGAATTTGGTCAATCAAAGCACATCTGTTCAAAAGTCGGGGAAAAAGGAATACTTTTGCTGAACATTGGGTAAAAAGTGAAGAAAAAATATAGAAATTTAAAAAAAAAAGTGAAATGCTGTTAAGGCTGACCAGTGCTGTCTGGGTTGGCCAGTGCTGTCTAGGTTGGCCAGTTAACGAAAAATGACCTGGAAAAATAAATTGAATAAAATGAAAAGCTGAATCTGTTGCATTTTTCTGTTTTTTTAATAAAATTTGAATGGCACATAATTCGAAATAACATTCTCGGCAAATGTTGTTATATTGACACACTTAAAATGCACTTCGATTTTGCATTGTCCTAAGAGGGCTTTTTCTGCGCTTTTTTGGCGGGCATCTTCCTTTAGCTGGTGTTTTATTGGCGAACTTCGTTGGGATTGGTGCTGAGCGCTTTCAGGGCGTCTTCCAAGCACACAATTACAGTGGGCCAACCCTGACTATACAAAGTGGTCAACCTTGACGATAAACGCCATTTCCGCATCATGTGACACCACAACCAAACATGTTCCTATTGGTTTATTTTCAAGCATGAGCCACAAAACACATTCACAATGCTTACCTTGTTGATTGTATATTTTCTTCTCACTTTCTGGCCGTATTCACTATTGCTAAAAAAACTTTTTTTGGAATTTCAAACTACTGTGTGCACAGCACATACTTTGCGTTCACGTTCCAAATCTTCAATATCACGAAAAGTATGCTGTTACTGAGAGAAGTTTTCCCCCGCTAGAACATTGGTGGCGCTAGTGGTTAAAACTAAAAAAAATCCCAGATGGCCTGCTTAGACGACAGGCCAACCCTGACGACATTCCCCTACGTATTCTGAAGGGTCCATTTGGGAAAAAGAGTGCGTTAAAAAATTTCCTGAAACGTTTTCCTAGAAGCTTGCAGCGCTCCTACTCTATCCTTCTAAAGAAGCACTCCAGAAGGTATGCTAAATGATGACCGAAGAAGATTTTTGATGACCTGTTTTGAAAAGTTTTTATGAGTTTTTTGAATAATCATCGCAGTGCTTATTATTTAATGTCATAAGAGGCCTTCAAGACTCCTTCCCGAGAACAGTGTCTTGGCGCTTGCAACTGCAAGCATGCCTATGAGGCAAGGACGTGGGTATGAAGAAAGGCAGCGGTACATGCTTCCGAATAATCTCTTCAGTAGACTAAACTTCTATAGAACTTCCAAGTGATGGCTATAGAAACTCTTGAGTTACTAACTAATTTTTCTGGATAGAGCTTCCAAATTATACCTTAAAAGCGCTTGAATTGTATTTCTTTCAGAATCGCTGGTTTTTTGTCTCAATGGGGTGCGCTTGTCGCTTCTACTCATTCAAGTTCTTAAAGCTTTTATTTTAGAAGTGCGTGGTTTTGAACGTGCATTTAATACGAATTCATTACGTTATAAAGACCATTTATTAGACATAAGGTTACGTTCTCTAGCTATTCTACAGCTCAGATTACTTTCAATTTGATAATTAATAAACGAGAAAAAGCCATAACTGCTAATGTCAAGAGCTCTCGCGTGCTCGACATACTAGAACGCTTTCCGGAATAATCTATTCCAGCCTAAATTTACAAAAGAAACTATGAACAAAAATCGAGCTCATTACTACTAACGGAATTCATTTCAGGGTCAACAAGACTAAGGTTACTACATGAAATTGTCAATAAGAATTATTCCCGAAGCACCAGTTTCACAAAAGAATAAAAGAAATCTAGCTCACTAGTATTATGCATATACAGGGTTTTCCAATAAGAGGTGTTATTTTAATTAGCCAGCTATTTCGGTAGATGTCACTTTTGGAGCTGTCATTTTTTGACATTTGACAAGTAGAAACTACGCCATTAATAAAAGTGGAACGATACACGATTCAACAACGCATTGAAATTATTAAAATTCACTATAAAAATGGTGAAAATGTGGCAGAGACGGTTCTTAAAACTCAAACATTTTTGAGTCGTCGTGAAGCACCTTGTCGGACCGCAATACAGAAATTGGTAGAAAAATTCGAGCTGTCGCGACAAGTTAGTGATGTGAAGAATAAAACCCGTGCACGTCGCTCAAGAACAGCCGAGAATATTGCTGCTGTAGCCGAAAGTGTTGAAGAAAACCCAGGTTTGTCCATTCCTCGTCGTTCTTTGGAATTAGGCATTCCACAAACGTCATTACACCGTATTTTGCATAAAGATTTGGGTCTTAAGGCTTATAAAGTTCAGTTAACACAAGAACTCAAGCCGGCCGGTCATCAACAACGTCGAGTCTTTGTTGATTGGGTCCTTGAAATGCATGAAAATGATCCGGAATTCCATCGAAAACTCATCTTGAGTTATGAGGAGCATTTCCACCTCGATGGCTTCGTCAACAAGCAAAATTGTCGCATCTGGGGCTCGCAAAACCCAAGAGTTATTGTTGAAAAGCCTCTCTATCCTCAACGTGTGACTGTTTGGTGCGGTTTATGGTCCCCCGGGGTCATTGGACCTTACTTTTTCGAAAATGAGGCTGGAGCAACAGTTACGGTGAATGGATTGCGCTATCGACAGATGATTAATGATTTGTTATGGCCGGAATTGGATGGTATTGATCTGGACAACGTTTACTTTCAACAAGACGGCGCTACGTGCCATACAAGCAACGAAACCATTGATCTTTTACGGGAAAAGTTTCCGGACCGTGCTATCTCTCGAAGAGGTGATCACAATTGGCCACCGAGATCTTGTGACTTAACACCTTGCGACTTCTTTCTTTGGGGCCACTGAAAGAGAAGGTCTACGCCAACAGCCCAGCGTCGAGTCAAGACCTCAAAGATAGAATTCGTGAGGCTATCGAGGACATAGGGCAGCTACTTTGCGATTTGGTTATGGAAAATTTCATGAAAAGGATATGGTCCTGTAGGCGTAGTCATGGTGGTCATTTGGCTGGTGTTATTTTTCATTATTAACGGCATACCTTCCTCTTTATAATGAAATAAAGATCCAATCATTTATCTCAAAAAATGGCATTTTACTTTGAATATCAAAATAACACCTCTTATTGGAAAGCCCTTTATATGGCCAATACACGAAAAATCTTCGAAATAGTCTCGAAAAGACGAATCGATATCGAGTCGTTATTTTAATTCGAATTAGCGTTCTTTTCCCTTCATTTTCAGCTCGAGATCGAATCGCGAACGACTTGGAGATCGAAGTTAAACTCCGATTAAGCGGATCGATTCCGATTCGATCCTCAATCGTAATGTTTGCTGGGTACATAAATAATTGCCTATCTAACAACCCTAAGTAACCACAATTCCGATGTCCTCACATTTTCCAAACTATACTACAAAAATATTGGACAGAATTCAAATATTTATCCAAAAAATTAATTCTAACACAGAACGATGTCTTTACGTGTTCCGAAATTTTATCCTGCTCTATTTGATCATTCCTAGAAAAATCTACCGAATTTCCATAGAAATTTTATATGAGATCAGAATTGGAAAAGTAGTGGAAAATTTTGGACAATATTTAAAACTGTTCTTTAATTTGTCCATTAATTTTTTTTGAAGAATTCCAAATATGAAAACATATGGAAAAAGTGTGGAAATATTGCAGAAAAAGTAGAAATTCAAATCTTTACTTTGTCCAAAGAAATCTCCATACTCTTTCCTTGATTGAAGAAACAGCGGACAACTACCGGACAAAATTTTTGGTAAATTTACCGTTCTTTTTATCAACCTTTTGCCTTTTTTTTTTTGTTGGAAAAAGTGTGACTGTGGAACGGAAAAATTTAGACATGCTATGGTTATTGTTCAGAATGAATTTGTACTATATCTAGGCGTTATCCAATATGGTGTCGTGAAATCACATGAATTTAGTGTTGCGTTCTTGTAAGTGAAGTGAATTTTGTATTGGGATCAAATTTGGCAAATAGATGAAAACAAAGGTGAGAAAATTGCTTTATATTTAATATTATATATATACAGGGTGTCCCATACGTACCGCTTTTCCTTTATACACCGGATTCCTCACTCAATTTCGAGAAAAAAATTGTATGGGAGGAGAGTCGGAAAATGCACGGTGAGGGCGGTAGGGGGGTTTTGTGATTTGTGTTCTTTCTATCCTAATACCATGTAACTTTCGTGTAACTTTGTTGTTATACACCCTATGAAGGTGACTTGCACCTCAGGTGATAGTAAACCCTCTACGGTTTCCAACAAATGTCCAATCACCCCTCTATTCCTTTTCCGTCGGCAGTTATAGGACGTCAAAATCAAAACATTAGAAAATTTTGCAATTTGTTTTTCAACGATTTTCCCGCTAAAAGGCAAGATAAGGATAGCACTTTCTTACACGATTTCGAGACCTCCGAATGTTACCTTTCTTTTGATCCTCCATATGTACCTACCTAAATGCTACCATTTTTGAGATATTCCCGTTTTTATGATGCATAATTTCTCTAATTTTGCTAATAACAATAGAAATCGCGTCTAATTTATGCAATTCCACGCAAATTAGCAAAAAATTCATAAATTTATGAATCATAGAAACGGGAATATCTCAAAAACGGTTGCATTTAGGTAGGTACGTGTGCATAGTCAAATTAAAGATAACATTCCGGGGTCTCTAAATCTTGTAAATAAACTGTATATTTATCATGTATTTTAGCGGGAAAAACATTAAAATTTGAAAAAAATAGGATGTTTTTTCCAATTTTTGGACTTTGACGTACTACAACTTAAGATTAAAGGTGACAGTAGGGCTGGTTGGACATACATTGCAAAGCTTAGATGGTTTGCTATCAGCTGAGATAAATCTCGCCTTGATAGGGTGTATATCAAAAAAATTACAAAGTGTAAAGTGGAAACAGTACTAAAAATCCTAAACCCCCTACCGCCCACACCGTGCATTTTCCGGCTCTCCTACCATACAATTTATTTCTCGAAATTGAGTGAGTAATCCGGGGTATAAAGGAAATGCGGTACGTATGGGACACCCTGTATATATATAATGATAAAATTTAATGTGGTAGTTTGATAGGTATAACTAAAAGCTCACATTTTTCTATTAAATATATTAAAAAGTGAAATGTCGCGTTATTTGCAATTTGTCGTGTGTGTGGTGAAATAATATTTATGCAATTATTTTGTTTAATGCACAAAGAGTAAAAGAAATTATCTTTTTTCATATATATGATCTAAATGTAGTGTAATTATATATCTTTACTTTGTCCAAAGAAATATCCGTAGTCTTTCCTTTTTTAGAAAAATTGCGGATAAATATTGGACAAAGTTTTATTCGAAGTTACTTTTGTCATTATTGATTAGTTAAATACTCGTAATTATAATTTTGTGTACGACATGAACTAGAAGTAAAGGAAATCAAGAACAATATTCTTTTTATTTATTTAGTAAAGTAGTATTTTCTATTTACTTTTAGAACTTTCCGTGGAGAGATTTGGAGTACAACAAGGGATAGATGTGCAAGATAAATTTCGCAAAACCCTATGTAGATTAAAAGACTCCGTAAGGAAAAAGTGAATTAAGATATAAATTTAGTTATTTTATTACTTTTAAGAGTAATAACATTTTCGGAACTGGAGCAAAATCACCCAGCTCTGAATAAATTTAAGATTTCTTCCTTTCTTTTTATAACTGAATTGTTTTTTGGTTTTGTTTGATTGAATTTCTTATAAATATAAATAAATTTTATTTTGTTAGCAATAATATATTTAAAATGTTTTTTATTTATTATATGTAGTAGGGAGAAATTATGAAGACTCTGAAAATTCTGAATTCTAAAGAATTTCTGTGGAATAATTCTGGAGAATATCCGGACAAAACCTCCATAGAGTTTCCGTGGAATATATCCGCTAAATTTCTAAAGATATTGTTCTTATTATTTCTGAAGAATTTGTGTGGAATAATTCTGCAGAATATCCAAACAAACTCTCCATACAGTAGGTATATCTGCGGAAAATATCCGCTAAGTTTCCAAAGGCATTTTTCTTATTATTTCTGAAGAAATTTATTGGAATATAATAACAATCCCATAAAATTCTTTTGACATTCTTGGGAATATTCCACGTAAATGATTTTTCGGACAGGAAAATTTCCTATGAACATCTCCCAAGGAGCATTGATTTAACGTGGAGACGTCGTTGTTTCGAAACATGTTTCCATTTGGAAACAAGTGTTTCGAAACAACTACGTTAATGTGACATCTACGATACGGAAGTGGAGCAACGCAATTCCTAAAAAGATATCTTTTAGGAATATAAGGGAGTTATTGTTTCGAAACTATGACGTTAATATGCCTAAATCTGCCCTTTGAGTAACACTCATGCATAATTGTCATGTGTGTATTCGCATTACATTTTCTTTTGGTATGTTGATCAAATACATATGATATTTAATATGTATATGAATCAAAAAATAACTCAAAACGGAAATTATCATATTCTTATATAATTATTTCATAGGACTTTCCGAAAAAAATTTGTTTATTTCTTTAGATCAAAAATTTGAACGCAGAAAAATTCTTCGTCAATATTCATATATTAGTTCGATAAAAAATGCTACTCCCTCTGAAAAATTAACTTTTAACAACATTAAAATTTAATTAATATTTATTTAAAAAAATTATTATCTTCCATATGACATGAAAAGTTATCTTCGTATTTTTCCCGTAATTTGAAATGAAAGAAACTAACATCCTTTTGGAGAATTTCTACCTAATTTCATACAAAATCAATTTTTAACTTTTCAATATAAATCATTTTAAGACACCGCCATGTTAGAAGAATCGTTTAGCCAAAAGTTTCAAAATGAGAATTTTTCCCCGTCTGTTTCCTTGCAGGTGCCTAATATGACACGATTACTGTAGTTGTGTTCCATAAGTTCCCGAATACAAACTTTTCCTTGTTTGTGTCTAAAATGGCTTCCGTATTTTCTTTGCAAGTACCTAATATGACACGATTCCCGCCTTGTGCTTACGAAAGTTCCTAAATAGAAACTTTTCCTTGTTTGTGTCTGAAATGGCCTCCGTATTTTCTTGCAAGTGCCCAATATGACAGGATTCCCGCCTTGTGCTTACGAAAGTTCCTAGCTTGCACTTTTTGATTAAACATTATATAAACAACACTTTTAATTCTCATTTGACGTTTAAATTTTCAAGCACGCAATTAATATTTGTGTATTCCCAAATAGAAACAGTTTTAGTAAGTTCTTGCCTTTTGTTCTCAAAATGACTCCTACAAATTTTGAAACATTTTAGTCACAGTTGCTTTAAGAGTACTAGTTCCAAACAAGAAACTAATCAGTCGAAAAAAGGGAAACATTTCCTATAATGGAACGTAATAATTACTACTTATTAGGAATAGTTACTAAGTTAGGAATTGTTTCAATTTAGGTACGAGATAGGTATTTCTACTTAAATGTGTCCATTATATGCCCAATTGGTAATTGTTATTTAAAAGGAATAGTTACCAAATTTTTCCACACCAGCTTTAACTCCTCGACGTTATCATAACGTCATGGTGTGCAGAATGAAACATTAAGAAACAGCTAGGCACAAAATGCTTCTTGGGCTGTTGAATGTCCTAGGGCTTGGTTACTAGGGAAAGTAGTAAAAAGTAGCAAAATATCGATAGGTTTTTACATTTCTGTAACTCAAACTTAGTAGAAAAAAATATATTCGACACTCGATCTACCTTGGAACATAACTAACAAGTTAAATGTTTGTAGACTTTATCATAATTAAAATAAATTCAACTATATCATAAAAGTTACTAAAATATAGTTACATACCTGATGTTGAAGGTACCATTGCTATAAAATATTATTATTAATAAATTCGTTCACAAACTCAAGTCGAAAACAATTTTAAATAATGATCAAACCGCATCACTTGTTGTTACCTTGTAACTAGTTACGCGTCAATTGGACGCGTCAATACGGTACGCTAATGACGAACGCAAACAATTGAATACTGTGTAAGTGTGTGATAGGTGTGGGTTTCTAAATTGAATTTCAATTTTGTATTTAATGCCAGATTTGTAGTTTAACTGCCCCCACTGTACGCAGGCGCGTATCCCGACCTGCACCCTAGGGGGGGTCACAACTAAAATGCTCGAGGGTGGTGAAATAGTCGGAAGAAGTAGCTTTTAAAATTTTTTTGTAATGGTATTTACATTATATCACAAAATCTAATTTTCGGTTTGATTTGGAAACCCAATCGATAATATTATTCACATCAATCACAGGGTGGACATTAAGGACTCATAACCAGATACTCCTTCTCGTGCAGAGATTGTACAAATAGGTGTTGACGCAGGCGATTCTATCACGGGTGTAGTAATTGACTGAGAGTAAGATCTTGAACCTTGCGACACATTCAAAGCAATGGGAGTAGGAGTGCATGATATGTTACTGACTATTTCTTGTGATATTGCTTTTTCCTGAAAAAAGTTGTCAATGGTCTTATCAGTCTTCAGCTTTGCACTTTCGCTACTATTTTTACCTGCATCGCTAATTAATGTAGCAAGTTTATCCTTCTACAAATTAAAAGTAAACGTGAAGTTAAATTAACCAACACTAATTGAATTAATACGAAAGTACAAGCGAATGGATTTTTATAGTCCTGCCGTAAAAATTGTAGAATCAATTTTCGCAGCACTCGAATCAATCCAAGTGATGGTTTTCAGCCACCAATAATGTATAAAAATTCGAAAGAAAAATTTTCAAGTAAATATCTAAGAACCAAATGTATGATTGCCGACGCTTATAAATATCTTTAGCGACCAAGACCAGCCAAGGCACCTGAATCAATATAACTCTTTGGAACCATGATCGGCCACTAGTAGTACATAAAATCTCGAAAGAAAAAATGTCAATTTTTTCTAAGAAAACTGAATGCAGGTGCCCTTGTCCGAAAGAGTGTACCATCAGAATCAATCCACCAATTCGTTTGGACCGTCGTCGGGTATTTAAAATTCTTAAGAACAATTTGCAAGTAAATTTCTAAGGAAAATTTAATGCTTCCCTACGAACGTAAAATTTTTTAACAAGTCAGGCTTGAATCAGTGTCGCTACGAAAAAGCAGGAACTATGGTTCTATTGGAAGAACCCTAAATCAAAAAATTCGTTAAGTCAGTTTGTATGTGTCTGTTGCGAGAACCTCACCAACTTGTACTATCATCGATTTTATGTCAGAAAATCAAATAGGTATAAAAAAATTTATGATCGCTGACAAATTTCTTAGAAACAATAACACTTTCAAATGTCGGGATCGTGTGCTTTGCATCTATAGGAGTAATCGGCGCAACAAAAATATAAAAGCAATATAATAACTGGGCTGCTAAGCATTGCGTGCCTTTCTCTAAACAAACAAACACTAAGATACATATGTGTTCCAAAATTATTTACCATCTATGATAGATATGTTTCATTCGACACTATATAAAACAGAAGAAAATTCTAAAAACATCGTGCACGTTTCTAAGACGAAGAGCTACGAGTGAATGACTATTATACCCACTGCAGACTCCACTATTAATATTGAAAACAAGGAAAAAATCGCCCAACCCGTTAGCTGTTGCCGCAGATTGGAAAAGTGCGTTACAGCACAAGCATTAATCGCCAGCTACACATTGTATCCGTAGCATACGAAAATCGTTCTGTTAAACATTTGTAGCACACTCTACGTCCAGTGCCACATTCAATTCACCGCGAAGGTGAGGTAGCGCTTTGGGAGGGGTCATGACCCCCATGACCCTCCCCCTGTATACGCGCCTGAACGTTGCTTTACCTTTTATAATCGAACATGATTTTTGTGTAGTTTCGTAAACAGTGGCAATATCTATTACTTCTTGGAGAGTAGAGTTAGATTTTGTAGAGTAGCTCTTGATACTGCATCATGTGTGTGGGTGTGGAGTAGGTATAATTACATCCCGAATTATTTACAAAAGAGATGATCAGGAAGCACACAGCACGCGTCCACCTACGATGACAGAAATACAGTTTGACAGCCATATTAAAATTACATGTCAAGTAAGTGTATCCTCTTAGCTAATTTAATGGCCGCTAGTTAAAGTTAAGTTCACAACGCCTTATTTATGTCATAAGGGAGATTTCGGAGAACTGATAAGGTAATGTAATGCAAATGCAATTTTTCTAGTATTACCTCGACTGCCAATATTATAAAAATGTGTATCTCAACAAAATCATAAATTTTGTAAACACATCTATCATGTGTACATGTGGATAAGAACCACCCATAATTAGCACATCAACTATTGACAAATTAATCGATTTAACTACTTAATACACCACCCAAAAACTTTTTCAATGACTAAACAAATTTGCGTCATTATACTGAGCTATTCTATATCCCAATAAACACTCAATTGAGCACAATCTCTAAACCTGAAAAACACTTTTCTATTCGAAATCAAATGGAATCTATTCGCCAGAATGAACCGAAGAATAATGATAGCAAGCTTTGTTGTGAAAAATCCTGAATGGACAGGGACCTCTTTCTTCAACTTGGAGCACAATATCCGATTGCCTAACAATAAAAGTGAAGACAGCATCAGGAGATGAATGGGACATAAACCTCATGAGGGCAGAAAATCATAAAAAAAAAGGAAAATAGTAGCGCGTTAAATCCTTGTGTTTGCATGTGTAACACATCAATTTCTCGTATCCACCATCCCCAGAAGGGGTTGCTCTCGTTTACTACAATATAATCACCCTCGGCGCTAATACCTTCATGTGAGTCGAACCACGTGTTACCTTAACAGTCACGCACTATGCACATCTATCTAAAGACCTCACTCCCGGCTATGTTGGCTCCAGTTTCCCATGTATGTACCACTCTCTCCCTCAACATCATCTACCTACTACAGCTGAAGCAGCAGGCCCAGAATCCTTGCACAATACACATATAGGTATATATAGTGATAGTGTGCGATGATATGTTTTGATGTTGGTGGTGTGACCGTGTTTATCCTTGTCGCTTCCTCAGCGGTGTTCTGTTTTTGTTTTCTGTTTTAGTTGTTGTTTGTTATGTTACATTGCTTTTGTTTTTATTTCCCTGTCCCGAAAGGATATCATGCGAAAAGGATCAACGCCAACAACTACTGGGGCGTTGGACCGTATAATGATTACAATAGGATCTATAAGGGAAGTGGCGAGATTAGGTCATGTTTATAACAAACTCCAGGCGAAAAGTTAAACTTTTATCAATTTGTGGACAATATTGTGTAGGATGTAGGAGTAATGGGGGGGGGGGAGCAGGAAGGGGAGCAAGCAAAAAAGTTTTTGTGGCTTTAGATGAGACTTTTAAATTCTGTTGTACATTTGTACTATGAACACACAATAATTTCCAAGAGAGATGAATACATTTCTAATGACTTAAGGATTACAATTCTCCAACTAGCTGGAAAACACCAAGAAAACCAAAGACCGGACGGAGGCAGGGATTCATGTGGTTTTTCATATGCCGCACACTTTACACTGACCATTTTCTATAGAGTGTTTACTGTGGTAGCCCTGTCGTCACCATGAAACAGCTAATGGCATCTCTCCGCATGTTCTAATTCCCATCATCAATTTTTTATTACTATCCCATAGTAGTCCCATAGTAGTCCATTCCGATGCAATACAGTCTACACACTATATATATAGAAGAAAGCATCCTCTTGAAGAAGAATCAAGTGGACATTGCACTTCATGACAAAAGCAATAACCTTTTGGAGAGGGATGATGTTGTCTTTGGACAAGATAAATACGAAATCGTCTTAAATAAGTTTTCCTTCTCACATGCAAATCTTGTCTTTTCATCTTAATAATTCTATCCTAAAGGATATTATATCGTACCTAAGCTCATTGTGTATCGCCTTAATGTTTGCATTTAATTCTGTCTGTGCGTCTTAAGATGTTGCCGTTGGGTTAGTGGAATGAGATTACTGGAAACTAATAGAGGGATGAGTGTATAGAAATTTCGATTTAAAAGTTGAAGGACTTTTTCTTTCACAAGTCCAGACTTATCAGGAATGTATTTGTGGTGTTATCTACTTTGATTTTAGTTTTATGGAGAATTCTTTACTTCTTGTGAATTTAACAAAACAGCGAAGTAATATATAACTAACTGCTATCGAAGCTGACGTAAGGAATGCATGTAGAGGAAAAAGTTTATGCGGCTTTGGGGGTCTGGAGCATGAAAGAGAGTGTTGTGCATTGGATGCACACGATTGTAAGACCCATACTCAAAAATATCTCTTGTGTATGGTGGATGAGGACGCAAGTGGTGACGGTGATCCGAAAGCTGGTAGGCTTACAAAAGTTATCTTGCCTGGGAATTACAGACTCCAAGCGGTCTACGGCTACTGCTGCCCTTGAGGTCTTATTTAATCTGAATCTTGTATTTTCAGGCAGACCCCAAAAGTGCTGTGTGTAAATTGCACTCATGGGGATCTTGGGAGGATGGATGAACTCGTTCTTCCCATTGGTCATTGTCTGGAACGGGAAAACCCTCTAGGCCGCATGCCACTTGATGCGATCGGTTCTCTGCGGGTTTTCCTGAAAAGGGATCGTGAGCTGAGAGAAGTACCTGATCGAGCCATATCCGGTCTGCTCTAAGATTTTCACCGACGGCTCTCTTACAAAAGAAGGAGCCAGTGCTGATATTTCCTTTCTTGAAACTCACATTGGGCTGAAGTACTCATATGTTAGGCAAACCACTGTTTTCCAGGCTGCCGTTTTCGCCATCGCAATGGCAGCAAATATAGGTCTTAATATAGAGATCTAGGGAAAGGACATTTGCTATCTTCTCGGATAGTCAGGCAACCTTGATAGGTCTGCGTGGCCCTCGGATAACATCTATTTTACTGAGGAACTGCAGGAAGTCTGGAGATAAGCTGGTGCATCCACAACAAGATGTCTCTTCAGTGGGCCCCCGGACACATGGGGATCATGGGGAATACAGCCAGGTGTGTCTCTCATTCCACTTTCTTTGGCCTAGAGCCCGTTGTAAGCGTTGCCTACTCGGTTATCGAGCGTCAAAGCGGATGTTCGCAAGTGTACAAAACGTTTTCTTGGTGGCCCTAATAGGAATTTCACTGACATTCTTTTGGGGCTTGCATGGAAGGAAAAAATACAGAGCTGTGGTTGACATCATCATCAGTCGCAGCTTGCTTCACGCTCATCGAACAAGCATGGGAGTTGCAGACAGCCCTAAGTGTCTATCCTGCCTGGAAGGAGAGCCTGAGACTACCGAAGATTTTCTATGCCCTTATTCGGCCTTTGTCAGCCTGGAACGTTTGGGTTTGCCTTCCTATTTGTGGATGAACTGAAAGATTTACCTCACATCTAACTGAAGTGCTTCACTAAGATGACAGAAAGGTTTTGGTGAGAGGGTTTCTATCAGGTTAGCACAATGGGCCGCCTTGCCCTCCGTTCTTGGGACGAGAGCGTCCCCCTGCCTTTGAATTAAAAAAAAAAATGCTATCGAAAACATTATTAGGATTTTCTAAGTTTGTCTTTAATGATTGAGCAAACTTTAATGAGATCTATGAAGGTACATGGAGAGCATGGAGAAAAATGACATGGACAGTATGGAGGGGAAATGGTACAATTGTAAAATATACATTAGTATATGAGCAAATTGAAAACTTTTGTGGAGTTTACAACAGAGCATTAGAATAAGGGGTCAACATGAAACCCAATAAAGCATCATGAGATAATACTGATTGCTGATGTTAAAAAATAAACGATTTGCATTAGCTGATCATGAACCTTTTTGAGGACTAAATGAGCTTACGAACCTTCGATTAGAGCAGAAATCATTGAAAGCAACATCGTAAATTGCTATTATGCTCGGATAAATTGGAATAGAATTGATGTCGAAAAAGAAAAAAGTTATCTCCAGAAAGCATCGTTTGACGTATATGCAAAACAGAATATTTTACTCGCGCAACGGGAGAAACTTTATACTACATACCTATTTTGCACAGAAAACAATGTAGAGCACATAGTATGCTATTCATAATAAGTACCAGATGGGATCTGCATCGTTGAAATAGCTATGTAGTGCAGGCTAATCACCTAGCATTGTGAGCAAAATTGATTCAACTAACTGAAGTATAGAGCTTCGGATAGCAGCATCAGGTGCAGAGGCTCTGTGGATGCCTCTACTACTAAGGAGAGTGAAAAGAAGGAAAAAAATACGTCGATCAATCAAACATAAATGATTGTGGAGTAGGCTTTATTGGGGAAACCGTGTTAAAAAAACGTGCTCGAAACTCAACAGTGGGTGGTTGTGGAAAGGATTAACTTGCCACGTTACTTGGTACAATGCGACTAGCACTGAAAATCAGGTTTCTCGCTGACATAATGACTTTTGGAATGCTGAACTGATCTCGTTGTGTTAATTAAAGAGCAAATTTAAATATATAAATTTCTAGTAGATTTTTCCGTGCTCTAAAAGATTAATAATTAGCGTTCTCAACCTAATACTAATGAAAAATGGGAAATATCCGAAAAACCGTAATTGAACCATTTCGCGGGATATATAAATTGAAAAATATCGATTCAAGTTCATAAAAAATTTTTGAAAGAGAAGTTTAAGGCCTACAAAATGACATTTTCAAATTTTACATTGCTTCAACCGGAAGTGATATGGGTATATTTGCGAAGCGCGCAACCCAAAATTAATCTAGTCAAAAATACTTTGCGAAGCGCACACCTATTGTTAAGGGATTACGCATTGTTCTAGCACATATCTTTACCTGCCCTAACTAATATAGCCCCGTAGGGTATATTTGTCAAGCGCAAAGACATACACACCCAGGCAGGCAAACACACACACATGCAGGCACACACACACACACACACACACACACAGTGTGTGTGTGTGCGCCTGCCTGCCTGTGTGTGTGTCTTTGCGCTTGGCGCAGAGCGTACTCTTCCTATTGATATTAGTGGTTTAAAAACTTAACTTAACTTACATAGATCAGGCAAAATTCATAGATCAGGTAAAGATATGTGCTATAACAATGCGTTGACCTTAACCATAGCCGCGCATTTCCAAAACAATGCATAATCCCTTAACAATAGGTGTGCGCTTCGCAAACTCCTGCTTGTGCGCTAGAAGAAGTGTTTTTTTATGGCTTGTGCGCTTCGCAAATACACCCAGTGATATACTCGTACTCATTTATGGGACAATGCCTAATAATGAATTTGTACGAACTTACATATTTTCTGTTTATTTACTTTATCGTACAAAAAAAATACATGATTTTTGTATACGTCATAGTTTCCCCCTAGCATGAATTAAGGCTGGCCCAAAATGGACGTAAAGAACTTTACGAAACTGAACGATATTAAGCTTTACTAGGGGGGATAAACCCCTACTGACTAGATTGTTTTACTGACTTGTCGAAAATTTTATCAGTTGATTAGTCAGTACTGTCAAAAGTAAAATTCAAATGGCGAAAACTGAAATTAAAAGATAAGATATTAGTGGAAATTTGTGTTTATATTTAGTTTTAATACGGAAGAAATTATTAGCAATGCATACAGAACAAAAACAAACTGACTAGTCAGGCGATCGAACACAGCCCGTTTTCTGTCAGAATTCAGTACTGAGTACTCAGTTCTACCGATGTGTGTACCAGTTGTGTCACTTTCAAATAATCACTTTATCATTTTTCAATCAAGTTTCTATTTTTTTTATTTTCGAAATTATTATAGATATTACATAAGTCGTTATATTTCATCTTTTCTGTGCTGCCAATATAAAAGCAGCCAGAAACTTTTGCTAACAGTTCATACAATGGTGCTCATTTCATACCAAAACCCTTGAAAAATACTTCCCAAGCCATGAAACAGAAATCTTTATGTGTGCGTGGTAGTCCGATTCTCTAAATGTTTTATATTGATTCTTATGGGAAAGTCATTAGACATTGATTTTATATATGCCATAAAGCCTAAACTGCTATCCACGCAGGAAAATAGTCTTTCAGTAATTTTAAGCTTGGCTCCTTACCTTCTCAAATTTTGATTTACAAGTAACCTTACCATTTTACGCTCAATAACTCCCAGCTGAGCAATAGTTGCACGCAATTGCAGGGAAATTGACTCGAACTTATTACTCACTCCATTTCTCAGTTCGCTTCTTATTTTTGGAGATGTGCCTTGTCCGCAAAAATCATCTCAGGTAAGCTTTAACCTGCTCTATTGATGTAAACATTTATTTGTTTAATTATTTCAAAACCAGGATTTTTGGCAAGAATAGTGTCTAACTTATTTTGGAGTTTTAATGAAAATGTGTTCGGAAGTGCATGGATTAGATTCAACATTTTTTCTATTATTGCAATTGAATTACAAACAGGAAGCTTTTCAATTACGTCGGATATTTCACTGAAGTGTGTTTTAATAACTGCTATATTTTTCCTTATTAAAGGGTCTTCAAATGCTTGCTGACATTATGCAATCGCCAGTGCATCGGAACTGTTAAATTGGCCGACAACTCCTCTTATGGCATCAAAATGCTCGGCATAGAACAGTGCTGCGTTCAACCAGGTACCCTATCGCGTTAGTACAGCTTCCGGAGGTAGTGGCAAATTCGGAAGTTGTTCTTTGTAAGGCTGTGTACGCGATGGTGCTTTTAAAAACACTTTTTTGTTGGCAGAATCAAGTTATTGACATTTGCGAAGTCTTTCCTGATTTCTTCTGGAAATTGATGGGTTCCATGTGCCAAACAGGTTATGTGCAGTAAGTTCGGGTAAAATACTTGAAGAGCTTTACCAGCCTTTAGCATATATGGTGCAGCATCATATTTTTTCGTCCATTCAAGAATCGGGAAACAATGATTTTATGGAATCGTTTATGAATCGGGCAATACTTGAATGGTTTGATTTATCTAGGATCTTACAGGCAATCAAGTGTGGAGTATCGTTCACATTAATCTGTAGTTACATCAGCTGATATCCACACCAAATTGTTTAAAATGTCAGCCCGAATTTCTGCTAAAACGTCTTCATAAATAGCTGGCAGGTAATTTTTACGGATCGTTGATTTTTCTGGGATTATTAATTGAGACAATATTTCTTCAAGAATTTTCTGAATACATCGTTATTGAGTTGAGGAAATGGAATATTGCAACCTACAAATAACTCATACAAATCTTTACAAAATTCAGTCTTCTGTGACGACGGCGAAGTAGAAGAAGTGATTTGTGTCAGGAGTTGTTGACAACTGGTCGAGGACTTATTTCTTGCTCCTATATGAGAAAAATTGAATTGATCAAAATTCTTCTCACTTTAATTGATAAAAATTCTTACATATATGAGAAGCCGTACTTATGTGTTGGTCAATCTGATAATTCTTCGAAGACTTAAGACTCTTGCTACAAACTTTACAGTATATATTACTGCACCATCAGTTGTAAATTGGCCTGGGTAACCTTTGATCCAACTTTCGATTAATGTCTGACAATTCTTTTTAATAGGTGGCATTTTCGTGACCGAGTACGGGATAGTAAGCGCACAGAGCACACAACAGTGAATACAACAAAAACACGATAGGGAACTTTTTAATTCACGCGATAATGAACGCACAGAACACACTAGTAAACGCAACAATAAATACGAGTAACATCTTTCTTGCCTACTATCTAACACTTTTGAAATTGATAAACACTTTTTATGCCGAATTATGCGCTATAAACCAGGAAGCACAATAATATGCAATAACGTTGCAAACATGCAAATGCATATAATCCGATGTCTACTCATATAAGAGCTTCACAGCTTTCTATAACTGCATTATTTATTGAACCTTGTAATAAATTAATTAAATTCTATTTATTTAATTTTTTTTTGTTTTGTCCACTTGAAAATGTTTCTGCCCGATTATTATTCACCCGCCTTACTACCGTCCGAACGCTCTAGGGGGATGTCTGATCTGCAAGAGAATAAAAAGTATGGATTTGAGTATAACGACACTCAGTGGGTTTTCCTATGCTAATACATTCAAATTGCTCCTTTCGGTCTTGGATCAAAAGCCGAACAGACGATTGATCCACCATTCATTCACAATAACGGCATAGTTCAACGTTATTGTACAAATAGGACAGATCTTTTACGGGAACGAGTACGGACCAGGTTCCCTAGACGATAGCGGCACTATCCAACGCTATAGTCTAGTTAATAACATGTCCTGTGAGATCGAGTACGGACCAGGATCTTTCAACAATAGTGGCATCAGTCAGCGCTATAGTAAAATACGAATGATCGAGTACGGACCAGGATCATTCATCAATAGCGACATACGTCGACACTATTTAAACACATTTGTGATCGAGTACGGACCAGGATCACTGGGCAGAGCGGCATAAGCCAACCCAATGTGTCATGCGGGATCGAGTACGGACCAGGATCCAAAGATTAATAATCAAAGAATGGGGAGTGCTTTAATTAGTCCGTATGATACTGCGACTAATCAAGAGCACTCCCGTTTCACACCGTTCATACAACTTTTCCTATCTACCTATTATATAAACGTTCACACATTCATTCACTATTCACAACATCACAATTTTTATCACATTTATCTATTACTCACACGTTAGACACACATTAAGTATACATTAGGTTATCATACTAATACTACACTAGTTATACTTTACATAATAAATTAAATACCCACTTTTCTATTTCGTAACACCTTTAAATCCGCTAACTAAACTTATTTCTATATTTTCGCTGTCACTTACTGAATTTGACTGTGACGAGGTTTGTCTTCTAAATTTCCATATACCTCGGGTTTTGTTTCACCGAGACTCCTCGGTTATGGCGCCGTAATTATTTTTGCACTCGTCTGTGCTATTTCGGGGCATGCACCTTTTTACCATTTAAGTTTGGTTTTCTTCCGAGAAAGGTTTATGGTCCCGAGTTTATTGCGGTCTATCGCCTCACCGTCGCTATCTAACCCTAACCCTCAGCCGTTTTCTTTGACATTATAGTTGAAAACTTGAGGTCTTCAAAGTTTCTTCCTGTGTTTGGGTACCTCAGAGTTACATATTAGTATCCTTTCTCAGCAGAAATGGTTCCACCATTCGCAGTAATTTATTAAATGTGATGTAAATTAAACTAATTTCTTTTAGCAGAACAACATCGGAATACTTTTGTAGCTTGTTCGTCATTCACCGCCGTTTAAGATTTCGCTTTGAGCTTAATACTAAAATTATAGAATGCAAGCTTTTCTGTGAGGATCCATTAAAAATTTTACACAAGTTAAATATAGTTCTTGCTCGATGAAATGATAGGTACCATAGATGACACAAGAGCTAGATGTAGCATGCAGTACCAAAAAAGTATACAAATTTTATATGGCTGGGTGGTCCATTCCGGAATGGACCACAACATTTGAAATGATGTATACGACGAGTGATTCATATTTTTTCGTATCTGAAGTGTTGGGGAAGTCGATCAAATGTATACAAAACTACTATTATAAAATCATTTGCATTCGTCACAATCTGAAACATATTATGGTCCATTTCAGAATGCACTACTCATTTCACAATGTGTATACTCTGCTTTAGTATGGCATGCGACATCTAGTTCTTGTGCCATCTATGTAGGTACTGAAATACATTTGTACTTTAATTTTTGATGATAGTGTAAGGTTTAAACATACTGTCAGAGTAATGAAGGAACGCTTTCAGAAGTAATGGCATTACTATTTAGTAATGTCATTGATACTTAGCATGTAAGATCCGCACTATGATTACGCAATAAGCACGCATTGTCATCGTAGCTCAATTTACTAGACAAAAAGACCTAAAGAAATTCTTTAGACCCAAATGATTTTTTGTTATCTGAAAACTTTTTTACTTCATAAATTTGTTGGTTTTTATTAAAGATTAATGACTAAGGGCTTTATGTATCACTCTACAATATACGGCTTCGCTAAGATCATACGTGATTCAGTCTAACCAAAATTTGGTGACAAGTTTTTTTTATGGTATCCAAATCACGGGATGGATATAGATCTCAGTTTACAGCAATGTGTTATTTTACTCCAATATCTTTCTGCATTTTGTTACTGATGAAAATTTGTCCATAATTGGCTTGACCAACAATCGGAATACGGGAAGCAGCGTTTAACAGACCTTTTTGAGATATCTTAGAGTACGTGCACAACGAGGCGAGGCGAGGCAAGGCAAGGCGAGGCGAGGCGAGGCAAGGCAAGGCGAGGCGAGGCGAGGCTATCTCAAGAGCTTAAGAAATAAAATGATTGGACGCTGTATTATGAAAGTGTTCATAACAACGCTGTGACAGCGAGCAATGTGACGAAACGTCACGAGATATCTCGTTCAAAAATGAAATTTTTCATGTTTTCGCAAGGTGCTAATTTTGATAGCTGGCATATTTTTATAGGTTTTTTCTTTGATACAATCGAAGGGTTATTTACTCATTCTTATATACTGGAAGAATCTATGAGGATCAGTATATATGTAAATCTTCATATACGAGGTGTGGCAGAAAAGTAATGAGACTGATTTTTATTTACCAAAGTTTTAATTCTTTTCAAACATCAATGTTATCCCCTTCAGCAGCTAACCACCGATGGAGACGTTGCTTCCACTGTTGGGAGCAGCGCTGGAAGTCTTCAACCGATCGGTCTTCAGCATGTCCGTTATAC